>CM076583.1:747479785-747891201 GCA_034641835.2 Pinus albicaulis
AAACTCACAATATACTTCATTGGCCTATTTGTTTCCCCTGCCCATAAACCCCACTTTCCCTCTAGGGTTTCCTATAGCCTACCCCTTCCCTTGTTCACCAGGTTCCTCAAGCATTGATGGCCTCAAAAAAATCTCTGTAGGCTCTTTAGATAAATCAAGTACATTGGATTTTGGATCTTCAATACATCACTTTAACAAATACTCTATTTTTTCACTTGAAGACTCCAACCCAATTTTTATTCAAAGACCAAGTCAAAGAATGCTCCCACTAGGTCAATTAGGGTTTCACATGTTTCAATGTCATCATTGGTGTTTCAAGCTGATTTTCCTTTGCTAGAAGCTGGCTTAGATATAATAGAATGTCGATACATGGTTATTCAAAAAATATCTTAAAATTTTCCAAAGAAGACTACCTTAGCAAGTTCAAGGTATGCAAGAGGTAAATGCAAATATTTATCACTTCTGCAGGAGTGCTGAAGGAATTTTCAACAAAAGGTGTTGATGAGGTAAGAGGTCTACTCCTAAATGAATACATCTTGTAGCAAGGAAGACAAGAAACTCTTGTTTTTATAGATAATTAGGGTTTTTGAGCTTGATGTTCCAAGTAAAGTTCTAAATAGTGATAAATTGCAGAAATGGCATGGAGGAAGCACACCAAACCAAATATGAAGAAAGTCTATCAAAACGATGGATGAAATAAGGAAAAAGGTGAGGTGAACTGGAAATAAATGAATGAAATTGAAAGGGATATAGAGAACTTAGAAGACAACACTGATGATTGTCTTAAAGCACTCCAGATGCCTAGGGTTTTGGAAAAGTGACCAGAGAAAGTTAAATGATGATGTTGAACCTCATGATGACAGAAAATGAAGAATTTTGAAGGTGCTCTTGTGTGCAATCATCCCAAAATTTTCCAAGGTGAATGTGTCATGCTTCAAAGAGAAAAGGTGTAGAGAATATCAGTTAAAAAGGTAAATTCAAGGTTTTCAATTACCTCCCAAACAAAATATGATTTGAGCTCCAAGATAGGAACAAAATAAGTTTTTGTAGATACATCTACTGTGTAAGAATATTGAGGTTTTCAAAAGTGAAATTATCATGTTTGAAGGAGTAAGAGAAAGCCAACGCAGTGTTTTCAGTCACCTACAATCAGAAGTGTTAAAGAAGGTAAGAACATGGTCTAATCTCCATGGTGGAAGTAAAGGAAGGTTCTGAAGAAGTTGATATATATTTAGATCCCAAACTTGTCAAAGTAAACCTGACATGCCTAAAGGAGCAAGGGAAATATCAACCTCAATGTTTTCAAGTCACCTACTAAGCAAAGATTTCAAAATAGTTAGTGAGAAAGTAAAAAAATAAAGTGACTTTAAGAAACATAAGAAAGTGGGTTTCATGATTAAATCAAAGTTCCTAAATCTATAAAAGCCATTCTACACTTCAGAGAAATAATTGTTGCCTTGCAAAAGAGTTAGAGCATTTACAGGAGAAAAAAGTTTGAGTTTTCAAGAAAATTATGGAAAATATTTTGTGGCGTTGTGGCCTCAGGTCAGCTCTGTGGGCGTGGAATCGGGCGCTGCGCCCTTGGAAATTTCTCCCCATACAATTTACACAGGTGTTGCGTGCCTAGGAGGTGGCACTACGTGCCTGGTAGAGTGATATGCTCTTTCCCAACACCCACAGTATATTTTGACTGAGCGCTACGTGCGTGGGACTGAGCACTATACACTTGGGATTGAGCGTTGTACCCTTGGCTTAGGTGTTACGCTCTTGGCCAAGAGGGCCTTCTAAGAATTTTGACCATCCAAATCAAGTCAAAACACCTCCAAATCTCTGCCAAGGGTATTTTAAGCGTTCTTGAGGGTAAGTACCATCACCTAACCACATTTTCAAGCAATCTGGTGTTTTCTAAATGAATGAAATCAAACCCTATGGATAAAACCCTAAAAATCATGCTTGAATTAATTGTTTAAACCTCTTTCCATCTGCATATGAAGAGCATCAGTCAAAACAAAGAGTGATTTCATAGTTTGGGGTTGTCATTAAGTTTTTTAGCCTCTCACTCAGCCTAATGTACGTATACCCTCACTTACTCATTCCCTCATTAGCCTAAACTTCCATTTCATCACCATATTTTCATTCCATTTCCATTTAGACTCCAAGGTTTGAAAAATAGAGTATAAACATGTCAGCAGAGGGTTGTCATTGAATTGTTAGCCTATCCCTCATTCTCATATACTTCCACCCTCAGTCATTCATCTCATTCACTTGTAAATTTTGTCATTCCACCATCCCTTCATCTCATTCCCATTTGCAGTCGTAGGGTTTCTCAAAGCGGAATCTACAATGTCAGAAGACAGTGGTAGTGGAGGAGAAGCTCAAATTCCAACAAGGCATGAGCACAAAGGTGGAAATCTAAATAGGCTTGAACCCCCTAACACAAGCGAGATAATGGAATCTCTCCGTATTTTTCAATGTTTCAAGCATGTAGGATGCTTTGATTTTTTTGATAAGGTAAAGTAGGTGCAAAACCACCCTGAGCTAACTAGGCTCTTCATACTTAACTTGCATGAAAAAAAGGTTAACCTTGCAGGGGTCACCTTTGAGTTGTCTTTAGATTCTATTTCCAATGCCACAAGAAACCAAATGTGGGTGAGAAATGGTTCAAGCAGGCCAAACTATACATCATCTACTTTGAACCTGACCTAAAGCAAAGATACAAAGACCACAATAAATCCATATTTCCTTTCTCACATTTTCTTGACAAATATGCACCTATGATGAGAATAATTATGAATTATTTTACATGTGAAGGAAGATTCTCTTGCATTTACTCCTATCACATCATGCTGCTCATGCACTTTACTAGGGTGAGGTTGCTGCACCTACCCTATTACCTCTACATAAGCATTGGAAAAATTTCTTATATTGTACAAAAGAGAGACTATCCTCAGCAGATGCAAAGCCTCTTCCATCACTCTCTTACTAAAATGGTTGTTATACACCAACTGCAGCAGAAAGGTATTCCTTGGGAAAATTTCATTGCCAATGAGGTGTTTACTTCTCCACAAGCCCATCAACAGCAAGATGTCCCTTCCTCTTCTCATCCTCCCATTCCTCCATCCACTCACATTCCCTCACCTCATGATGACTCTTCCAGCTCACCATCCACTCACAGTCCTTCACATCATGATGATCCTCCTCTTTCATCACATATTCACAATCCCTCACCATCATATCATGGTACTAGTGCATCAAACAATGAAGAAGGCAATGAGGCAGAAAATAGTGAGGCAAGTGGAAATGAGGACGAAAGTAATCAGGGAGATGGCAATGAGAAATCAGACAATGAGGAGTCAAGCAGTGAGGTAGAAAATAGTTGGGTAAGTGGCAATGAGGCAGAGAGCAGTAAGGATGATGGCATTGTGTCAAAAATAAATGAGAGCAGTGATGATACCAATGATGATGGCAGCAATGATGGCAGTGAAACAAGTGGCACAGAGATGGTGAAAATTGAACCTTTTCCTTTGACCTACCAAAGGGGAAATAGGCATGTGTTTTATGCCCTTAAGAGGCAAGGGGCCATGCCTTCTATTTTGGTCCTGTGATTTGGCAGATTGGCATACCAAGTGACAAGGCAACATCAAAACCAGTATTTAGATCTCTAGGACCTAGCCTTCCTAGTCTCAGAGAGGGATCTCTCAATTGTTTGCAAAGATGTGAGCTTGTTTTCTTTTAGGGGTTGATTTTAGGCTAGTTATGAAGCATCAGTTTGTTTGATTGTTTGGTTGGACATGATGATCTAGGCAGCATAGATAGAAAAGGGAAATCTTTAAGTCATTGGGCAATGGAGTCAAGTGGAAGTTTTAACAATTTTGTAAATGGGTCAGGGGTATAAAAGGGAAAATCTAACTTGGCCAGTGGATCTACAAGGTCTTTCAGGTGAAAAGAAATGAACATCAATGGTTTAGAATGAAAAGTATAACTAAGGGCAATTAAGAATATTTAATTATATGTACTTCTCAACAAAGGGAATTAAAACATTATCTGAACATAAAGAGGCATTCCATAGACAGGGCTAACCATAAATTCTAGAAACCACACTTCAGCAAATAATAATTTCAAGACAAAATTCTCCAATGAAATATAGAAGGCAAGAAACTCATTTAACTTCTAGTGATTCCACATTCAAGGATAATAAAACATTCAAGATTCACACATAGCTGCACTCATAGAAGAGGGAACTCCTAGACATCTTTGATTACAACCATGAAGGCCTTCAAAACAATTATTTAAGCAAGTACAAAGGGTATGATCGGAACAAAACTTCTTTAGCAGACTTTAAACAATGGTACTTTAAAGGGAGACTTCAGAAACAGTTTTTAAGTGGCAACAAGTAAGCAGGGAAAACCATAAATCATTCTTGGTACCAACTGTATTGAACTATTTAAGAAATAAACAAGCATAATAGTTTCAGAGATCAATTAAGAATTATCTAGAATATCTTAGTAGCATAAAAAATTAAGACAGTGAAGAGTAAACAAAACTAAGGTGCTTTCAAAAGACATTTCGTAGCCTAAAATTTTTACTCTACTGTAATAGAGAATGGTGAAACATAATGGAACATGAAATAACAATAACAGATTTAGAATACTTCACCAACAGCCGAGCTCAGAGATCCAATGACAGAGCTTTCTCCATCTACAAACAGGTCAAGACATTCACAAGTCCCAAAACATCAATTTCCTTTCAATTTAAGCAGAACTATGTATTACTTCAAAGAGTCACCAAATGCCAACTATACAATGAGTTCTAGTGCAGTATTTATGCTGCAAATGAGGAGGTGGAACTGATCTAGGGTGTGAGAGTCATTAACTATAGAGTAAATGCATTCCTAACCTTGAAAACCATGCAAGGCATAAGGTAGGAAGATGTTCAACTACTTCTGTATTTCAATAACTCTGTCTTATCTTTTGATATAAAGATACGAGAAAAGATTGACTTTCAAGTTTTATCCTTATCTTTGCAATAATTGTTTGACAGTTTTAAATATTTTCTTTAGTGTAATAACTGTTTGTTTTATCTTTGTAGGTAGAAAGTAGGCTAAAGGTGTCATTTAGATATTCTAAGTGAAGAAATGATCCTATTTGATGTATTCAAGGTTGTCTTTAGCCTAACTTTCCTTAATTTCATCATTAAACTGTGCTTTAAGGCTTAATTCTTCTTTTGGCCTTCATAATTCATCATGTTGTCTTTTAACACTTTTCAGATTTCTTTAATATTTTGATTCATCTGTCTTTAACTAGGTTTTTATCCTTTAATCTGCTAATTAAGCTTTTAATCACTGTCTTCTTCCTTCAGTCTTCAAAATTTAACTGATATTCTCTGCGTTTGTGTGCAGGAGAATTTTTTGGTGTGCTAGAGGGTTTTTAAAAAGGGATCAACGCTCATGAGGCACTAATCGATCATGAATTTTAAACCCCGGATCCCTTTCTTCTTCACTTATATGCCTTTTGGATTGTCATCCAAGGCCATATCACTGTAAACTTGACTGCGAGATGGCCCTTTGACTTAGGTTCGCCATTAAAACCTGCAAGAAAACAAAAAAAATTAAATAAAACCTGCATTTTGGCTAAAACTGCTTCAGAAGCTCAAGAAGGCGATGGAGCAATGTAGAGGGAGAAAATGTGCAGAATGAAGGGTTCCACAAATGGAACCAGGCGGAAGGACGGAAATTTGAATTCTGGCACAAAATGAGGAAGAGTCGTTTTGTGTGAAACCAGGTGGTTTTCATGCGAGGGTCGAGTGGTAAGTAGTTTTGGCTCCAGCGAACGCGATACCATTCATTAGTTGACACCTGTCCCGGGAAAAACTACTTTTTTCACGTTGAAATGGGTGTTTAAACTTTGGCACTAAAACGGAGGTGAAATTGATTGTGGGCCGTTGGATCTGGGGGAGCTAGATCGACGGCGAAGGGTGAGTGCGATGGGAAATGGTGCTTGGCGGAGAAATGATGGTAAGATGCGACAACCATCAGATTGGGATGATCGATGGTGGAGATCGCTCCATGAAGAAAAATGGATGGGAGGAGGGTCGAGGGGGTAGATGAGTCGCGAGGGCATGGTGGTCATTGGATTGACGAGATCAACGGTAGGGATTGCTTAGGAGTAAGAAAAGTGGGGCAAGGTAAGAAAATAGAAAAGGGGGCTTAAGGAAAATGGGAGGCGTGGTCGCGTGGGGAATAAAGGGATCAGGCCAATACGAAAGGGGCTGAGGGAATAATGCATGGTCGCGCCCTTGGATCATATGATAAAAAGGGCTAAGGGATTAAGCGCGAAGGGGATTAAGGCCTAATATGTAAAAAAAGGTGGATATAAGGCCTAAAAAAAGTTTTTTAAGCCCTTTTGAAGTTCTGGTAGGGATAAAAAGAAGGTTTTAAACCATATAAATGAGTTTTTATAAGGTTTAGGAGAGGTTTTAAAAGCCTTCTTAAGGGAAATGAAGGGTAAATGGAGGAAAAATGGGGATTTTCAGAGGTAAAAGGACTGATAGAAAACAGGGGTAGAAATGATAAGATGAGGGAATGAAATGTAGATGAAATGGTGGGAGTAGCTTGAAAATAGTTTTCTTTTTGAGATGGTAGGATAACTTGGAGGATTTGAGTGAATATTTTCAGTGAATTGGTAGACTTAGGATAATGAAGGCAGTGAGATTTATATAACTCACAATGTTTCTGCAAATATTGTTTCTAGAAATCTGAGATTGTCAACTTAGTCATATTTTAGATATGATCAAAATTATTGATGACTAACAGTGGCTCCACTTGGGGAGGGAAGCTTGCTTTTTAAGATGTCCAAAACCTCAGAAAAATAATCTTTTGAGTTTAAGCAAACTAGTGCCTTTCTATTGGGCAGATTTATTCTTTCTTTCTTGCTGATATTTCTTCATTTTTGACAATTTCAATCAATATGCAACATGTAATTTCTTCAAACAACATTCTCTACCTACCCAATCTTACTTGTCCTAGCATTTTTTATTCTTCTTGAGTGCATTTGAACTAGAAAACTCTTTGACATTTTATTTTTGAAAACTGAAAATAAACTAACTATCCTATCCTCATTTCTTCCAAGAGTCCAGATTAAACTGTTGAACTCATTTTATTCCCTACCTATACTAACTAACTGTCGAGATTAAACTGTTTGGAAATCTTGATTCTCTAGTTATTGACATGAAAATTCAAGGCATTGTCAAAATCAATATTAGACAGTCTGATCAACCATGGTTGTGGCATTTTGAACAAGCTGCACACAAACATTATTTTTGCAAAAAAAAGTAAATTAGAAAGATAAGGCCATGTTTTTTCCTTTGTAAGGCATCCTTATCTATCTCTTTGGTTTTTTTTTGAGCATGTGGAACCAATATCTTCATGTTCTCCTAATCTATTCTTTCTAAGAAGTTAAGTCTTAAATAATCTTATCAATCAATGTTTCTACTAACTTATCAAAAAAAATTTTAAAGCATGCTCAGCCATGATTAGGCTAGATGACTGAACAATATATCATTTTGAATCAGCAGTGGCATTTAGACTTGCTCACTTTCAGAAAATTCTCTTTTGGGGATGGGGTTGTACCTATTTTAAATTTGCCCTCTTTTTCTTTTCTTTTTTTATTGTTTTTGTATTTTTCATTATTTTCTTTTCAACTGGGTTATGTACAATGAATAAAAACTTTGAAGTTAGGACTCTTGATAGAAGTAGTGCTTGAGCATCCTGCCATTTACAGGACCTCCAATTAAATCTTCTCCATTCAACTCTTGCAAAATAATGCATTATGACCCCTAATAGAATGAATGATATAGGGTCCTTTGCACAGATTCTCAAACTTACCATGTTTACCTTTCTCTTTCCTTCTGGAATCCCATTTTAGAACAATATTCCCAACTTGGAAATCATTTTCTTTAGTCCTTTTGTCAAATAATTTCTTGAATTGTTTGTGTTCTCTTGTACACTTCTTCTCTAGACTACTATAAATGAATGGTCTAATTGACTCTTCTCTGCATATCATTCTCTTCAGTTTGTACTTCTTGAAGGAGTTTCATGACCGGAACTCCTAAATAGGTTGGGAAAACTGCATCCATGCCATAGACTAGCTGATATGGAGACATATTTATTGATTTCTTGGTGGTTAATCTATCAGCCCATAAAGCATGAATTAGCTTACTATGCCATGTTTTCTGATTTTGCTCCAACAATTTTTTGATAATATTGACTAGGATTTTGTTGGAGGATTCAGCTAATCCATTTCCTTGGGGATAATAGGTTGTGGAATGACCCAATTTGATATGGTATTTATAGCAAAAATCAACCATTTTTTTGGATTTGAAGGCAGCAGCATTGTCTGTGATAATTTTTCTAGGACAACCAAATCTGGATAGTATGTGGGTTTCAAGTAACTTGATAATGATAGAGTCAGTAGCATTCCTAGAAGGTATGGCTTCTATCCATTTGATAAAATAATCAGTGGCAGTGAGGATCCAATTATGTTGGGCTGATGAAGATGGGTGGATTTCCCCAATGAAGTCTAAGCCCCATTGTTGAAAGGGAGCGTCAAAACTGATGGGATGTAAGGGTAAGGGTAGGAGTTTTCTTTTGCCATCAAAAATTTGACACTTATGGCAAGACATAACAAGATTTTGAGTATCTGGAAAAAGGGTGGGCCAATAGTAACCAAATCTAAGGATTTTATTTGTTGTGGTCTTCCAATAAAGATGTCCTCCACATTCTCCCTTATGCAACTCATGCATGATTTTTCCTACATCAATCTCAAGCAAACATTTAGGCATTATTCCAACAACATTCTTCCAATATAAAACCCCATCTAATATGAAATAATTTAAAGCCCTCTATTTTAAAAATATAGCTTTAGTTTTAGACAGAGAAGGAGGAGCATTCAGATAAAGCAACACATATATGATGTCAGCATACCAAGGTGAATTCACAAAAGTTTCTTTAATAAATGGAGTTGTGAATTCTTTTGTTTCTTCCAAAATATCAACCATATTCATATCTAAAGCTTTGAAGTTTGACTCAGCCATGAGTTTTTCTAATCCCTACCCTTTGATTAATTTGGTGGGCCTAATTTCTAAATCATATTCTAGAATAGTAGCGATCCATTTTCCCCTTTTATCATCAAGGTCTTGACTTAGAATTACCTTGACAACAATCTGTGGGACAAAAGAAATTATGTGAGAATGTAAAATGTAGACTCTAAAGTCTTTCAATGCTTTTACCAAGGCTAAGGCTTGTTTCTCCATGATGTTATATTTGAGTGGAGCATCTCTTAAGGCCCTAATAAAAAAGGATATTGGTTGTTCTTGCCCCATAGTGTTCTTTGAAAGAAATACTGCAGCTATTGTATGTTCAGATGCAAAAGAAAAGATGTAGAAATATTTGGTGAAATCAGGACTGATAAGAGCTGATGTTTGAGTAAGAGCTCGCTTTACTAGTTCAAATGACTGTTTAGCTTGTATTTTCCATTTAACACCTATCTCTTTCTTTAGCATGTTTGTGATATTTCTTAACAGCTCAACAAGGTTGGGGATGAACCTCAAAAAATTTATCTTCCCAATGAAAGATTGCAATTCTTTGAGGTTTCTAGGATGGCTGATTTTCAATATGTCATCAATCCTTTTAGGGTCTACTTTGATTCCCTCTTCAGAAATTATGTGACCAAGATGCTTTCCTTCTTGGAGACCAAAGAGTGTCTTTTTGGGATTCAAAGATAAGCCATATTTCCTACATTTCTTAAAAACCTTTCTCAAATGAATCAAATGTTCTTTATCAGTTTTGGAGAGAACAGTAATGTCATCAAGGTATATGATTATAAAATAGCCTATGTCTTCTGAGAAGGCTATGTCCATGGACCTTTGGAAGGTGGCCCCTGCATTCATCAAACCAAATGGAATTTTGACATACATGAATGTACCCCAAGGTGTAGTAAAAGCAGTTTTATGTTGGTCACTTGGGAGTACTAAAACCTAATTGTACCCTGAGAACCCATCCAACAGTGATATTATTTTAGACCCAACCACCCTTTGGAGTATGTGATCTATTTTTGGCAAGGGGTATTTATCTTTTAGGGAGGCTCTATTTAGATTCCTGAAGTCAACGCAGAGCCTGATTTCCCCAGTCTTTTTCCTAACGGATACTAAGTTGGAGACCCATTATGAATATTTGAAGGGAACTATGATCCCGACATCATACATTTTCCTGATCTATTTCTCAACTAAAGGCAATAAAACAGGGTTTATCCTTTTGAGTTTTTCTTTGAAAGGTTTCTGATTTTCCTTAAGAGGAATTTTGTTTTGAATGATGCTGGTATCATATGATTTCAGATCCTTGTATCCCCATGCAAACACATCTCCAAACTCTTTGAAAAGTTCTATGTATTACTACTTGATACGAGCTGGGAGAGTGATGGATAGCTTGATCATTTTGGGTTCTGCTAGACGGCCTATGTTATGTTCTTCTACATTAGTTTCTATAGGCTCTAATATTGGTTCTTTGGCTACATCATTGAAATCAAAGAGCTATTCTAATGGTGTAAGGCCCCTTGGTATAGTATTACCTTTGCATTGTAAGACTTCAAGGTCCTTTTGGTCTGGATTGTCAAATAATTATGCCTCAAAAAGATTTTCAAATTTATTTATATTGGCAGAAAAGGAAAGCTCTATTTCAGGGTTTTGTTCATGATTTAAAATGTTTTCTTCATGGCTAGTGTTTGATGTTGGTATGGTAAAGTCATTTTTTTATTGCAGAAAATCATCTATGTGTTTTTCACCTTCAAACACTTGCCAATAATCTTCAATTTCAGGTATTTTAGGCATGTTTTTTACCTTTACATTGAATTGTTCATTTATCTGTGGTATTTGATAATTACTAGCATCAAAGGCAAGTTCGTTTTCTAGATGATTTTGAGCTCTTGGGATGAAAATGAGTTCATATTTTTCAAAGGTTTTTAGGAGATCAAGGGCAGCATTTCTATATTCTCTGAGTTTTGGGTTTTTGGCTGAATACTCCCCTTTAATTTGTCTAAAGATTAGCTCAGAATCTCCTTGAACTGATATTTTCTTAGCTCCTAAATCTTTGAGCAAATGTAGGCCAAGGAGGAGGGCTTCATATTCTGCAATGTTATTGGTGCATGGAAAATCTAGTTTATAAGAATGTCCTTTGTTTATATTGTGTATCCATACACCTGATCGAGAACCTATCTTGCTATAAGAGCCATCAAAGGTCATTTCCCACAGTGTTCCTATTTCACACTCATTATCTTTTTTCTCTTTAGGGCTGCTAAGGTTTGGGCTGTCATGTGCTTGTATCGAGGGCAGTTTTGACTATTTTGGTGGACTAAATTGTTCTTTGTTTTCCTTTTCTTGTTGATTGATTTCATCTTCATTATACAAGATAAAGGAATCTAAATCTGAATAAATAGAGTAAACAGGAGTATTGTTTGGCCTATCTATGTTGCTCACCATGTATTTCATATGGGATTCCCTATATAATCTTCTGGTTTGGTTAAATACTGGGATGGTGGCATAGGACATGTCCATTTGAAGGCTCCCTTGAAGTTTGGCTCCCCATGATCTAGATAGAAGCATGCCATACTTTGGGGTATGTCAGCTACTACCATGTCCATAACCAGACCTTTGGCAGGAATTTGTGCTAAGTTAACACATAAATCTTTGATTAGGCCCAAGCATTTGACTCTGCTTGAATCAAAGGAATACAATTCCTTATATGGTTTAGTAATTTCTAGGCACAGGCTCTCCATTACTATGGGCATAAGGTTATGAGGAGCACCTGAGTCTAGCATGGCATTGTGCAAGATCTTATCATGTATGTTCAAGTTGACATAGAAGGGAGGGACAACCCCTTCTTGGTATTTTCCTTCAACTTCAGGACCAAATAACAATTTTGGCTTATCATCTGTCAAGTTCAAAGTATCAGTGTCACTACCTATATTAAAAGCTTTCAAAACTTGGTTTTTATATACATCTTGGGTTACTAATTCAGCTAGAGGTATGCTAATTTTGATTTTGGAAATTTCACCCTCAAGGCTGAAAGGAACTATTGTTTTTGAGATATTTACATCTGTTTTGTCATTTACATTTCTTTCAGCAATTCTGATTTGCTGAATTTTATTTAGACTGTTATTTAGGACATATTTGTTAGGGCCACTAGCAGAGGTACTAGGGTAGGTTTTTTCAACACTTTGTTGGCTTTTTTTGGCTTTTTTTAGATCATTTTTCTTGGCCATAGTGTTGGTGTTACTTGCTGTCTTTTTAGGCTAATTTTCTGAAGTTTTCCTAACAACAATATTAGTGTTTTTGTCATTGGAAATCTCTGGGCTTCCTTTGCTTCTAAGATTATATTGTTTGTGTACCTCCATTATTTCATTTTCAAACCCCAATCTGTAATATTCATAATCCTCATGGTTGTTTTCAGTTTGTTCTGAGGAGAAGAATCTTTGTTCTTCTTCAGCGAGAAAGACATCTGTCTCACTATCAGATCCTATCAGGTTTACATGATTTTATTCCAACCTTTCAGTTTCCCTTTCCTCCTCTTGATCTACATAATTTTTTTTGGATGGGGGGCCTAATTTTTTGGTCATTATCTCTTTTCCTATCTTGATTAGGATCTCTTCTGAGATTTGGATTTCTGTTTATGTTTTGGGGATTGGTTTGATTCTCTCTAGGAGGCACTTTATCATTCATATTTATCTTTTCAAGCATTCTTTCCATTACCGTCACTAATTTGTCAATTTTGTCATCAGATGATGAGGTTGATGCCATTGTTTCATCCCTATATGTAACTCTTTTCTCTGCTTTTAACCTAGCTCTTTTCTCAATCAGATTTGCTTCTACACTTAAGGTTCCCCTTTGCATATCTTCTAAAGTCAAGGGGTCTCTTTCTCTTAGCTGGTAGGCCATTTATGGATCAAAGCTTTTTGGAAATTTAGCTAAGGCTAGGCCTAGTGGAGGTTTCATGTTTGGGGGAAGAGCGTTATACACACTATTGAATCTAGTGCAATAATCTTGGAAACTCTCCCCATTATTTCTCTTGAGGTTATTATAGTTTGACAATATTTGGAGAGGGTTCTTTTTAATTTCTCGTTTGTGTGTGAATGTTTGATATAAATAAGGGAGATCATTTATGCTGTGAGGAGTTAAGACTTTGAACCATTTTTTGGCTTCTCCTCCTAAACTTTGAGTAAAAATTCTCATATTAATGGTCTCTTCTTATATTTCCATATAATCAAAAGCATCATCCATATTATCTACATGCTGTTGAGCAGTAGCAGGTTCATTTCCAGTGAAATGGGGAATTTTGGATTCGTAATCGTTGGGTAAAGGAACCAGAGGTTGTGGTAACACTAGTGGAGAATACCATGTTGCCATTATAGGAAATAATGGGGAATTTACAAGAGGGGAAGTGGGTTGAGCTAGAGTGTTTTGAACAGTGTATGTGTGGACAGGAGTGGAAGAAACACTTGGGCCAGCAAGCTGATGATGAGCATATCTGTTATGGAAGGAGCTGAAGTGATGGATAAGTTAAGAATTAGGTGGAGTAGAAGGTGAGGCTTCTCTGCTAAAGCTCTGTTGCAAATCTGTGGTTTCAAAGTCGGATTCATTTAAATCACACTGAGACTTATTTCTAAATAGGTTCTTCGCATGAGGTAAGTCAAGGTGAAAATCTTTCAAGACTGTGAGATTTTTAGGGATAGATCTTGTTCTTGGAATAGTCCTATCAGTAGTTGATTTTTTAGATCTAGAAGTTTTCCACAAAATCCTTTCTGGATTATCAACTATGGTGGGATGGTTAGGATCTGGATGGGATCTAGTATTGACCCTATGTGAAGCTAGATTTCATTTTTTTCAAAATTTAGAGAGGCTGAGGTTTTTAGAACTATTTTTCAAAAAAAATTGCTCTCATTGTAATTTCTATAATAGAGGACTAGGTTTCTAAAATTTCTCAGGGCTGGTTAACACAATCCTAAGGAAATCTGGAGATATGGAGGAGTAATAGGCCTACTGGGCTAGTGGAGTCGCCAGGTGAAAATATTTAGCTTTTTTGAAGGTAAAATGTTTTATGGTCCACCACCAATGATTATTTTAAAGACCAATTTGAAATGTTTTGGGTTTTTCTAAGTTTTTTGTATGGTTCTACGGTTTGTAAGAGTGTTCTATACTTGATTTCAACACTTATCTAAGCTGGTGAAACAAACAGAGTCTACTCTATGGCTTACTAGATGATTTCTTCAAGGTTTGATAAGGGTCTCTTAGAATCCTAAGGGTTACTTAGATTACCACTGATTCAGACAGGTCCTATCATGATCACCATTATGTTGGTAGTGCTTGAAGAAAGCTATAGTTCACTTGGATGAATACTGAGTGTCTTATTTAGGGACTTTTACTCAAAAATGGGTCCCACCATGTTCGCCATTATGTTGTGGTCTTGTGATTTGGCAGATTGGCATACCAAGTGACAAGGCAACATCAAAACTAGTCTTTAGAGCTTTAGGACCTAGCCTTCCTAGTCTCAGAGAGGGATCTCTCAATTGTTTGCAAATATGTGAGCTTTTTTGCTTTTAGGGGTTGATTTTAGGCTAGTTATGAAGCATCAGTTTGTTTGATTGTTTGGTTGGACATGATGATCTAGGAAACATAGATAGAAAAGGGAAATCTCTAAGTCATTGGGCAATGGAGTCAAGTGAAAGTTATAACAATTTTGTAAATGGGTCAGGGGTATCAAAGGGAAAATCTAACTTGGTCAGTCGATCTACAAGGTCTTTCAGGTGAAATTAAATGAACATCAATGGTTTAGAATGAAAAGTAGAACTAAGGGCAATTAAGAATCTTTAATTATATGTACTTCTCAACAAGGGGACTTAAAACATTATCTGAACATAAAGACGCATTCCATAGATAGGGCTAACCATAAATTCTATAAACCACACTTCAACAAATAATAATTTCAAGACAAAATTCTCCAATGAAATATAGAAGGCGAGAAACTCATTTAACTTCTAGTGATTCCACCTTCAAGGATAAGAAAACATTCAATATTCACACATAAATGCATTCATATAAGAGGGAACTCCTAGACATCTTTGATTACAGCTATAAATACCTTCAAAACAATTATTTAAGCAAGTACAAAGGGTATGATCGGAACAAAACCTCTTTGGAAGACTTTAAACAATGGTACTTTAAAGGGAGACTTCAGAAACAGTTTTTAAGTGGCAACAAGTAAGCAGGGAAAACCATAAATCATTCTTGAGACCAACTGTATTGAACTATTCAAGAAATAAACAATAATAAGAGTTCTAGAGACCAATTAAGAATTCTCTAGAATATCTTAGCAGTAGAAAACATTAAGACAGTGAAGAGCAAACAAAACTAAGGTGCTTTCAAAAGACATTTCTTAGCCTAAAATTTTTACTCTACTGTAACAGAGAATGGTGAAACATAATGGAATAGGAAATAACAATAACAGATTTAGAATACTTCACCAACACTCGAGCTCAGGGATCTAATGACAGATCTTTCTCCATCTACAAACAGGTCAAGACATCCATAAGTCCCAAAACATCAATTTCCTTTCAACTTTAGTAGAACTATGTATTACTTCAAAGAGTCACCAAATGCCAATTATACAATGAGTTCCAGCGTAGTATTTATGCTGCAAATGAGGAGGTGGAATTTATCTAGGGTTTGAGATTCATTAACTATAGAGTAAATGCACTCCTAACCTTGAAAACCATGCAAGGCATAAGGTAGGAAGATTTTCAACTACTTCTCTATTTCAATAACTCTATCTTAACTTCTGATATAAAGATAGGAGAAAATATTGACTTTCAAGGCTTATCTTTATCTTTACAATCACTGTCTGACAGTTTTAAATATTTTCTTTAGTATAATAATTGTTTGTTTTATCTTTTTAGGTAGAAAGTAGGCTAAAGGTGTCAATTAGATATTCTGAGTGAATAACTGCACCTGTTTGATGTATTCGAGGTTGTCTTTAGCCTAAATTTCGTTAATTTCATCATTAAACTGTGCTTTAAGGCTTAATTATGATTTTGGCCTTCATAATTCATCATGCTATATTTTAACACTTATCGGACTTCTTTAATATTTTGATTCATCTGTCTTTAACTAGGATTTTATCCTTTCATCTGCCAATTAATATTTTAATCACTGTCTTCTTCCTTCAGTCTTCAAACTTTAACTGATCTTCTCTGCTTCTGTTTGTAGGAGACTTTTTTGCTGCACTGGAGGGTTTTTAAAAAGGGATCAATGCTCATGAAGCACTGATCGATCATGAATTTTAAACCCTGGATCCCTTTCTTCTTCGCTTATAGGCATTTTGGATCTTCATCCAAGGCCATATCATTGTAAACTTGACTACGAGATGGCCCTTTGACTTAGGGATGCCATTAAAACCTGCAAGAAAACAAAAAACATTAAATAGAACCTGCATTTTGGCTAAAACGGCTTCAGAAGCTCGAGAAGGCGATGGAGAAATGCAAAGGGAGAAAATATGCAGAATGAAGGGTTCCATGGATGGAACTAGGCAGAAGGACGGAAATTTGAATTCTGGAACGAAACGAGGAAGAGCATTTTTGTGCGAAACCGGGTGGTTTTCACGCGAGGGTCGAGTGGTAAGCGGTTTTGGCTCCAGTGAACGTGATACCATTCAGTAGTTGACACCTGTCTCAGGAAAAACCACTTTTTTCGCATTGAAATGGGTGTTTAAACTTTGGCACCAAAACAGACGTGAAATTGATCGTGGGCCATCGAATCTGGGGGAGCCAGATCGCCGGCGAAGGGTGAGCGTGATGGGAAAAGGTGCTCGGCGGAGAATTAGTGGGAAGACGTGACAACCATCGGATCGGGATGATCGACGGTGGAGATCGCTCCACGAAGAAAAATGGATGGGAGGAGGGTCGAGGGGGTAGATGAGTCGCGAGGGCATGGTGGTCATTGGATTGACGAGATTGATGGTCGGGATTGATCAGGAGTAAGTGAGGCGGGGCGGGGTAAGAAAATAACAAAGGGGGCTTAAGGAAAAGGGGAGGAGCAGTCCCATGGGGAATAAAGGGACCAGGGCCAATACAAAAGGGGCTGAGGGAATATCGCATGGTCCCGCCCTTGGATCATATGAGAAAAAGGGCTGAGGACTTAAGCACGAAGGGGATTAAGGCGTAATATGTAAAAAAAGGCGGATATAAGGCCTAAAATTTTTTTTTAAAGCCCTTTTGAAGTTCTGGTAGGGACAAAAAAAGGTTTTAAACCATATAAAGGAGTTTTTATAAGGTTTAGGAGAGGTTTTAAAAGTATTCTTAAGGGAAATGAACGGTAAATGGAGGAAAAAGGGGGATTTTCAGAGGGAAAAGGACTAATAGAAAACAAGGGTAGAAATGATAAGATGAGGGAATGAAATGTAGGTGAAATGGTGGGAGTAGCTTGAAATTTTTTTTCTTTTTGAGATGATAGGATAACTTGGAGGATTTGAGTGAATATTTTCAGTGAATTGATAGACTTAGGATAATGAAGGCAGTGAGATTTCTAGAACTCACAATGTTTCTACAAATATTGTTTCTAGAAATATAAGATTGTCAACTTAGTCATATTTTAGATAAGATCAAAATTATTGATGACTAACACCTTCTACATCAACCAAGCAGCTTGAAAAAGGTAATGAAAAGGTCTTTAATGAAGAAGAAGAAGAAAAACATGAGACTGAACAAGAATTTCAACATATTCATGTTGACAGTGATGATGAAAATGAGCAAAGGATCACAAGCATGTTTCTCAAAAGCAAATATTCGCAAATTAAATATCTGCAAACCGATCTAGATAGGGCTAAGAATGTAATCCACTATTTTGGGGTTGAAAACAAGCAGCTGGAGGCACAAAAGGCCATCTATGAGATTAGAGCTATCAGAGCTCAGAAAGAGGCTGCAAAGACAAAGGCAAAGGTAGATGAGGTCTTGGGCACTCATGATGACATTGAAGAAGAGGAAGAACAACTTCCTAGGAAGAGGCCAAGGACAATTTTCTTGAAGAAAGCTTTAGCCAAGGAGAGGGAGCAAGGGACAGCATTGGCAGAGCAACTCACTCCACGTGAGCTGCTTTCCATGGAAATATAGTATGATCAGGAACCTTGGATAGAGAGGGAAAATGTGTACTTAGATGGTCAGCTGGAGAAGACCAAGAGAGACCTTGGCCTCCAAAAGAAGATGGCAAGGCATTATGCCTTAGGAAACTAGATTGCAAGGGCCAAGCTCAAAAGAGCCCTTGCAAAGATTCAAGCCCCAAAGGAGGAAAAAGGAAAATAAAATCTTGACATCCTTAGTGATGCATCCCTACAAGCATCCTAGACATGATCATCAAGGCAAATCCCAATTTTGAAAACTTTTTGCAATTTTTTGGGTTTTTGGAAATTTTGACTATTTTGGAGGGCCAAGCGCACAGCGCCACTGGCGTTGTGCTCTTTCTTGGTACACCCTTTGGAGGAAAAATTTACATTTTTGTGTGCCTTAAGCCAAGGACATCACTCACACAAAGTTTTAGCTCATTTGGAGCAAAACTGGTACTCCAAAAGTGCCAAAAACATGCAACAATTCAACTTTCTGCCCTATTTTCAGAGTTGACGTTACACCCTAAGAAGTCTTGGGAATTTTTTTTTCACTGTTGGGAAAAATACTAAGAGGGGGGGTGAATCAGTATTTAGAGCTTATAATATAAATTCAACTTTTTCTTTTGAGCAAATTTCCATACGCGGTTTTTATGAACGGAACTAGCGTATACACGCGCTTTTGCCGAGACAAACTAGCATATAGATCTGTAAATGGAAAACTTTGAAAAACAGATCAGATCTATAAACTTACCCAGATTTCTTCATTATCTTCAACAGATTTTGTGCCAGATCTTCACCATTTCTTCTTTTGCAGATCATCTCAGAGATTCATCATCATCAGATCTAGAGATCTTGAACCATCCTCCGATCCATGGGTGCATCATAGATTCAGATCTATCAGTTAAGAACAGAGTTCATCCATGAAGATATTCCTTAGAGATATTTATTCATCAACAACCCTTACTCATGCACACCTTGCACTATGATCTTCTTCTCCTTAAATAGATTTAGCTTTTACCAATACCATGAGCCAAAACCACACCACTTCCAATGGTATTCTTGGATGGAATCAAATAAACCATACAACGCTCAATACTATGTGCCAAAACCATGGTAATGCCCCTTGGTATTATAATTTTGGAGCGCAAAAGGGCATACGCGACTTGGGATGTACTTATCCGCGTGTATACGCGACTTGGCCTTTACAAAAGCGCGTATACATTGTGACATTATATTTATCATTTCTCCGACACATACTGGACTTCTTTTTCTCTGTCACATCTGAAATGCACTGTAGATACATCATTCTTACATCTTTAACACATAGATTTCTATCCAAAGACAACTCATCAAGTCATTTTCCATCAAGGACAACTTCATCAAGTAGGTTGCCATCAAGGTCAACACATTGCATCATATTGCCAACAATATCCCCCTTTGGACTTGATGGCAACCATGACCAGAAATACGTTTAGCAACAACATTCTCCCCCTTTGACATCAAGGGCAAAGGGTAGATCAAGATCCTTTGTACCGACAATACCATGCTCCTCCTGAGATCATGTTGCATCTGCAAACATAATATTAAATGAAGTACATGACTCTATAACTCAACTAAGTTTGGCCTTTCCTATCACCAAGGACTCATACTTACATCAATGATCCAACCAAGTGGATTTACAATTTTGACTCAATTTGCCCAACCAAGTGGGTTTAGAAAATGGAATAAGTCTTTGCATGACTGAATATTACAATTTTTACATCATGGATCTCAACATGACCTTTTTCATCAAATTACAGAAATGACTTATACAATCAAGACCAAAGAATCTCAAGCATGATATTAGACTACAACAAATAATTAGAATGCCAACAATGCATCCTTTCCACATGACCAATGCTCCCCCTTAGCTTGTGCATCTTGAACACTTTCAACAGCAAATCATCAAGGCATCTTCATCAAACATCAGAGAATGAAATATAAATATGAGAGCTGAAACAACACCAGAGATACCAATCAGCACCATAGCTGTGCTGAAGAATGCTGACCCAGAAAAATTTTGTTAGCAAACACTCATATGCAGTTTTCTGTGTATAAACTCGCGTATATACGCGACTATCCTTCAGGAAATCAGCGTATCCAAATTAATCTTCTGAATTCAATTAGATCTGATCTTTTGCATGGCAGAGACTACTCCCAGCTTCTGTCTGAGATATTCGAACGCTTCCTTGGTTAAAGGTTTGGTAAATATATCAGCAACTTGTTCTTTGGAAGGAACATACTCCAATTTCACCTTTTTTTCAAGCACTTGTTCACGTAAGAAGTGATACTTTATGGGAATGTGCTTGGTCTTGGAATGCATAATAGGATTCTTTGAGATACTGATGGAACTTGTATTATCACACATAATGGAGATAGGAGGTGAACATTTGATTTGACTGTCTTGTAAATTTTTCATCATCCAAAGAAGTTGAGTGCAACATGATGCGACAGCCACATATTCTGCTTCTACTGTAGATAAGGCAATAGAGCTTTGCTTCTTGCTGAACCAAGATACTAACCGGGGCCCCATATAGAATGCACCACCACTAGTTCTTTTCCGATCATCAACATTTCCAACCCAATCTGCATCAGTGTAAGCATGAAGAGTGAGATCAGCATTCTTTGGATACCATAGTCCAAAGTCTTGAGTTCCTTGTAGATATTTGAATATTCTTTTGACAGCCTGAAGATGAGACTCTTTTGGATTAGCTTGGAATCGTCCAACAATCCCAACTGCATGCATAATGTCTGGTCTAGTCCTAGTGAGATAAAGTAGACTTCCTATCATAGATCTGTATTCCGGTTGATTCACCGTGGGAGAATCATCATGTGAACTGAGATTACATCCGGTTATCATTGGTGTACTTACAAGTTTGCATTCTTCCATGCCATACTTCTTCAAAATTTGCTTAAGATATTTTTCTTGTGATAAGAATATGCCATTTGTTGTTTGTTGTACTTGCAAGCCAAGAAAGAATGTTAGTTCCCCAAGTAAATACATTTCAAATTCTTGCTGCATATCAGAAGAAAATTTCTGACTCATAGATTCTTCATGACTTCCAAAAATGATATCATCAACATATACAACAACAATCAATAGTTTATCATTTTCAGTTTTGGTGTATAAATTGCTATCAGAAGACCCCTTTGAAAATCCTTGTTGATGAAGATATTTTTCAAGACAATAATACCATGCCCTTGGAGCTTGTTTGAGACCATACAGAGCCTTTTTAAGTCTGCAAACAAGTTTTTCATCATTTCCCAAAATGAATCCTTCTAGTTGTTCTATATAAACTTCTTCTTCTAGATCACCATTGAGAAAAATAGATTTAACATCCATTTGATAAACTTTGATTTGCTGGAAGCTTGAAAAAGAAAGAAACATTCTTATGGCTTCAAGTCTAGCTACAGGAGAAAAATTTTCTTCAAAGTCTATACCTTCTTGTTGAGCATACCCCTTGCAAACAAGTCTATCTTTATTTCTTATAACATCCCCATTCTCATTTAACTTGTTTTTGAATATCCATTTAGTTCCAATGAAATTTTTTTCATGAGGTCTTGGTACTAATTCCCAAGTGTGATTCTTTTCAATTTGATCAAGCTCTTCATTCATGGCTTGAATCCAACATTCATCTTTGCTAGCTTGATTGACATTGTGTGGTTCAATAGTGGATAGAAATGCCAGATAGGTAGAAGATCCCACAAGATTCCTTCTTGTTTGTACACCTGATCCCTTGTCTCCAAAAATTTGAGATTCTGGATGATTCTTTTGAACATATCTGGATGGAGATTTTTCAGATAAATTATCTTCGGGTTCTTCATTGGGTCCACTGTCTATATCATTTCTATTTGATGTAGAAGGATATACGTCATCATCATCTTCATCTGTTGTTTGTTTTTCTTCTTTTGGAGCTGCAGGAGACTCATCAATAACAACATCAATACATTCAAAAATCTTCCGAAGTCTTTTATTATAACATTTATATGCTCTACTCCTAGAGGAGTAACCAAGAATTATTCCTTCATCTGCACTAGGTTCAAACTTGCCAATTTTTTCATCATTATTTTTGATAAAGCATTTGCTTCCAAAAACTCTAAAATGCTTCACAGTGGGAGGATTACCATACCAAAATTCATATGGTGTTTTATCACTATTTACACGAACATGTGCCTTGTTAAGAATATTTACCACTGTATGTGCTGCTTCTCCCCAAAAAGTGTCAGGTGTTCCGAAATCATCAAGCATCGCTCTAGCCATTTGTTGAACTGTTCTATTCATTCTTTCTGCTATGCCATTTTGTTGTGGAGTGCCAGCTACAAAAAACTATCTTTTTATGCCGTGTTGTTCACAAAATTCAAGGAATTCATTTGATGTATATTCTCCTCCTAGATCAAATCTAAGACACTTGATTTTTAGATCTAATTCATTTTCAACCAATGCTTTGAAGATCTGAAATTTCTCAAATGCTTCATCTTTGTGTTTAAGAAACCCAATCCAACACATTCTAGAGAAATCATCAATAAATAAGATATAGTATTGTTCAACACGTGGTGAATTTTTCCTCACAGGTCCACATATGTCAGTATGAATGAGTTCAAGAGGCTTACTTGACGATCCTTCCTTGGCATTAAATTTCACTTTGGTTTGCTTATCGAATTGGTAAGACTTGCATATGATACTTTCAAGTAGAGTAATATTGGGAAGATCATGAACAACTTTGAGTCTGCTTGATTTGTTGATTTGAGAGAAGCTCAAATGCCCCAACCTTCTATTCCATAGCCAGTTTTCTGAAGATTTACTCAAGTAACATTGTTCTTTGCAGTTCTTCAATACATACAGGTTGCTTGGAGTTCTGTTTCCTTTTATAATTGTTTTACCTATATCAAGATCACGTACCACACATTCTTTTGAACTAAAGACAACTTCAGTTCCTTGATCACACATTTGACTTACACTCAACAGGTTATGTTTTAATCCATCCACATACATGACATTATTGGCTTTCACTTTTTCTTTTAGAAAAACAGACCCTTTTCCTTTAATGACAGCAGGAGTATCATTTCCAAATGTAACATTCTTTTCCTTTTCTAGGGCACTATATGCAAGAAGTTTGTTTTTGTCACTTGTCATGTGTTTAGAGCATCCACTATCAATGTACCATTGATTTTCTTCACCTTCTGCAAATAAGGCTATGCCACAATTTTCAACCTGTAATTCCTTATTTTTCCACACTTTGAAGCTTGAAGGAAAATGTTCTTTTGGCTGGACTTTGCTCTTGCATTTAGATTCTTCATGGCCAGAGTTATTGCAATAAGCACATTCAACTTCATTTTGAAGAGGAGAAAAGTTGTTATAGGTATTCTTCTTCATTCCAATATCAATCATTTTATTTCTTGCTTCTCTTGTCATGATGGTTTTATATGCAACACATTGAACAACTTTATGACCAAAATTGTGACATGAGAAACATTGTCCATTGAAGTAGAAATTTCTACGATCATGAAATCTTCTATTTGAATTTACCTGTTGGTTGATGTTTCTTTGAAGGGTATTCCTGTTAGTGTTATTTTAATTGAGATGATCATGCTTTACCTGTAAATATTCTTTATTCCCTTCCTGAGTGGTAGAATGTTGTATACCAGTTGTAGCTGCTTTTAGATAATTTGGTGCTGAAGCCTGAGAAGATTCTCCGATATATCCAAGACCTGTCTTTATAAGAGGAGAACGTTGTACCTTGATAATCTCATCTAAGGTTTTAGATCCTTTAGCAAATCTAAGATTCAGAGTCTTTACTTTCTCAAGTTCTTTTCTTAGACTTACTACTTCACATTCTAATTTTTCATTGTGTTTCTCCTTTTCTTCAAGTTGATTTTTCAAAGTTTCTATGATTATTTTACTTTCTTCTAAACATATTTTGAGTTGATTGTTTTCATCAAGAAAATCATTGTCCTCTAGAGCATCCATAAAAGTATCCTTTTCTTCTCTAGATTCCTTTTTAAATGCCATGATAAGTCTAAGATCTTGTTCACATTCTTCCTCATTATTAGATAACCCATCACTGTCTTCATGAGTATAGTAACTTTTTCTAGTGCTAAACCGATTCTTATTCCTTCTTGCTACTACCTTCCCTTTTTCATGTGTTTCTTTATGAGGACACTTAGCAGCATAATGACCAAATCTTCCACAATCAAAAAATTTGAAAGGAAGCTTACCTCTGAACCGTCCTGTGCCAAGTTGAAGTTTCTTTACAAAATTTACCTCATCTTCTTCTGAGATATATCCTGATCCTTCTGTTCCTTGTACTTCTTTCCCTTTTGTAGAAGCTCTAAAGACTGCTTCTTTGACTTCAGATGGTCCTCCTCTTCTCATTTCATATGCAGTTAGTATGCCATGAAGTTGCACCACAGTAAGATTTTGAAGATCCTGCTTTTCTTCAAGAGCAGAAACTTTTGACTCAAATTTTGTCATTAGTGATCTTAAGACTTTCTCAACCAAAGTAGATTCGGTTATTGTTTCTCCCAAATTTCTCATACGATTTACAATATCATCAAGACGTAAAAAGAAATTGGCAATGCTCTCCTCATTATCCATTTTTAGATTCTCATATTGAATTCTGAGAGTTTGGAGTTTAGCACTTTTTACCTTTGCATCACCTTCATAACTTAGAATGATTTTGTCCCATATTGCAGCACAACATGTTCGAATTTGCATGACTTTGAAAAATTCACCGGATTCAGTTAGACTTCCCAATAGAGCATTGACCGCCTTTGCATTTGTTTCATAATTCTTTCCTTCCATTGGATCTGTTGGTGTTGCGGCTCGATATTGATATCCTCCTTCAACCATAGCCCATACATCTGCTCCCAGAGACTGAAGATAGGATCTCATCCTTGTTTTCAAGAAGATTAAATTGTTTTTGTTGAAGAGCGGAGGCATGATAGATGTTGTTCCTTCTTGATTGCTCATCTTGATTGATCTTCCTTCTAGCAGCTAAGATTTTTCAGAAGGACCTGCTCTGATACCAATTGCTGGGAAAAATACTGAGAGGGGGTGAATCAATATTTAGAGCTTATAATATAAATTCAACTTTTTCTTTTGAGCATATTTTCATACACGGTTTTTATGAACGGAACTAGCGTATAGATCTATAAATGGAAAACTTTGCAAAACAGATCCGATCTATAAACTTACCCAGATTTCTTCATTATCTTCAGCAGATTTTGCGCCAAATCTTCACCATTTCTTCTTTTGCAGATCATCTTAGAGATTCATCATCATCAGATCTAGAGATATTGAATCATCCTCATATCCATGGGTGCATCATAGATTTAGATCTATCAGTTAAGAACAGAGTTCATCCATGCAGATATTCCTTAGAGATATTTATTCATCAATAACCCTTACACATGCACACCTTGCCCTATGATCTTCTTCTCCTTAAATAGATTTAGCTTTTACCAATACCATGAGCCAAAACCACACCACTTCTGATGGTATTCGTGGACGGAATAAAATAAACCATACAACGCTCAATACTGTGTGCCAAAACCATGGTAATGCCCCTTGGTATTGTAAATTTGGAGCGCAAAAGGGCAGATGCGACTAGGGACGTACTAATTTGCGTGTATACGCGACTTGGCCTTTACAAAAGTGCGTATACATTGTGACATTATATTTATCATTTCTCCGGCATTTACTGGAATTATTTTCTCTAGAAAATCTGACTGTACTTTGTAGATACATCATTCTTACATCTTTAACACATACGTTTCTATCCAAAGACAACTCATCAAGTCAGTT
The DNA here is from genome assembly GCA_034641835.2 of Pinus albicaulis. Taxonomy (NCBI): domain Eukaryota; kingdom Viridiplantae; phylum Streptophyta; class Pinopsida; order Pinales; family Pinaceae; genus Pinus; species Pinus albicaulis. The sequence continues at coordinate 747,505,825 of CM076583.1, forward strand.
TCCATCAAGGACAAATTCATCAAGTAGGTTGCCATCAAGGACAACACATTGCATCATATTGCCAAAATTCACTAGGATAATGGACACCAATCAGAAAAATAAAGGAATTTTTGGAAAGTAGACAGGAAAATATTTCCAATTAGCTATCATGGAGCTCCTTTGGACACCGGGAAGGCCTCCAAAATGCAGCTTCAAAAAGGCCTATTTTTCTGGTTTTGGCGCTACGCCCTTGGCCTGGCGCTCTGCCCTTGAACCTTAGTGTTGCACCCTTGCCAAAAAGTCAAAAAAACACACTTGGAGATATTTTTAAAGTTATGGAGAAGCCTCAAAGTCAATTTTTTGCCAAAATGAGTTGAAGAGTTATTGTTAGGAGTTATTTTTTCATTTATTAAGTTAGGATATTTTTGCCTTGGGCCTTGCATGGTCTCTTTGGACAAAAATAACATTTATGATGTAATTAATGATATTTTGGAAACCTAGCTAGGGTTTTGGTCCTCCTTTTCAAGTTAAATACTGCATTGAGGCCTCATTGTACATGTTGGTTGATTGTTAAACTCAATACAAAGACTTGGAGTTGAGGAGAAATTGGCTTTGGAGTGTTATGAATGTTTTGATTTGGATGACAATGGAGCAAGCACACTTGCAGGATTCATGAGTGTGGATAATGGTGATGTCTTTCTAAATTAGTGCTTGTTTTCTTATGTTTTCATTTTGTTTCATCTTTATCATGTAGTAGAACAGAAAGTTTAGGTTAAGAAATGTTGTTTAGATGCACCTTAGCTCTGTCTGCTTTCTATTGCTTGTGTGTTTTCCTTTGCTAGGTTAGTTTAGAGAATTCTTAGCTGATCTCTAATCCCACTCATCTTTTTTATCTCAAGAATGATTTAATGGAGCCCATGTAAAAGAATTTTAAGGTTAGCCCTGCCTTTGGTATGACTTAAAACATTGTTTTTGAGGTTTTTTTCTTTGAAGTATTGCTAAATAGGGTTTGACTGAAGAGGTTTATGGTTTGCATTGTCCTTTTGTCCATATTGAATGGTTGCTTTGAAGTTATTTGTAGTATGATTAAGGAATTTTAGGAGTTCCATTCTCTTTGATCATTACTATATGTTATCTTGAATGTTTTCTTTGCCTGAAGGTGAAATCACTAGAGAATTTACAAGTTTGTTGCTCTCTATGGTTTGTTGGACTGTTGTCTTAATGTTTACTTGCTAGGGTTTGGTCAAAAAAGCTTATGGTATGCCCTGTCTTTGGTTATTTCTTTATGCATAGTGTTCTTAAAGACTTTTCTTGTTAGAGTACATGTTAAAGGATTCTTAATTGCCCTTTAAACCTACTCATCTCACAATTTAATGTTCATTTCACTCACATAAGCTTTGAAGATCCATTTGGCTTTGTTATACTTGCCCTCTGAAACACCCTTAACCTATTGTTGTAATTTTAAAGACATTTTGTAGACTCCATAGCCCAATGGTCTAAACCTCTCCTACTCTATTTGTTCTACTTAACAAGCAACCCAACCAAACAAACAAACAAACAAACCCTAATCACTATAACTAGCCTAAAATCAAAACCCTAAAATCAATCAAGCTTACATCTTTCATACAAATATCGAAAGAGCCTTCTCTGAGTCCAGGAAGGCTGGGTCCTAGGACTCCAAAGATTGGTTTGATGTTACCCTTCTACATTTGGTCTTGTCAATCTGACAAATTACAGGGACCTAACATAATGGCAACTCCACTGGAGATTTTGAGTCAGTAGCATCCTAAGTACTCCTTAAGACCGCAGAAAACCCTTGTCAAACTTAGAAAAATCAAGTGTTAAGCCAAGAGTGATATCTGGTTGATTCATCATACTAGCACAATGTTGACCATATTGGAGAGCACTCATTGAAAAGCTTAGTGTTGCATAAAGACTTCAGAAAACCCAAAAACATCCTTAGATTGATATTTAGTTGTTGATGGTGGACAACAAGTACATCCTCAAAACGATAAGCATCATTGACTTTGGTGATTCAGGGTCTTGACCTTTCAATGTGACACTACTACTCATAGAATCCTATGGGAGTACATCAATTAGTCATGTGTGGTGCAAGCCCGGTTACATAATGTACAGACAGTACTTACAGAGATGGTAGTAATATTCCCAAATTGTGACTGCTAGCAAGGCATGCCTGAAAAACGCATTTTTCAGGAATGTATGCTACAACAACCAAGATCAGCCCTTGATCCCTTAGATATGATAATCTAAGACCTGAATCCAAGAGAAGATCAGAAAAAAATCAAACTATATGGGTTAAATACATATCCCACCTAGTACTGACAGAAATAACCCAAAGATGGAGGTACAACACTATGTGACAAAAATTCTCGGGGAAAATAATTCGGTTAAATAACTATATGTAGGAGGCCAATATGTACACTCAATTATGTCATTTACATCAGCATATCAAGTTTATATTGAAGCCCTTTCATTATAGAATAGAAAGTAGAGGACTTTACATGAAGAAATAGTCAAAATAAGAGGTTGCAACCATATGATATGACTGTACAAGATTGACAACATTATTTTATTAGCTGAAAAGAGCTATAGATTACACTTCAAATCTAGAGAAGATCTATGTAAAAAAATATAGATCTATATCAGATCTGTACACTATAGATTCTCCTCTTCAAAAGCCCCTTGGGGTTTTGAGAAAAAAGTGAAGTACATGGAGTAGATCTGAGATATAATGTAGAAGATCTGCAGAATGATTCAGAATTTTTGAAGAAAATACACCAGTATTCAGATTAGATCTGAATGGACCATGGATTAGATCTTTAATTAACGGATCACCACAATGAAGGGAAGATTCCTAACACTAGAGATCTCTCTCCCAAAAAAGTGTGCAAAAACTCCTATGACTTCTCCTTTACAAATAACGTAGTATAGGAAGATGGACTGCATTGTAGGCTTTAAGAAAAGTTAGGCCTGATGCTAAGATACATATCTAAAGCTCCAATCAGCTAATACACTCTTTTCAATGGAATAGATGACTCCCCCACTTAAAAGAGGCACTAGACTGGCCTAGATCTAAGCAGATCTAGCCTCCACTTGCGGCAGCTTACAAATATGACCAAACCCTTAAAAATATTTTCATTGTAGTTAGAAGAAGAAGCTCAACCAAATTCTTGATAGTGGTCAAGAAATGCAAGACTCTTCCAAGAGGCCTCTCAAGGAAAGAGGTGGGATTCCCAATCAGGAACACCTAGTGCTAAACAACACTATTCTCTGCTAAACATCCAAGAGAATGAGAAATGTCTAAACAGAAAAATCCTTCCAAGACAATATGTTCAACAACCCCTCTGTTGTTGTTCTCCTCTTTCTTTTATAGGATAAAAGCCTTGCAAAACCCTAAACCATCTCAAATGTTTACCTCATTTCACATATGTAGCCTCCAACTAGATCTACGTTGTGCATCTAGGAGGTACATTGCATCTGGACAGCGCTGTGGATTTGGTCTTGTTGAACCAGTCAATTGTCACAATCCCTTTCACACACAAGGGATTTTTATTAAGGCAGCCCAGATTTAGCCTTGTTCACATGGGCATTGATTTATTTTGTTGTTTTAGGAGCTTAATTTATCCTCCTTTACAATTTTATTCTTGCAACAAGAAAATGAAAACAAAATTGTACATTCCTATTAGCTTGGGCTAATTAGGAATATTACAGTCCTCCCCTCCAAAATGTTGCTTGTCCTCAAGCAACTGATAAGGTGAGTGTTGCAACTCATCTCCTCCTCCATTGGTGACACAAACATGAGTTAATCTTCCTCCTTGGGCCAAGTGTTCACCAAACCAATCCTCCATGACTTGCTCCACCAAAGTTCTCATGAGATACAAATAGTTCATCTCATAAGAAGACAATAGATCATAGGAAACAAACATGGTTTTCCCAATGTTCTCCCTGAAATATGAGACATAAATTACATGGGGAGTAGCCATTCCATATGGCTCAAGCATTCCTTCCCTCCTTCCTCCATACATTCCTATGAAAATTACAAGTACGTCATCCATATAGGGAATCAAAACAATGTACATACAAACGAAAATTTCTGCATATGGAGGTGGTTCATAGTCCCACATGTGGAACCAGCGCAGAGCATCTCCTGCATGTATCAGATCTAGATATGGTAAGTGGTTTTCCCACCACTTACTTGCTACACATGTCATCTCACTATGACTGAAAGTGTGAGATATGTTTGGTGCTTTTGGGAAGCACCCATCATGAAAGTAAATCTCCCTTTGCACATCAAGGGAGTGGCCAAATTTAGAATTTTTAGTGGCCCAACAATTTCCATGAGATTTACATGATACATTGCTCCTTTTAGGTGTCATGGCCTGCATACAAATGGTAAAAGAACATGTACAATCAGAAAAATAAACTTGCTTTACATGAACATATCCTTTACTAGAAAGGTCTCTCATACACATGGAGTTGTGCATGGATCTTTCTCCCCTTTCCAAAGAAGGAAGATATGGCTGAAATGACTCTTCCTTAGAGTCCCATGGCTACCCCAACTCCACATAGCTCATGCATTCTTGAAAATGCTGATATAGTTCCTCTTTCAAGCCTTCCCAATCAAATCTCTTCATGATGATGTTGTAGATCCTCATGGAATACATGTGGCTGAAACAGAACTCTTTGTATGTTCCTTGTAGTATCTTATGATTGAGCTTAGAAGCTCTAGAAAAAAATATTCTACCATGATGATAAATGACTTCTCCTTGGACCAAGTAGCCCTCTTCATGCAGCTGGTCATCAAGTATCATATATGTGTGAAGATCCTTGGAATAATCCACTAACAGTTGGGATTTCCAATACAGATCTACACTGCTCAACAATGACAGCACTGATGATGCATCAACCAAGGTGTATGTCATGTTGTTGATCCTTCCCTTGACATCCCCTATGCCAAAGGTGTGTGTTCGAAGGTTGTTCCTTCCATTCCATAGCGCAGATCCAGAAATGAGAGTGGGTAATGATGATAAGGGAAGAAGATTTCCCTCCTTCTTGAGCTTACCCAAGTCTCCCAGCGTTGTAGCTTTGTCTTCAAGTGCTCCAATCCCTCCTGGATCTAAGTTTGGAGCAGAAAATTGTGAGGTCTTCCCCACAAAATCTGTATCAGGTGGCCTCCCAGGTGGTTTGCCACTAGATAATGAGATTTCAAGGACTTTTCTCATATGCATGATAGGTGAGATCCTCATGTCCCTACTTCCACTGCGCAATTTCAACTCTATTTTATGTGTGGAAGTCTCATGAAATTTGGAGACCCCTCTTAGTGGTGTAAGAGTGCCTCTGATTGAAGCATTTGCTCCATTCTCTTCTGATAGTGGATCACCTTTTGCTATGTCAACATTGTGATCCCTCCTTTGTTTTGTCTGCTTGTCTTTTAGCAAATACACATGCTGCTCATGTCCTCCATATGGAAGATCCTTAGGAACTCCTTGCAAATATGCAAGAGCCCCTCTAGTGGAAGCCATTGCTTCATCTCCATATCTAAACTAAAATAGATCTCCTCTTGCTATCACAGTGCTGGAGGATCTTCTCTGCTCTTTCTATCCCTTCTCCTCATCAATGGAGAATGCTTCATCATTAAGAGATCCTTTTTCTTGGTCTCTTACTGAAGAAGGAACCCTCATGTCTTCTCTTTGAGAAAAGAGACCTTGTTGTAGTGGGGCTTTTGCCTCTAGAAAATTGTGCAGCAGACCTTCAACCCCCTCAACAATGTTTAGACTAGAGTTGGCTCCATGGAATCTTCCAACTTATTAAAATATTCAAATTTATTGGGCTTGGTTTTCTTTTCCCAATAATTCTTAGAATGTCTGACATCAAATCTTTTCACTAGTCTCCTAGTGAACTTTGCATAAGAAGAGATGTTTATCCCTTTCAAGGAAGAGGACTCAAATATCCACCAAGCATAAGCCTTTCCTTGAAGATGTAGTGCTGCTACTCTGAAGGCTTCTTCTTTTGACACTTGATGCAGCTGAAAGTATGTGTCAAGCTTCCTTACCCGAGACTTCAAAAGTAGGTAGAGAGAATCTACCCAAAGTGTGTTGCATGCACCCTTTCCTTCTACTGTAGTTGTTGGATATTTCTTCTTTGAGTTGAAAGAACTCTAGGAAACTGAGATGCATTTTGAATCTCTTTGATTGAGATTCATATTCTTGGAGATAATCACCAAGAGATTCCTCCTTTGGTGTTCCTCCTTTTCCTTCTTTCTTTGACAAGAAAGTAGGCATGCTCCAACGTTGCAGATCAGGTTGTGTGGCTGAATGCTCACACACATAGTAAGATGTACTGGGGTTTCCTTGATGTAAAAATCCTTCTGAGGGATCTGTATGTCTTTCCCTCTTCATTCCCTGGATTTCGTCTTTCAGTTAATACATAGCTTGAGAAAGAATTTTAGAGAACTCTTCTCTCTGCAAACTTCCAATTAAAGGGATCTTACCCTTTTCTTCTATGTCTTTAGTGTACCCACACTTATTCATCAGTATTTTATTTCCATGAAAAGACATATTGGCTCTTCAATAAGCACAGGCTATGCCAACATAGTTGCTCTGATACCACTGTAATATTCTCAAATTGGGACTGCTAGGAAGGCATGCCTGAAAAACACATTTTTCAGGAATGTATGCTACAGAAACCAAGATCAGCCCTTGGATCCCTTATATATGATAATCTAAGACCCAAATCCAAAAGGATATCAGAAAAAAATCAAACTAGGTGGGTTAAATAGATCTCCCACACCTAGTACAGCTTAGAAAATGCCCAAAGATGGGACTGCAACACTATGTGACAAAACTTCTCAGAAAATAATGCAGTTCAGACAAATATATGTAGGAGGCAAATATGTAGGCTCAATTATGTCATCTACATTAGAATATAAATTTTATATTGAAGCCTATACATCATAGAATAGAAAACAATAGACTTTACATGAAGAAATCCTCAAGAGTGAGGTGCTGCAACCATAGGAAATGAATGAACAAGCTTGGCATCTTTATTTTTATTGGCTAGAATAGCAGTATGTTACACTTCAGATCTAGAGCAGATCTATGTACCAAAATTTAGATCTATATCATATCTGTACACAATAAAGCCTCCTCTACAAATGCCCCTTGGGGTTTTCAGCAAAACATGTAGTACATCGAGTAGATCTGAGATCTTATGTAGCAGATCTGCAGAATGATTCAGAAATTCTGAAGTAAATACAAGAGTATTCAAATCATATCTGAATATAACATGGATTAGATATGTAATCCATGGATCACCACAGTGAAGGGAAGATTCCTAACACTAGATATTTCTCTCCCAAAAGTGTGCCAAAACTCCTTGCAACTTCTCCTTTGCAAATAACACAGTATAGTAAGATGGAATATGTTGTAGGCTTTAAGAAAATTTTGTCCTGATGTCAAGACACAGATATGAATCTCCAATCAGCTAATACACTCTTGTCAATGGAATATAAGACTCTCCCACTTAAAAGAGGCACTAGAATGGCCTAGATCTAAGCAGATCTAGCCTCCACTTGTTGTAGCTTACAAAGGCAACAAAACCTTCAACAGGATCTAAGTTGTAGTTGGAAGAAGAAGCTTGGAAAAATTATTGATAGTGGATAAGAAATGCAAGACTCTTCCAAGAAGCCTCTCAAGGAAAGAGGTGGGATTCTCAATCAGGAACACCTAGTGCTAAACAACACTATTCTCTGCTAAACAGCCAAGAGAATGAGAAATGTCTAAACATACATGTTCTTCCAAAACAATATGTTCAACAACCTCATTCTGTTGTTCTCCTCTTTCTTTTATAGGATAAAATCCTTGCAAAACCCTAAGCCATCTCAAAGGTTTAGCTCCTTTCACATGTGTAGCCTCCAACTAGATCTGCGTTGTGCATCTAGGACGTACATTGCATCTAGAAAACACTGTGGATTTGGTTGTGTCGATCCAGTCAATTGTCATAACCCCTTTCACACATAAGGGAGTTTTATTAAGGCAGCCCATATTTATCCTTGTTCACATGGGAATTGATTTATTTTGATGTTTTAGGATTTTAATTTATCCTCCTTTACAATTTTATTCTTGCAACAAGAAAATGAAAACAAAATTGTACATTCCTGTTAGCTTGGGCTAATTAGGAATATTACATAGGCTTGTTTTTCAAAAAATCTCATGAACTTTCAGCCTCTTTGCATTTTGGGTCTTAAATATGGCTTCACAAATAATCAACACCAGATCTAACCCTAACCCAAACCCTCCTACCATAGCTGATGATCCAGAAAGAATCTTGTGGAAAACTTCTAGGACTGAAGATTCAACTATTTTTCGAGCCATTCACAAAGAAATTTTTGTCCCTGAAAACCTCACAGCCTTGCAAGATCCCCAATTTGGCTTACACCATAGAAGAAACCTTTTCTGAACTAAGTCTGAAAGGTGGATAGACCAGACATACCTTGAGCCTACATATTTACAGCAGAGTTCTAGTAAAGAAGTGTAATCTCCCAAAATAGGGAAAATAAGCAATAGTGGAAATATCTTACAATATTCCAAAAATGGACTGCTCAACAATGCATTCACAAAAAAAAATGCATTTCCAGAAATATATGCCATAAAAATTTTAACCATCACTTGGATCCATTAGATATATCCATCTAGCATCTAAATCCAAGAGGAGATCAAAAATTAAAGGAACTAGGTGAGGTAAATAGACCTCCCACACCTAGTGTAGCTGAAAAACACTAAAACCCTGAACACTGCTACTCAAAAATAATACACAAAGGAGACTGCGCAGTCTTATGAGGGTTTTAACTAAGAAATTAGGAGGAAAAATAGATCTTCTCATATATTATATAATCATGCTCAAGAATTGAGATCTAGTCTCCTTATTAAAATTACAAGAAAACCCGGAAAGGGTTTCTTGTTATACACTCTAGATACAAATGTGGTCTTCAGAAAATTACTAAATAATCACTGAAACACTAAAGAATAAGAGTGTAGAAGGCTGAAATATATCAGATCTAATTTATATCCCTCAAAGGCTTCCTCCCATGAAAGGATGGACCTCTCAATCACAAGGAAACACTACAAAGAAGCCACTAGATCATCCACTGAAGCTACCTCCAAAAATAATGCATTCCCTAGCTGAAACAATGATGGGAATGTTGGGAAATGTGTGGCTTGATGCCACATATCTGAAATGAGCTCAATATCTCTCCAAATATATCTCCCAAGGGAAGGAAACTTCCCTCCAATGAGAAACTAGCTCAGAAAGTGGGATTCCAATCCCCTCCAATGCTACACCCTGCAACATAGCTTAATAACCTGCAGAAACTGTGCTGATGAAGTAAGTTGAAGCTTGGCTTGGAAACCTGATGTGGAAATTCATGCAAAAATCTTCCAAGAGGACCCTCAAGGAAAGAGGTTGGATTCCCACTCGGGAACACCCGGTGCTAAATAGCATAGCAACCCTGCTAAATAGAAATAGGAAGCAAAAGTCTAAGCAGACCAAAATAATAATCTAAAGCATAAGGAACAATGGCTGCCATCCTCTTCCTTAAATAAAATGTGAGTTTTCTTGCCCTTGGCCCCACCCAATTAGTTCCTTTCCATCAAGATATTCATCTCCCTCCAAAACTGTGTTATTCCTTCCTTGATCCCTACTCCTCCACATCTGCGTTGTTGGCTTGGTCAAAGTAGACTATATTAACATGATATTAGCCCTGTTCACACATGGAGGTGTTTTATTGAGATGTAAAGAGGGTCTCCTTTCACACATGAAGTTTTTTTATTCCTTCTTAGGAGACTTATGGGCCTTCCTACCCATTTATTCACCGGCTAAAGACACTGCTAGCTCTAATGTTCCATTTAGCTTAAAGCTAAAATTTGGGAACGTTACAGTCCTCCCCTCCAAAATATTTTCTTGTCCTCAAGAAAATTTATAGGGAGAGAAAAAACTTCCCCCTCCTCCTCTTGTGGCCTCCCATCAATGGCCTCCATCACTGCATCAAAATAATCTCTAATAAAACTGCCATCCAATGTTTCCTCCCAAGTATGAAAAACCAAATGGCTCAAATCAATCAAAGGTGGAAGGTGTGAGCAGAAACTTTATTTTTGTCCCATGGCCTCCTCAAAGTATGAGTGATGAAAAACATGGGGAATATCATTCCCAATGAGTGACTCCCTCACCCATGTTATCATCCAAATGAAATGAGCCATCCTAGGTAGCTCATCAAAAGAATCATCAATCCCGGTTTTATACAATGTATTGGGGATGCATGGAGAGATTGGATTCTTCCATCAAAATGGTTTCTCTCTCCATTTTTGGTAAAAATGGGGATTTTTCTATCCTTGGGCTGAAATAATATGCTCTCCGAGAGTGGCCCTAGTTCTCCCATCAAAAAATTCAGCCATGAAGTGCCTCCTCAAGTTCTTCAAGTGGTTCCTCCCACAAGAAGGGAAAAATTGTGATGTGGCAATCATGGTTTGCCCATGGTTTCATTTGAAATGTACAACATGTAAAGTGGGGAGAATCATGCTCCCAATGAGAATTTCTAACACCTCAAACACTCCCCAAATTGTTGGCTCCCTGTGATTTAAAAGAATGGCAAGAATAAACGCTGCAGGGGGCCACATCCTAACCACTTTGGAATCCTAGGACCTAGCCTTCCTGGATTAAGAGAGGGATCTATCTATTAAGTGTTTTCAAAGAATATATCTTTATTATTTGTTTATGATATTAGGCTAGTTATGAAGCTCTTGGGAACTTGTTTGTTTGGTTGGGATGGATACCATTAACTGAAGAGGTCAGTTGAAGGGTGAAGGTGAGAGTAAATTGAAAGAATGTTTCAGCTGAAAAGATAGGTCATGAACCAATATTAACCCATTGGGCTATGGAGTCACAAAAGGATTTAATTGCACAACAATAATTCAAGGTTTTCCATAGGGCAAGTCATCTATATCAAAGGATATGTTATATTGAATTGTGATATGAAACATTAAGATATTGTGAAAGAAGCAAAGCTAATAATCAATTAAGAATCTATTAACTCCACTAAAACAAGAAAAGCCTTTCAAAATAATTGTTTGAAGCAAGCCAAAGGACAGGGAAAACCATAGACTTATTTGGGAAGACTTGTAGTAAAGCAAACTTTTAAGACAACAATCCAATAATCCTAAGACTACTTTCAGAAAGGAGAAAACATATAAGAGAAGAAGGAAAATAGCCTAAGATCAGACAGAAACTATGAATCTAGCCTGATTTTGGCATACTCTCAAGATATATTTCAAAGCAACTGTTAAGTATTGACCAGAGGATAGGGCTAACCATAGAATTCCCTAGTTTAGAATCTACTTAGAAAGATTTGAAAAAGATCTTTAAAAACAATTTTTCAAGTTATACTCAGATAGACATGGGCTCACCAACAATTCTCCCTAGTTATACTCTATTGAATCATTCTTAGAACAACAAGCTGGATAAACCTAGAGGGAAATTAAGAATCCTTTAAACATACCTTAGCTGAAGAAAACATAAAGATAAAGCTTTCAGACAGAAATAGGGTATTTTAACAGTAAATCCTAATCTAAATTTTCTGTTCTTTATCAAAGAAAATGGATAGTTTGTAAAACAAAAGGAGAAACAAAAACAATGAGGAATAACATCACCATTAACATAGACTAGGATCCCATGAATCAACTTGTATTATTGATGTTTCAAACCAGTTACATACTTCAAGCCCAATAGGTCTTTACAGCTCAAAACTTCTCTTCTCAGCCTAGTATTCTTCAACTACTCAACAACTCTTCAACAACTTCAGCAACTATTTTACACTTCGATGATAATCCAACCAACACTTACAATGAGCTCCTCATATGATATTATAGATTAAATGAGGAGGTGGGTAAAGAATGGGTCCTAAAATTACAGAGTAAATGTTTTTGACCTTTGAGACCATGCAAGGCCCAAGGCAAAAATGTATTTAAGACTAACTTTGCATAATGAATATTACATTAACTCTTTGAACTACTTAGTTTCTTTTTTTGAATTTTAGGCTTATTTGGTAGGATGGCAATAACTTCCGAGTTGCCTCTATAAAATATCTCTGACTTTAATAACTTTGTGTATTTTTTAGGGGACAATAGGTTGGCAGGTGGCATTTTAATCCTTTGGAGGAGTAATTGCTTCAGTGATTTTTCATTTGAAGCTATCTTTTGCTGATCTGTCTGATTATGTATTTAAAACTTTGATTAGGCATTTGATAATTCTTTTAGGCCTTTCTTTATTATCTTTTGTCTCTATCACTTTGATGACTGTTTTATCTTTAAATCAATTTGTCTTCAAACTGTTTGTCTTTAATTTGTTTGTTTAACCTTTAACCTTTAATCTGCACTTTCCTTCATTATCCTTCCTTTGTGTACAGGTGGATTTTCTCTGCACTGGAGGGTTTCATTACTAGACAAGTGTTCATGAGGCACTGGTAAAAAATTAAGACCAAACCCTAAAAATCCCCTTTTTGTACTTTGGGAACTCAAGGATCGTCATCTGGAAGTTCTTTGCCACTGATATTAGTTGTAGGAGGGCTTGTTCATCATAGGCCACCATTAAACCTGCAAATAAGAAACAAAAACATTAATAAAACCTACATTGTATTGGGTTAAATTGTGTTTACAGGCTTAGGATATAGCGATGGAGCGATGCAAAGGGAAAAAAAATGCATTAAGGAAGGATTATTGGCGTGAAATGGTGTAAGAAGTTTTGGGCAATACCAGGGCAGTATTCGCACAGAGGATGGGCAGTAAATGGTTTTGGTTCTTTTGAATGTGATACCACTAGTTGGATGACACTTGTCCCACCTAAAAATGCCAATTTCACATTGAAATGGGGTTTTAAAATGTTTCGGAAAAATGTGCGTGAAATCGATTATGAGTCGTCGGATCTGGGGAAGCCAGATCGACGGTGGAGGATGAGCACGATCAGTGGAGTTGCTCGGTCGGGGGGAAAGGTGGGACTAGGTGTTGACATCAGCTAAGGTGTCAGGAAGTGAAATTTTAATGGGGGGGTTTAGAATCAGGGATCTACAGGAGTCGTTAGATTTGGAGGATCTACGGTTGTGATTTGTTCAGGGGAAATAATGGGGAGGGTAGAAATATAAAGAAAAAGGGTTAAGATTAAGGCATAGAGATGAGGTCCTGTGGAGGAAGAATGGGACCGGGGTTAAGAAAAAATGGGCCGAGGGTTTGGAAAATATTCAAGCCCTCGGGTCATATGAGAAACCGGGGTGGAGGGCTTAAGTCCGCAGGGGCTTAAGACCTAATATTTCAAAGAGTCAGAAAAAGGCTTAAAACAAAGGTTTTTTTAGCTTTTTTAGAGGCTTCTGATAGAGATAAGGGGGTTCTTTAAACCAAATAAAGGATTTTTACAAGGTTTAGAGGGTTTCTTAAAAGAGAATGGAGGGTAAATGGAGGGAAAGGAGGGATTTTTCAGAGGAAAAAATGATTAGTGGAGATAGGTGGAAAATGGGTGAAATGAGCTTATGAAATGGTGAAAGAAGCTTGAGAACAGTCTCTTTTGTCTTGGTAGGGTAACTTAGAGGCCTTAAGTGAGGTTTATCAGTGAAATGATTCTTTTTAAGAGAATGAACATTGTGAGGTTTCAAGAACTCACAGATTTTTCATAAAATTAGTTTCTTGAAAACTAAGGAACCTATTTAGCCATCATGAGGTATAACAAAATTTATAGATGGCTAACAGTGGCTCCACTTGGGGAGGATAGCTCCTTGAAGGTGTCAAGAACCTTAGAGAATAAATCTATGGAAAGTAGACCAGTGCCTTGTGTTTTGCACCTTGACATTCCTCTTTTCCTTTGATGATCATGCTGCTTAAAAAGATGATCTGCGATATCATAATCATATGATTTTTCTCCCCAAATTCTACCTACAAAACCTACTTGTCCAAACATTTTTTCCTTCAGTGGGTGCACTTGGACTTGCAAACCCTTTTAACATCATTTTATTCTTTTATTTGAAAGTAGGAAACTAATATATTTCTACCCTTATATCTTCCATGAGTTCAGATTAAACAGTTGAACTCAGTAATTCTCTACCTATTCTAACTATCTGTCAAGATTAGGCTGTTTGACAGATATTTTATTATCTATTTCTAAAACAGGAAATTTAAAACATAGTCAAATCAGGATTAGACAGTCTAATTTGCTATGGGGGCTATGGCATTATGTATAGGCTGCACATATACTTTATTTGCAGAAAATTAAAACAAAACTATGAAGGCTTAAGATTTGAAATTGATAAGCATCCTTCTTTCTTTCTTGGTTCATATTTTGAGCTTGTTAGAACCATTTTCTTTCTTTCCTAATCTATTCTTTTGATAAGCCAAGTTCATACTATTTGGCAGATATTTTTCACTAACCTATCATCAATAAATTTAAACTTATTCAATCATGATTAGGCTGTATGATTGAATACTAGTTTCTTCTTAAAGTAGTGGCATTTGGACTTGCACACTTTAAGATTTTTCTCTTTTTTGGTATGGGGCTATACCTTTCTTTATCTTCCCTCTTTTCTCTTTTCTCTTATTTTTGTATTTTATTTTCAAACTTTATTTAAAGCAATGCTATTTACAATGACTTAAAAAGCTTTGAACCAAGATTTTAACAAAAATAATGTTTGAGCATCCTGCCATTGACAGGACCTCCAAAAAGTTCAGCTCCATTCATTTTTTGTAGAAAAAATGAATTGTTTTCTATAACAGACTGAATGATATAAGGGCCTTTCCATAAATTTTCGAACTTTCCATGTTTTCCCTTATCTTCCCTCCTAGAATCCCATTTTAGTACCTTGTCACCAATGTTAAAATCACTTGCTTTTGTTCTTTTATCAAACCGATTCTTGATGTTTTCTTGTACTTGTTTTGCTCTTTTATAGACTTTCTCTATGGTTTGCTACAATTGGATAGTCTGATTAATTCTTCTCATCATGTCATGTTCTTCAGACTGTACTTCTTGGATCAGCTTCATGACTGGCACTCCTAGACTAATCGAAAATATTGCATCTACTCCATAAAATAGCTTATAAGGGGACATTCCAATTGACTTTTTGACTATCAATTTGTCTGCCCAAAGTGCATGTACTAGCTTGTTGTGCCATGATTTATTATTTTCTTCCAGAAAATTCTTGATGATGTTTATCAAACTTTTGTTGAGGATTCTGCCAACCCATTGCCCTGAGGGTAATAAGTTGTGGAATAACCCAATGTAATCTGATATTTGTGGCAAAAATCAACCATATTTTTGGATCCAAATGCAGTAACATTGTCAGTGATAATTTTTTTAGGACAACCAAATCTAGACAAGATATGATTTTCAAAAAAATAAATGATGACTGAGTCTGTGGCATTCCTAGAAGGGATGGCTTCTATCCATTTGGTAAAGTAATATGTTGATGTGAGGATCCATTCACGTTGGGCAGATGAGGTAGGATCGATTTTCCCAATGAATTCTAGACCCCATTGTTGAAAAGGAGCTTCCACAATGATTGGATGCAGAGGTAAGGGTAGCAATTTTCTTTTGCCTTTAAAGATTTGACATTTATGGCAGGCAATTATCATTTTATGGAAAACTTGAAAGATGGTGGGCCAATAATAACTAGCTATAAGGATTTTGTTAACAGTGGTTTTCCAATAGAGGTGGCCTCCACATTCTCCTTGATGAAACTCATGCTTGATTTTATCCGCATCATTCTCAGGCAAACATTTAAGCAATAATCCACTAGCATTTTTCCAATATAAACATTTATCTAAAATGTAGTAATTTACAGCCTTTAACTTTAAAAACCTTGCCTTTGTTATAGACAAACCAAGAGGGACATTAAGATTGAGTAGCACATACAAAATATCAGCATACCAAGATGAATTCAGAAAATGATCTTCAATAAGTGGAGTTTCTAACTCCTCCTGTTCAACTAATGAATTAAACATGTTTATATCAAGTGCTTGTAAGTTTGATTCAACCATTATTTTTCCTAGTCCTTGACCTTTGATGAGCTTAGTGGGCTTAATTTCTAAGTCATATTCTAGGATTACAGCAATCCAATTTCCTCTTTTTCCATCAGGATTTTATGTCAATATGTATTTTACCACTGAATGAGGCACAAATGATATGATGTGTGAGTGTAAAATATAAACTCTGAAGTCTCTTAAGGCTTTGACCAAGGAAAAGGCTTGTTTTTCCATTATATTATATTTCAAAGGTGCATCTCTTAATTCCTTGATAAAAAATGCAATGGGCTACTCTTGTCCATTTATGTTTTTCTGTAGGAGGAAAGTAACGACTGTGTGTTCTGATGCAAACGAAAATATGAAAAAATATTTTATAAAATCAGGAATAATAAGAACTGGTGCTTGTGTAAGTGTATGTTTTACTAGTTCAAAGGATTTCTTTGTGTCTAAGGTCCATTTAACTACTTCTCTTTTAAGCATATTTGTCATGTTTCTAAGGAGTTCAACAAGGTTAGGTATGAACTTTCTCAAGAAATTTATCTTTCCAATGAAAGATTGAAATTCCTTGATATTTCTAGGATGATTGATTTGTAATATACCTTCAATCCTCTTTGGGTCTATATTTATCCCTTCTTCAGATATGATATGACCAAGAAGTTTTCCTTCTTGGAGACCAAACAATGTTTTCTTTGGGTTGAAGGATAAACCATATTTTTTGCATTTCTCAAAGACTTTTCTTAGGTGTATTAGGTGTTCTTCATCTATTTTAGAATAGATAGTTATGTCATCTAAGTAAATCATAATGAAGTAACCTATTTATTCTAAAAAAGAAATATCAATGGCTCTCTGGAATGTGGCACCAACATTCATTAAACCAAAAGGAATTTTCACATACATGAAAGTGCCCCAAGGTGTGGTAAAGGTTGTTTTAAGTTGGTCATCTAGATGTACCAATACTTGTTTGTATCCTAAGAAGCCATCTAGCAAAGAAATTATTTTTGAACTTACAACCCTTTGTAAGATGTGATCCATTTTGGGCAAGGGATAGTTGTCTTTTAATGAGGCT
Source organism: Pinus albicaulis (assembly GCA_034641835.2). Lineage (NCBI taxonomy): Eukaryota > Viridiplantae > Streptophyta > Pinopsida > Pinales > Pinaceae > Pinus > Pinus albicaulis. The sequence continues at coordinate 747,522,937 of CM076583.1, forward strand.
TTGTTTAAGTTTCTGAAGTCTATACAAAGCCTTATTTCTCCTGTTTTCTTCCTTACAGATACAATATTGGATACCCACTCTGAGTATCTCACAAGGAAAATAATTCTAGCATCATACATTTTTGCGATTTCTTTCTCAACCAGAGGTAATTGTATAGGGTTTATTCTACGTAGTTTTTGTCTGAAAGGTTTCTGGTTCTCTTTGAGGGGTATCTTATGCTAAATTATTTCTAAATTATATGATTTCAAATCTTTATAACTCCAAGCAAATACATCAAAAAACTCTCTAAACAGCTCAAGGTATTTCAGTTTAATGTGAGCTAGAAGTGTTTTGGATAATTTGATCATTTTAGGCCTTTCTTTATTGCCTATGTTACACTCTTATACTTTAGCTTCAGTAGGTTGTATTTTTGGCTTTTTGGCAACATCATTAAAGTCAAACAATTCTTATAGAGGCACTAGTCCCTTTGGCAAGTTTTCATTGAAAGACTATAGCACTTCTAGATTTTCTTTTTCTAAATCTATGTAGTTCTCTATTTTATGTTTGGGTACTTTGGTTAACAGATTTATATCAGCCATCTCAGGAGATTCTTCTTCTTCAAAAAGTGATTTTTCATCAGCAGGACAGTCTTTATCATACTCTGAATTTGAACTTGGCATTTCAAACTCATTTTTGGATTGTAGGAAGTCTTCTATTTATTTATCTCCTTCAAAAACTTGCCAGTATTTTTCATTATCTGGAACTGCTGGTATATATTTGACTTGGATTGAGTATTGTTTGTTTTCATGGGGTCTAATACATGTACTAGCAGCAAAGGCTAAACCATTGGCAAGGATATTTTGGTTTCTAGGGACAAAGGTGAGTTCAATTTCTGTAAAGGTTTTTAGGAGGTCCATAGCATCATCTCTATAGGCTCTCAATCTTAGATGTTTGGCAGTGTATTCTCCATTTACTTGCCTAATTATCAGTTCTGAATCTCCATGTACAATTATCCTCTTGGCTCCTAATTTCTTTAGTAAATGTATTCCTAAGAGGAGTGCTTCATACTCTGATATGTTATTAGTGCATTGGAAATTTAGTCTGTATGAATGGCCTTCAACATAGTTATTCTATGTATTATGCACCCATATGCCTGCTCCTGCACCAGTTTTACTACAGGATCCATCAAAACTCATACTCCAAAGAGGACTCATTTTAGATTCATCATTAATTTCATTTTTGTCCTCTCTGTTTAGTCTGTCTTGAATGCCATTATGTTCTTTTTGAGGGTTTGCACTATGTTTATTTTTATCTTGTTCCTCAAGGTTTTCAATGTGTTGAGGATTTTTTCTTTGATTATCATGGTTGACACTATGTTGATGACTTTTTTGTAGATCATGACCTTTATTTTATTTTTTGTGTTTTTTTGAGTTAGAAAACTGTTTGGATGATTTTTCTTTCCCTTCCTCCTCTTCAATGGCTGCCACTATGTTGGTTGGCCTATCATGTTCTAATCCTTGCTCATTAGGGATTTCATCACTGTAAATAATGAATGATTCAAGGTCTGTATGAATAGAATAAAGAGGGGAATTTTCTGGTCTTTCTTGATACTCACCATGTATTTCATGTGGGTTTCCCTATATATTCTTCTAGGTTGACTAAAGACAGGGATGGTGGCATAAGTCATATCCATCTGCATAGTGCCTTGAAGCTTGATACCCCAAGATCTTGAAAGAATAATGCCATATTTGGGAGGTATATCAACCACTACAATGTCCATCACTAAGCTTTTGGCTGGGATTTGTGCTAAGTTGAAAAAAAGATATTTTATTAGGCCTAGGCATTTGACTCTGCTAGAGTAAAAGGAGTATAACTGTTTGTAAGCCCTGGTCACCTCAAGGCCTAATCTTTCCATTATCACTTTGGGCATGAGATTATGTGATGCTCCTGAATCAAGCATGGCATTGTGAAAAATTTTATCATTGATGTTGAGACTGACATAAAATGGAGGAACACCTCCTTCTTGAAATTTTCCTTCCACTTCTGGTTCGAACAAAAGCTCAGGTTTGTCATCATTTAAGTTAATAGAATCATTGTAGTCTGCTATGTTCAAGGCTTTTAATAGTTGATATTTATATACATTTTGCGTGACTAATTCTGTGAGAGGAATAGAGATTTTTATTTTGGAAATTTCACTCTCTATGCTAAAAGGATTTTGATTTTTAGAAATGTTTAACTTAGCCTTTTTAGTCACTATTTTCTCAGCAAAATCAGTTTGCTGATTTTTATTATGGACAGTAGTTAGAATAGTTTTATCAGGAGCATTAGCTGAGGTGCTAGTGCAGCTGAGGTCACCATTATGTTTGTTATGATTTGGAGTGTTTTTCCCTTTGTTTTTGTCAGAATTTGCAGCTACTGTTTTATGGTTTTCTGTTGTATTTGTGGGAGTATTTACAGGGCTGTTTTTTGCAGAAATTTCAGAGGTATTTTTCATGGTAACTTCTTGTTTCTTTTTACCCCTTAATTCATATTGTTTATGTACTTCTATTATGGCATTTTCAAAGCCTTGTTGGTAGTCTGCAAACTCTAGGCTTTCTTCTTCATCAGGTGTGTATATGACTTGTTCTTTCCTAGTGAGGAAGACAGTATCCTCATCATTTGTTCCCAACATGTTTATGTGATTTCCCTCTATTTCTTCAATCACTCATTCATATTCATCAACATAATTCTGCTGGAAAGGAGGTCTGACTTGTTGATTACGGCCTCTTTGTCTAATCTGAGGGGGATTCCTATTAAAGTTCTGATTCTAATTTTGATTTTTGTTTTGAGGAGCTGTTTGGTTTTCTTTAGGATAAGCTCTCTCATTCATGTTTATTCTTTCCATCATCATCTCCATGGTTCTAACCAAATTATCAATTTTGGAGTCTGATGTGGAAGGTCCTGCTTCATTTTTATAGGTGACCTTTTTCTCTACTTTCAATCTAGCCCTTCTGGCATTCAGGTTAGCCTCTACACTTATTGCCCCTTTCTGCATGTCTTCAAATGTGAGGGGTTCTTTCTCCCTTAACTGATAACACATGTCTAATTCAAATCCTTTAGGAAACTTTATTAAGGCTAAGCCTTGTGGTGGTTTCATTTGTGGAGGGAGTGCATTATAAACACTATTAAATATAGTGAAATATTATTGAACACTCACTCTAGTATTTCTTTTAAGATCATTGTATTCTGACAGGATTTGAAGGGTATTTCTCTTGAATTCCCATTTGTTTAGGAATAATTGATGAAAAGAAAGGAGGTCATTGATGCTATTAGGGGTTAAGCCTTTGAACCATTTTCTTTCTTCTCCCCCTAAACTTTGAGCAAACATCCTAAGTTTAACAGTTTCATCATATATTTCTCGTCTATCAGAGTAATCATTCATTCTATCCACATGTTGTTGAGCCGTAGTAGAACTACTAGCATCATATAATGGAATTTTGGACTGATAATCCTATGGAAGAGAAACTAAAGGCAAAGGAAGGACTAAGGGAGAATACTATGTTGCCATGATATGTGGTTGTGGAAACAATGGGTTGTTTACAAGTGGAGGATTTGTGATAGGAGGTTGATGATGAGCTGAAGTGGTTTGAACTGTGGATGCGTGGATGAATGTAACAGAAGTACTAGGACCAGCTAAGTACCATTGAGCAGATTTAGGATGAGAGAAACCAAAGTTGTGAATGAAATGGAGATCGGGAGGTGTGGAAGGGGAGGCTTCTCTACTCCAGGTGTGCTGTGAATTTATAGGCTCAAAGTCTATCTGATCTATAACACTTTGTGACTTAGTTTTGGATAAGCTTTGGATATGAGGGAAGTCAACTTGGGTATTCTGCAAGTTTATAAGGTTTTCAGGGACTAAACTTGCTCTGTGGATTGGTCTGAAGATACTTGCATTTTTAGATGAAGGAGACTTCCTAAGAATGTTTTCAGGATTATCAACTATTGTAGGAGGATTTGGGTCAGGAAGAGATCTAGTATGCATCCTTTTGGAAGCCAGGATTTAGACCCAACGATAAAAAAAAGTTAGCCAAATATGACAATCTTTTGAAGGCAAACTAATCTGTGCAAGAAAAATTTAATCCACAAAGTTTCTTGACTGGGTTTTTGTGATGTTCTCATGATAAAATAAGGTATCCCAGTGGAGTCTTTGGAAAACCAAGGGGTATGAGCAAGTATTCTGAAAGGGCCACCATCAACAATCAGGAACCATTCTTGGCAGACACTTGATTCATTTTAAGAAAGGGGTTTTTCTGAGTTGTGAAGTTATCTATTACTCAATTTTTATTCCCTAATATGGTCGCCATTATTTTGGCTCCCTATGATTTACAATAATGGCAAGAATAAATGATTCAGGGGGCCACATTAGAACCACTTTGGAATCCTAGGACCTAGCCTTCCTAGATTCAGAGAGGGATCTCTCTATTAAGTGTTTTCAAATAATATATCTTTATGTTTTGTTTATGATATTAGGCTAGTTATGAAGCTCTTGGGAACTTGTTTGTTTGGTTGGGATGGATACCATTAATTGAAGAGGTCAGTTGAAGGGTGAAGGTGGGAGTAAATTGAAAGAATTTTTCGACTGAAAAGATAGGTCATGAAACAATATTAACCCATTGGGCTATGGGGTCACAAAAGGATTTAATTGCACAACAATTCTTCAAGGGTTTCCATAGGGCAAGTCATCTATATCAAAGGATCTTTTAGATTGAATTTTGATATGAAAAATTAATATATTGTGAAAGAAGCAAAGCTAATAATGAATTAAGAATCTATTAACTCCACTAAAACAAGAAAATCCTTTCAAAGTAACTGTTTGAAGCAAGCCAAAGGACAAGGCAAACCATAGACTTCTTTGGCAGACTTGTAATAAAGAAAAATTTTAAGACAACAATCCAGTAATCCTAAGACTACTTTCAGAAAGGAGAAAACATATAAGAGAACAAGGAAAATAGCCTAAGATCAAACAGAAACTATGAATATAGCCTTCTTTCGGCATATTCTCAAGAGATCTTTCAAAGAAAATATTAAATATTGACCAGAGGACAGGGATAACCATAGACTTCCATAGTTTAGACTCTACTTAGCAAGCTTTGAAAAAGATATTTAAAAACAATATTTCAAGTTATACTCAGATAGACGTGGGCTCACCAACAATTCTCCCTAGTTATACTCTATTGAATCATTCTTACAACAACAAGCTAGATTAACCTAGAGGGCAATTAATAATCCTCTAAACATACCTTAGCAGAATAAAACATAAATAGAAAGATTTCAGACAGAAATAGGGTACTTTAACAGTAAATCCTAATCTAAATTTTCTATTCTTTATCAGAGAAAATGGACAGTTTGTAAAAAAAATGGAGAAACAAAAACAGTGAGGAATAACATCACCATTAACATAGACCAAGATCCCATGATCAACTTGTATTATTGATGTTTCAAACCAGTTACATACTTCAAGTCCAGCAGGTCTTTATAGCTCAAAACTTCTCTTCTCATCCTAGTATTCTTCAACTACTCAACAGCTCTTCAACAGCTTCAGCAACTATCTTACACTTCGATGATAATCCAACCAACACTTACAATGAGCTCCTCATATGATATTTATAGATGAAATGAGGAGGTGGGTAAATAATGGGTCCTTAAATTTTTCATAAATGATAGAGTAAATGTTTTTGAACTTTGAGACCATGCAAGGCCCAAGGCAAAAATGTATTTAAGACCTACTCTGCATAATGAATATTACATTAATGCTTTGAACTACTTAATTTCTTTTGTTGACTTTTAGGATTACTTGGTAGGCTGGAAATAACTTCTGAGCTTCCTTTATAAAATATCTTTGACTGTAATAACTTTGTGTATTTTTTAGGGGAAAATAGGCTACCAGGTGGCATTTTAATCCTTTGGAGGAGTAATTGCTTTAATAATTTGTCATTCGAAGCTATATTTTGCTGATCTATCTGATTATGTATTTAAAACTTTGATTAGGCCTTTGATAATTCTTTTAGGCATTTCTTTATTATCTTCTGTCTCTGTCACTTTGCTGATTGTTTTATCTTTAAATCAATTTGTCTTCAAACTGTTCTTTTTGTCTTTAATTTGTTTGTTTAAGCTTTAACCTTTAATCTTTTATTTCCTTCATTATCTTTCCTTTGTGTACAGGTGGCTTTTCTCTGTGCTGGATGGTTTCAATACTTGACCAATGTTCATGAGGCACTGGTCATACATTAAGACCAAACCCTAAAAATCCCATTTTTGTACTTTGGGGACTCAAGGATCGTCATCTGGAAGTTCTTTTCCACTGATATTGGCCGTAGGTGGGCCTATTCATCATAGGTTGCCATTAAACCTGCAAATAAGAAACAAAACATTAATAAAACCTGTGTTGTATTGGGTTAAACTGCGTTCAGAGGCTTGGGAGATGGCGATGGAGTGATGTAGAGGGAAAAAATGCATTAAGGAAGGATTATTGGCGTGAAATGGTGTAAGCGGTTTTGGGCAATACCAGGGCGATATTCATGTAGAGGATGGGCAGTAAATGGTTTTGGTTCTTTTGAATGTGATACCACTGGCTAGATGACACCTGTCCCACCCAAAACTGTCGATTTCGCGTTGAAATGGTGTTTTAAAATGTTTTAGAAAAATGTGCATGAAATCGATTGTGGGCCATCGCATCTAGGGAAGGTAGATCGACGGTGGAGGATGAGCACGACCAACGGAGTTTCTAAGTCGAGGGGAAAGGTGGGACCGGGTGCTGACATCAACTAAGGTGTTGGGTAGCGAAATGTTAATAGGCAGGGTTTAGAATCGGGGATCTGTGGGAGCTGTTAGATCTGGAGGATCTACGATTGTGATTTGTTCGGGGGAAATAATGGAGAGGGTAGAAATATAAAGAAAAAGGGTTAAGATTAGGGTGTAGATATGAGGTCCTGTGGAGGAAGAATGGGATCAGGGTTAAGAAAAAAGGGGCCGAGGGTTTGGTGAATGGTCGGGCCCTCGGGTCATATGAGAAACAGGGGTAGAGGGCTTAAGAGCTAATATTTCAAAGAGTCGGAAAAAGGCTTAAAACAAAGGTATTTTAGATTTTTTAGAGGCTTCCGATAGAGATAAAGGGGTTATTTAAACCAAATAAAGGATTTTTACAAGGGTTAGAGGGTTTTTTAAAAGAGAATGAAGGGTAAATGGAGGGAAAGGAGGGATTTTTCAGAGGAAAAAATGATTAGTGGAGATAGGTGTAAAATGGGTGAAATGAGCTTATGAAATGGTGAAATAAGCTTGAGACCAGTCTCTTTTGTCTTGGCAGAGTAATTTAGAGGCCTTAAGTGAGGTTTATCAGTGAAATGATTCTTTTGAAGATAATGAACATAGTGAGGTTTTAAGAACTCACAAATTTTTCATAAAATTTATTTCTTGAAAACTAAGGAACCTATTTAGCCATCATGAGGTATAACAAAATTTATAGATGGCTAACACAAACAATGCTTCTTGTGAATATAAAATTATCAGCAATAAATGGAAGAAAAATGAAATAAGAACAAGCTTCCATATGACAACCAGAGAGTGGTTCATAGTTCCACAAATGGAACCAGCGTAGTGCATCCTTTTCCTGCATCAAAACAAAAAATAACAAGTTATTTCCTAGCCACTTTTTTGCTACCACAGTCATCCCATAAGGTGGAATCATGAATATACAATTTGGTGTCAATGGTGCACACCAAGAATTATGTGGCTTCCCCCACAAAGCAACAATAAGATAGCCAACCTCAATGCTGCAATTAGCCTCAATTACGTCATAATATAAAGTATAAGAAGGGATGATCCTCCTTAATACAACATGCTGCTCATATATAGTAAATAAATTCAAATCATAATGCAAATGTATACCTTCTCTATCATGTACTTCAGTCCTTGAGCCGAAATGGCTCAGCTGAAAATGCTCCCTCACTCCCAATGAGTAGGAAAGTGGCTGTGACATCCTCTCTATCACCATCCAAGAAATGCATCTCTCCATATGCTGCAATATGTCCTATTTTATTCCCTCCCAAATGAACTCCTCTTCCAAAGAAATGTATGCATCAAAATGCATGGAAAATAATTCCTCATGTGCTGCATGTAGCAGCTTCTCCTTGAGCTTAGAAGCTCTAGTCAAGAAGACTCTGCCATGAGAATAGATGACCATATCATCCACCCTATATCTATCATCTCCATCTGGGTCATAAATAATCATGCAAGCACCAAGATCCTTGGATTACTCTACCAAGAGTTCAGACCTCCAATATGGATCAATCCTCCCAAGAGACAATGCTGGTAGTATGGCATGTGAAGCTCTCCTCATGCTACTACCTACTACTTTGACATCCCCCATGCCAAATTTTTCCTCCAAACTCTTCACCTCTCCAAAATCCAAGAGTGGTGAATCCAAAGACAAGATGTCATTCATCAATTCTAGATCTGGTGGCCTCCCAGGTGGAATGCCTCCATGTAGTGAGACATCAATGTCAAGAGTAGATTGTACATATGGTTGGGAACCCTTGCCCTTGCCTTCATAGCGCATAAAAATATTCCTCCCCTTTGAATTAGCTCTTTGAAATAGAGAAGGGTGTGCACCTCTCATCAAGTGATGCTTCTCTTCCTTCCTACCTTCCCCTTCCACCTGAAATGCTTCATAATCATGCTGCTCATTGATTGTGCTTTGACCTCCATGTATGAGATATTGGGGAACTTCTTGCAAGGATACAAGAATCCCTCCTGTTAGATCATGTGCTCCTCCTTCCTCTGCATGAGGTACTATATGTGCTCTAGATGTGACAACGTTGTTGCCCTCATCTTCATCAATGTGCATGGGAAACCCTTCAATAATTGGATCATATTGTGAAAAATAGATCCCCATGCCCTCTTATTTAGGAATATGAGATAGAGGTCTTTCCTCTAATCATGTATGATGCAAGATGTCATCTTCTCCCCTGGTTTTTTGAAGTAGAGTGAATTTTATAGTTTCCTCCATCACATGTAAGGTTTTTGTTCTCTTAAGATTTTCTTGCTCATGTGTCATAGGAAGCTTCCCATCAAACCTTCCCACCAATGTTTCAATGAATCTTGCATAAGAGGAAGTATTTACATTTTTCAAAGAACAAGATTCAAAAATCCACCATGCATGGGCCTTACCTCTGAAATGCAGTGTTGCAATTCTGATGGCTTCATCTTCATAAATGTGGTGTTGCTGTAAATAGGAGTCTAGCTCCTTCACCCAAGCTCCAGTTGAAAATGTAGGCGAACCTTCAAAATTAGATAGAAGAAATATATCTACATCCTGCTGCTTACTTTTCTCCACCTGGATCTTGTAAAACTCTTGGAAATTGGTATGATCTCTAAACCTCTCTGTTTGAGATTCGTGCTCCTACAACAAATCACTAAGAGTTTTCCTCTTAGGCATTCTCCCTCCTTTCATCCATCTCATGAAAGATCTGGGAATTTGACTACGTTGTGCATCATGGTGTGTAGCTACGTGCTTACACTTACCATGTTCAAATATAGATCTAGCTCTAGATCCATACTCTTCTAGAGATCCCATCTCTATTCTTAATTTCTTCAGATCTCCGTTAAAGATCTGTATAGATCTTGGAAGAAGCTTTGTAAGCCTGTCTTCTTTTCTGTCCATCTCTCCTTCTTCTTATTGTATAATGGCCTAAAATCCACAGACTGAGCCAAGATTGAAGCTCTGATACCACTTTACCCAAAATAGGGAAAATAAGCAGTAGTGGGAATATCTTAAAATATTCCAAAAATGGACTGCTTAACAATGCATTCACAAAAAAAAATCATTTCTAGAAATATATGCCATAAAAATGTAAAAAATCACTTGGATCCATTAGATATATTCATCTAGCATCTAAATCCAAGAGGAAATTAGAAAGTAAAGGAACTAGGTGAGGTAAACAGACCTTCCACACCTAGTGTAGCTGAAAAACACTAAAACCCCGAACACTGCTACTCAGAAATAATATGAAAAGGAGAATACACAGTATTATGAGGGTTTTGACTCAGAAATTAGGAGGACAAATATATTTTCTCATATATTAGACAATCATGCTAAAAAATTGAGATCTAGTCTCCTTATTACAATTATAAGAAAACCGGGAAAGGGTTTCTTGTTATACACTTTGAATACAAATGTGATCTTCAGAAAATTACTAAATAATCACTGCAACATTGAAGAATAAGAGTGTAGAAGGCTGAAATATATCAGATCTGATGTAGATTCGTCAAAGGCTTCCTCCCATGAAAGGATGAACCTCTCAATCACAAGGAAACACTGCAAAGAAGCCACTAGATCATCCACTGAAGCTACCTCCAAAAATAACACATTCGCTAGCTAAAACAGTGCTGGGAATATTTGGAAATGTGTGGCCTAATGCCATAGATCTTAAATGAGCTCAAGATCTCTCCAAACAGATCTCCCAAGGGAAGGAAACCTCCCTCCAATGAGAAACTAGCTCAAAAATGTAGAAATTTGCTGAATAATGATTAATTATCCACCGATACTATCCTGATCACATACAATTCGAATTTATATGCAACAAATAATCTCTTCCACTCAGATCATCACACATGCGGAAATAAAACAAGCGATAGCACATCAAATCATCATACACATTAACACAATATGTATGGGGAAAGCTTATAGCTGAAAACCCCGCAGCTATTGTGTATATTATAATGGAGAAAACATGTAACAAACTCAGTACAATACTCCTCACAAGTGCTCATTACTTTCTCATGAAGTTACACACAAACTAGCTTGGTTTTGAACAGGTTACTGGTTCAAAACTCATCCACTAATTGCCTTGCCTCTATTGCGCAATCATGGCCTGTCTAAATAGAGATCCAAGGTTCGAATCTCCTTGGCTTGACAGCGCAATCATCATGGGAAATTCCTCCAAGTGTGGTGCAAATCTCATGCACAACGATATGCATGATAACTAACTCACCCTTTCATCTACCTCTTCCACTGGTCTCCACTGAACTGTCCATGCACTGTAGTGAACTGGTGTGTTCTTGAGTTGAATAATGAGTTAATAATTAGTGAATTAAATAATATTTAATTCACTCCACTCATTACTAGTGTATTAGCCAGTTAAACTAAACACAACTAGTTCAACTAAGTTAAACCGAACACAACTCCACCAACTGTCTCATCAACTCCACCAAACTCTGCCACTGAAGTCCTAGCTGAAGTCAACCATGCATGAGCTCACCAAACCCCAAGGAATAGCGTAATTCCTCTGTCAGATGCATGAGCCACTTCCCAGGCTCGAACTGAAGTGCTCCAAGAGAGTAAACTGAAGTTTAGAGTCTAAATATTATTAAGGGTAAATAATATTTGACTTCCCTATTTTAAGGAGAGCAGTCTAAAAATAGACTTCGACCTAAATGTCTAAAAATAGAGGTCCATCTATTTTTACCAACATGACCAATACTCAAGAATAACATCTTGCCTTTTTGGACCATGCTCCATATGTCTAAAAATATACATAGTCTAAACTGCATGGGTACTGCCGGAGCCCCTTAGTGAAAGCGACTTCATTTCACTAAGCTCCATCATCTTGTTGCATTTTCAACACTCCCTCTCTGGCGAATATGGATTGTGCACCTTCTATCCCTACCTCGCCAGTTCGAACTTGCTCTGGTGAGCGCCTTCGTCAGGATGTCGGCATCACGATCCTCCGTGAAGAACATGAAGCATCTGGGTTCATTCCGGCAGAGCACAATCTCTGATATGATGATACCAATTTGTGAAGCCATGCGCCTCAGGCGGAGTCCTCTTTCGCTACGTACCATGAACCATATCCTGATGTGCCTCTAATATAGCGCAATACATGCTTGCCTGCCTTCAAAAAGAGCTTGGTAGGCTTAACCATAGCTTGCGAAAGCTGGTTAACTACATAGCATATATCGGGTCGTGTATTGACCAGATACATAAGTGACCCCACCAACTGTCGATAGACAGTGGCATCCACTACCTCCGCTGAAGTAGCATCCTCCTTCCTCCAACCACCAGGAAGAGGAGTGTCAACAGGCTTGCAGCCTTGCATGTTGAACCTCTCCAGAATCTCCCGAGCATACTTTCCCTGAGAAACAAACAGTCCTCCGCTGCGCTGCCAAATCTCCAATCCCAGGAAATAATGAAGGATGCCCAAGTCCTTCATGTCAAACTCTCGTGCAAGATCCTCCTTGCATGAAAGTATCAACTGCTCATCGCCAGTCAAAATCAGATCATCTACATACAGTACGATGATCAACAGCTTCCCCTCCACCACAATCTGGTACAGGTTAGGATCCGCCTCACTCTTGGAGAATCCAAGCCCGGTGAAGTAGCTGTCTATCCGAGTGTACCAAGCACGAGGTGCTTGCTTCAGCCCGTACAGTGCTCTCTTGAGTCGGCACACATGCGACTCACTGTTGAAGATCTCGAAACCTTCAGGTTGCTCTATGTACACCTCCTCCTCAATAACTCCATTGAGGAACGCAGTCTTCACATCCATCTGATGGATGTGCCATCCCATCTGCGCTGAGAGAGCAAGGATCATCCGTATGGAAGAGTACCTTGCGACAGGTGCAAAGGTCTCCTCATAATTGATCCCCTCGATCTGTGAGAAGCCACGGGCGAAAAATCTCGCCTTGTACTTCTCCACACTCCCGTCAGCCGCCTGCTTCACTTTGTAGATCCATCGCGAACCCACCACTGATTTCCCCTCTAGTCTTGGGACAATCTCCCATGCACTGTTTCTGACGATCGAATCATATTCTTCGATCATGGCATCAACCCATGCGGGTTCCTCCACAGCTTCCTCAAAAGAGGATGGTTCCGTCATGACACATTGACTCACAAGATCCATGTATCCATTGTACCGATCCGATGACTGCCTCTGTTTGCGCTGTGCTGTAGGTGGTCCTACAACCTTCTCTGCATCTCGAGCCAGTCGCTCAGCTTCTGTAGTGCGCATGCGCCCTCTGATGGTTGGCGCTACATGGGTGGTTTCTTCCACCTCCTGAACTTCCTCTTGTGGCTGATCCACATCCGGAAGCTCCTCCTTAGGAACTAACAGCTCCTCATCTGCATGCAAGTGTAGCTCCCTCTCAAGCGAACAATGCATGGCTTTCTCCTCCTGAAATTTTATATCCCGTCGCACAACAGTCTTGCGACTGTCTGACAAATACACCCGATAGTTGTGAGGTGTATCAGTGTACCCCACAAATATTCCAACCTCAGCGGTTGGATCCAGCTTCCTTCTTGCATCCTTCGTCACATGCATGTAGACAGGAGAACCAAAAATCCGCAAATGGGAAATATCAGGCCTCTTGCCAGAATAAGCCTCCTCCGGTGTACTCATGCCAAGAACCTTGTGAGAACAACGGTTCTGCACATACACTGTTGTATTGCATGCCTCAGCCCACAAGTGAAGGGGTAGGCCCTGATCATGCAACATCGCCCGTGCAGCACCCACGATCGTTCTGTTCTTCCACTCAACCACCCCGTTCTGCTGTGGGTTATGGGGTGCGATGAGCTCTCTCCGAATCCCTTCTGCGCTGCAGAACTCCTTGAATTCAGCCGAGATGAATTCACCACCGTTATCACTCCTTAGAGCAATCACCTTCTTCCCCGACTCCTTCTCGACCAGTGCTTTAAACTCACAGAACTTCGCGAATGTCTCGCTCTTCTTCGACATGAAGAAGATCCAGCACTTTCGAGAGAAATCATCAACAAAGATCACATAATACCTGTGCTTTGCTGTCGAAGCAACTGAGAAAGGACCACACACGTCTGTGTGAACTCTCTCGAGGATCGTCGTGGCGCGACTATCCTTCTCGTGAAAGGTGGCTTTCACATACTTTCCTAAAGTACACCCCTTGCACTGATCTGACTGCGCAAGAGTGCCCTTAGGAAGCCCAGTAGAAATCTGCTGCAGAATCTTCAAAGCTCCATGGTGAAGGTGGCCCAATCTCCTGTGCCACAGTTCGCCCTCATCATCCCGGCTCACCACTTCTCCCACCTTGCATGCCATAGCTGCGCAGCCATCTACCTGTAACTGATAAAGGTTCTTGGTTCGAACCCCTATCTTCCGGGTCTCTCCAGTAGTCTTACTGCGCAGGAAGGCTTTTCCTTCGCTGAAGACCACATCATACCCCTTATCCTCCAACATCGCCACAGAGATCAAGTTCTTTTTCAATCTAGGTACATGCATGACATCCTTCAATACAAAGGGTTTACCAGACTCCCTCTGAAAGGATATGGTACCGATACCAATCGCATTGTATCTACCATCATCGCCCATCTCAATGTGCACAGCCAAATCTTTGTCCTCCAGATCTGAGAACAAATCCCGATCTCCCGTCATATGAAATGACGCACCGCTGTCCAAGAACCACACCGATCCCATCACACTTGAAACAAAACATGCGATCAGTGAAAAGTCAAGCTCGAACTATGAAGCCAAAGCTTCTCCATCTGCAGATCTTCCCGCTTTCTTTTTTTTCTTCTTCTTTGGACAATTGGTAGCATAATGTCCGTGATCATGGCAGTGAAAACACTTCACTTTCGCCATATCCTGCTTCTTGCCCTTTGCACTGGAATGAGAATTTTTCTTACCCTTCCCCTTCTTTTCTTTGGCAACCAAAGTGCAATTTTCTTCATCAGCTCCCTTTGATGAAGATCCATCCCGAGTAGTCCTCCTTATCTCCTCCTGCATGAGATCCGCCCAAAGGCGCTCCCATCCCGGCAGCTTCTCCCGACCATTGACACTATCTTGATATGAGTGCCAAGCCTTCAGAAGACCAAGGAGAGCCAGGTCGACCATGTCCTCGTCTTCGACATTCACCCCCACACTTCCCAGCTCATCTCTGCACTGAGTGAACTTCGTGAGGTATTTGGCGATACTGTCGCCTTTCTCCATCTTGATGTTCCTGAGCTTATCTTTGAGCGCCAGCTTCCTTTGGTCACTCTTACTCTGGAATAGATCCGTCAAAGCTTTCCACATTAGAAATGGAGAAACCTTTCCATGCAGGCTGGATACAATATGATCCTTGACGCCCTCCAACAGGATCCTTTGACATTTCGCCATCTTCTTTTGCCATGCATCGACTTCAGCAGGATCAGTGGGCTTTTAGACATCTGTATCTACGAACTCCTTGAGACCATTATCTTCTAATACTGCTTCCATGCGATCCTTCCATGCAACATAATTCGAACTGCCTTCAAGAGCATATTCGAGTCGCAAACCGTTGAAAGACATTTTCAACACTGGCACCAAGAAAACAAAACTGCTGCAAAATTTCGAATTCCACCTCAAAGCTCAACCGCTCTAGATATGTGAGAACAAATTATTTCTAGCACAGAGATTGAATGCAAGGGGCATTTACCAGACCTTTCACTTTCCGAAGAAATATGAATCCGGAGGCTACCTGGCCCGCATGCAGACTCTGTCTACCGAAATAAGTTTGTAATCACTGTGATGATCAATCTCTGCTTCAATAGCTCCGATACCATGTAGAAATTTTCTAAATAATGATTAATTATCCACTGAGACTATCCTGATCACATACAATTCTAATTTATATGCAACACATAATCTCTTCCACTCAGATCATCACACATGCGGAAATAAAACAAGCGATAGCACATCAAATCATCATACACATTAACACAGTATGTATGGGGAAAGCTTATAGTTGAAAACCCCGCAGCTATTGTGTATATTATAATGGATAAAACATGTAACAAACTAAGTACAATACTCCTCACAAGTACTCAGTACTTTCTCATGAAGTTACACACAAACTAGCTTGGTTTTGAACAGGTTACTGGTTCAAAACTAATCCACTAATTGCCTTGCCTCTATTGCGCAATCATGGCCTGTCTAAATAGAGATCCAAGGTTCGAATCTCCTTGGCTTGACAGCGCAATAATCATGGGAAATTCCTCCAAGTGTGGTGCAAATCTCATGCACAACTGATGTCGCCACTGATAGCTAACTCCACCCTTTCATCTACCTCTTTCACTGGTCTCCACTGAACTGATCATGCACTGTAGTGAACTGATGTGTTCTTGAGTTGAATAATGAGTTACTAATTAATGAATTAAATAATATTTTATTCACTCCACTCATAACTAGTTGATTAGCTAGTTAAACTAATCTCAACCAGTTCAACTAAATTAAACCGAACACAACTCCACTAGCTGTCTCATTAACTCCACCAAACTTCTGCCACTGAAGTCCTAACTGAAGTCAACCATGCATGTGCTCACAAAACCCTTGGGAATAGTGTAACTCCTCTGTCAGTTGCATCGAACCCTTGACTCGGTAGTGTCGGAGGCTAAACTGAAGTTTATAGTCCAAATATTATTAAGGGTAAATAATATTTGACTTCCCTATTTTTACGATAGGCGGTCTAAAAATAGACATCGACACATGGGTCAAAAAATAGAGATCATCTATTTTTATAACATGACCAATACTCCAAGAATAACATCTTGCCCAACCCTGGACCATGCTCCATATGTCTAAAAATAGACATAGTCTAAAAATATACTTTGCGCCAGAATTTGCCTGCGGGCCCACTTAGTGAAGGCGACTTCATTTCACTAAGCTCCATCATCTTGCTGCATTTTCAACAAAAAAGTGGGATTCTAGTCCCCTCTGCTGCTGCACCCTGCAACACAGCACAATAACCTGCAGAAACTATGATGATGAAGTAAGATGAAGCTTGGCCTAAAAATCTGATGTGGAAATGCATGAAAAACTCTTCCAAGAGGCTCCTCAAGGAAAGAGGTGGAATTCCTGCTCGGGAACACCCGATGCTAAACAAAACAACAACCTTGTTAAACAGCAAGAGGAAGAAAAAGTCTAAACAGACCAAAATAATAATCTAAAGCATAAGGAAAAATGGCTGCCATCCTCTTCCTTAAATAAAATTTTTGTTTTCTTACCCTTGGCCCCACCCAATTAAGTCATTTCCATCAAGAGATTCATCTCCCTCCAAAACTGCTTTATTCCTTCCTTGATCCCTACTCCTCCACATCTGTGCTATTGACTTGGTCAAAGTAGACTATATCATCATGATATTAGCCCTGTTCACACATGGAGGTGTTTTATTTAGCTCTAAAGAGGGTCTCCTTTCACACTTGGAGTGTTTTTATTCCTTCTTAGGAGACTTATGGGCCAACCTACCCATTTATTCACCGGTTAAAGATACTACTAACTCTAATGTTCCATTTAGCTTAAAGCTAAAATTTGGGAACATTACAAGAAGCCTCTCCTTCCACTCCTCCCAATTTTCATCTTCTCCAAAATTTTGGCTCTTTTTATTCCAAATCAACTCAATCTCAGCTTGCTGGTCCAAGTACATCTTCCACCCCCATTCACACATCCACTGTGCAAACCACTCCATTTCATCCTCCATCTCCTCTCACAAACCCCCCTCTTACAAACCCTCCTTGGGTTCCTTTACCTCCAATCATGGCAGCACGGTTTTCCCCTTTGGTACTACCCCAACCTTTACTTCCTATGCCTCAAGATTACCAATCTAAAATCCCTCACTTTACTAGAATTGACTCTACCATTTCCCAATAACATGTAGACAAAATGAATGATGCATTTGACTACCAAGAGATAGAAGAGGAGACCATAAAAATGAGAATTTTTTCAAAAATATTAGGAGGATAAGCAAATAAATGGTTCAAAAACGTAACTCATAACATCATTTATGGCCTTCCTTCCCTCTATCAAACATTCATAAACAAGTGGGAGACTAATAAAAATCCTCTCCAAATCCTATCAGAGTATGATAACCTTAAGAGGAATGTTGGGGAAAGTGTCCAAGACTACTGCACTAGGTTATATAGTGTTTACAATGCAGTCCCTCCTCACATGAAACCCCCACAAGGCCTAGCCTTAGAAAAATTTCCTGAAGGATTTGATCCAGACATGTGTTATCAATTAAGAGAAAGAGATCCCCTCACCTTAGAGGACATGCAAAGAGGAGCAATAAGTGTAGAAGCCAACCTAAATGATAGAAGGGCTAGATTAAGGGTAGAGAAGAAGGTTACATACAAAGAGGAAACCATGGCCTCCACATCTGATGCTAAAATTGACAATCTAGTTAGAGTAATGGAAAGGATGATGGAGAAAATTAGTTTGAATGAAAGAGAACCCCCTAGTGAAAACCAAGCAAATCCTCAAAACAGAAATAGAAACCAAAAATTCAGAAGAGACCCTCCTCAAAACAGACAAAGAGACAATGATCAGGAAATTAGACCTCCCTTCCAAGAAAACTATGTAGATGAAGAGGAAAGATAGACCGAAGAGCCGGAAGAAAACATTGTAAATCTGATAGGCTCTGATAATGAGGGTGATGTTTTTCTCACAGAAGAAGAACAAGGTCTATTTTCCTCAAACCAAACTGATAGAAAATATGAGAATTCTGAATATTACAAGCTAGGATTTGAAAATTCTATCATGGAGGTTCATAGGTAGTATGACCTTAGAAGTAAGAAAACCCAAGATGCCTCCAAGAAAAACAAACTAGAAGTTGCAGTTAGAAAAACCCCTGAAAACATTCTCAAAAAGACAGCAGAAAACACCAACATAATGGCTAATACTCTTAATCATAGAAAAGACAAAACCAACCAACCAAATGGTAACCAAAGCTGCCCTAGTACATCAACTAGTGGCCTTGAAAAAACTGCCTTAACTGACTTTCCAAATAAAAATCAGCAAACCAAAGTTGCTAAAAAGACCATGTGTAACAAAACTGATGTAAATATACCAACAACACTAGCACCATTCAGTTTTGAGGGTGAGATTGCCAAGATCAAAATATCCTAACCTCTTACTAAACTAGTGACTCAAGATGTTTATAGGTCCCAAGTTTTGAAAGCTTTGAACATAGGAAATGACACCGACACTCTGAACCTAACTAATGACAAGCCAAAGTTGTTGTTTGGACCTGAGGTAGAGGTGTTATAGCATCATTTCTCACCTTGACATGATTCATGATTGCTACATGGCTTTATGGGCACCCATTCCTACAGACTTGGACAAATTCACTTAAAAACAGTGGAAAATCCTTCATACGCGACTATGCCCGTGTTTTTTCGCGTGTATACGCCAGTACAGCTAGACTTTTCCGCGTATGCCATTTTAATGATTAAAAAATATATAAAAACCCCTAATTTCGCGCTGGGTTGATGGTTACTCAGGTAGTTCAACCACCCCAGCCCGTGGCCAACTGTTTCCAACTGCTGAAACTACTTGGAGGGACTATAAAAAGACCTCATATGTATGGCCTAAAGGGGAGAGAGAATTATTATTATTATACTCTGTTGGTTCCCTATCCAAGTCTGATTCCCCGTGCCTCCTGCACTTTCCCAGTTCATTTCGGGAAACCCTTGTTTCCTTGAGATACACATCCCTTTATATGTTATCTCGTATGCACTCATTTGGAAGGAGTCTTAGCGAGGCAAGGGCTGGACGGATCCGGACGACGGTCTGCAAAGGCCTTGGAAGGATCAGGTGATCTCTCCACTTACTTTTGTACGTACTATTTTTATAATACAGAAGTATCATGCTGTTCCCGAAGTAAACGTGTTAGGGTATGCTTTAATGTGTGAAGAATATTTGTTATACAAGCATTTATGATGATTTATTTAATGTTTTATATGAATCTCGCTAACATATAGAGTAGAAATATATTGTACAACTTGTCCTTTGTGCTGGTTTCTTCTTGTATTTCAGGTGAAAGAGGAAGGACGGTTGCAGGGAGTTTGAACTCCACGTGGATCTACTTCAAACGTAGGACCAACGGGTAAACCTCTCGTTCTGCTCTATTTCGTTTTTATGACTGTGCATGATCGTATGAGTCTCTGTTAAGTAGTACGCCCCTGCTCTGTGGAGGTTGAATCCCAACCAACCTCTAGGGTGTTAAATCCCCGAAACAAGAGGGAAAGTATCAAGAAGGATTTGTACCTCCATTCTCTATTAGCTTGAACATTCATGACAAAATATTGCACAATGCCATGTTAGAATTCGGTGCTTTACACAATCTTATGCCCAAGGTGGTGATGGAGAGATTAGGCCTTGAAATAACCAAACCATACAAATACTTGTACTCTTTCGATTCAATTAGAGTCAAATGTTTGGGTCTGATCAAAGATCTGTGTGTCAATATGGCACAAATACCAGCTAAAAGCCTAGTCATGGACATTGTAGCGGCTAACATTCCCCCGAATTATGACATGCTTTTATCTAGATCATGGGGAGCCAAACTCCAAGGAAACCTCCAAATGGACATGACATATGCTACCATTCTATTATTTAAGGAAACAAGAAGAATTTATAGAGAATATTACATGAAATACATGGTAAGCAGCCAAGATAGGCCAAACAAAACCCCTCTCTATTATATCCATTCAAACCTTGACTCATTTATCTTGTACAATGAAGATGACATTAATGAACAAGTAAATGAAAAATAAGAAGAACAAGGCCTATCAAAATAGTAAAACCAAACAAAAATGAAGAACATGACAACCGAAACTCTAGCAGCCGTGAACAACAACATAATGGCGAATATGAACTTGTAACACTTTGGACCATGAGCTTTGATGGCTCTTGTGGAAAAGCTAGTTCAGGAGCAGGTGTTTGGATACAAAACACCAATGAAGGCCACTGCTATGAACTATATTTTCAATGCACAAACAATATTCCAGAGTATGAGGCTCTTCTCCTAGGATTACACTTGTTGAAAAACATAGGAGCCAAGGAGATTTCTGTTCTAGGAGATTCTGAACTAATCAGTAGGAAAATAAAAGGATAATATTCGGCCAAGAATCCTAGGCTAAGAGAATATAGGAGTGTTGCCTTAGAACTCCTGAAGACATTTGAGAAATATGAACTCACCTCTATCCCAAGAGCTCAAAACAGCCTTACCAATGAACTATCCTTTGTTTCCAACACTTTCCAAATCCGTCATGCCAATGAGCAATACACAGTAAAATTCAAAATCAAACCGAAAGTACCCGACAACATAGATTATTGGCAAGTGTTTGAAGGTGACAAAAAAATTGATGATTTTTTGTAGTATAAGAATGAATTTAAAATGCCAAAACTAGACTTAGATCATGAACAAGACTGCCCTAATGAAGAACAAGCTCCCAAAACAAAATCATTTCCTACTGCTGATATAAATCTGCTAGAACACCTTAATGAGGTAGAATTTTCTAGGGATCTGGATCAAAATGACCTTGAGGTATTACAATGCAAAGATAACTCATTACCAAGAGGTCTTGTCCCCTTAGAAGAGTTGTTTTATTTCAATGATGTTGCTAGGAAACCAAAAATGGAATCCACCAAAACTGATGTAGAAGAATGAAACATAGGCAGTGTAGAAGAACCCAAAATGATCAAGCTGTCCAAAACTCTGCCACCTCACATAAAAAATAAATACATTGAGCTGCTCAAAGAATTTAAAGATGTGTTTGCATGGGGTTATGAGGACTTGAAGTCCTATGACACAAACATTATTCAACATAAGATTCCTCTCAAGGAAAACTAGAAACCATAAAAAGCAAAAATAGAGAAGAATAAACCCTGTCTTAGTGCCTCTAGTTGAGAAGGAAATAAAGAAAATGTATGATGTTGGAATCATAGTCCCACTCAGGTACTTGGAATGGGTTTCGAACCTTGTGCCAGTGAGAAAGAAAACAGGGGAGATTAGGCTATGCATAGACTTTAGAAACTTAAACAAAGCCTCCCTAAAATAAAACTATCCTTTGCCTAAGATGGATCATATACTACAAAGGGTGGTAGGCTCTAAAATAATATCATTGCTTGATGGTTTTTCAAGTTACAATCAGGTGTTAGTACTTCCAAGTGTTCAACACAAAACTGCCTTCACTACACCTTGGGGCACCTTCATATATGTCAAAATTCCTTTTGGGTTAATGAATGCGGGGGCTAATTTTCAAAGATCCATGGACATTTATTTTTCTGAAGACATAGGCTACTTCATTGTGATATACCTGGATGACATCACTGTCCATTCTAAAACTGATTAATAACACCTAGTTCACCTAAGAAAGGTCTTTGAAAAGTGTAGGAAGTATGGTCTATATTTAAATCCTAAGAAAAGTCTGTATGGTCTAAAAGAAGGAAAAATCTTAGGCCATATCATATCTGAAGAAGGGATTAAAATAGACCCAAAAAGGATTGAGGGTATAATGCAGATCAGCCACCCTAGGAACATTAAAGAGTTGCAATCCTTCATTGGAAATATTAACTTCCTAAGAAGATTCATACCAAACCTTGCTGAACTCCTAAGAAATATTACAAACATGTTGAAAAGATAAATAGGAGTCAAGTGGACCACAGAAGCCAAATAATCATTTGAACTGGTAAAACAAGCACTTACCCAAGCATCAGTTCTAATCAGCCCTGACTTTACCAAGGATTTCTTCATCTTCTCATTTTCATTAGAACACATTGTTGCTGTAGTATTGCTACAAAAGAACATGATGGGACAAGAAAAACCCATAGATTTCTTCAGCAAACCACTAAGAGATGCCCCTCTGAAATATAAAATTATGGAGAAACAAGCCTTTTCCTTAATCAAAGCCTTAAAGGATTTTAGAGTTTACATCTTGCATTCACATGTCATTGCTTTTGTTTCACATACAATTGTCAATGACATACTAAATCAAGACCCTGATGGTAAAAGGGGTAAGTGGATTGTTGTCATCTTAGAATATGATTTAGAAATCAGACCCACTAAACTGATTAAAGGACAAGGACTTGCCAAACTCATGGTTGAAGCAAAATTTCAAGCACTAGACATAAACATGATACATTCCTTCGTTGAACAAGAGGAATTGGAAACTCCACCCATTGAAGAAGCATTTCTAAACTCACTCTGGTATGTTGATATATTGTATGTGATTTTTAATCTAAATGCTCCTCCTGCTTTGTCCAAAACAAAATCTAGATTCTTGAAACTAAACGCTGTAAATTTCTACATTCTAGATAGAGCTTTGTATTGGAAAAATTATGTCGGTATCCTGCTTAAATTTTTACTTGAAGATGATGCAGATAGAATCATGCATGAGTTTCATGAAGGAGACTGTGGAGGTCATCTCTACTGGAAAACCACTACCAACAAAATCCTTAGAGATGGTTACTATTGGCCTAATATTTTCCCTGATATCCACAAGCTAGTTGAAACTTGCCATAAATGTCAAATATTTGATGGGAAGAGAAAGCTTCTACCTCTACCTTTGCATCCCATCAGTGTTGAAACTCCTTTTCAATAGTGGGGTTTAGATTTCATTGGAAAAATCCACCCTACCTCATCTACCCAACACAAATGGATCCTTACTGCAACTAACTATTTCACCAAATGGATACAAGCCATCCCTTCAAGGAATGCCACTGACTTAGTCATCATCAAATTCCTTGAAACCAACATCTTGTCCAGATTTGGCTGTCCTAAGAATATCATCACCGATAATGCTGTTGCATTTAAGTCTAAGAGAATGGTGGAATTTTTCTACAAGTATCACATCACACTATGGCATTCTATAGCTTATTACCCTCAAGGTAATGGGCTAGCTGATTCCTCTAAGAAAATTTTGGTGAACATCATCAAGAAGTTGTTGGAAGAAAACAAAAATTCATGGCATAGCAAATTAGTGCATGCACTATGGGTTGACAGATTAACAAGCAATAAATCTATTAACATGTCTCCCAATCAACTAGTGTATGGCATGGATGTAGTTTTCCCAACATCCCTGGGAGTTCCAGTAATGAAGCTTCTCCAAGAGGTAAAATCAGAGGAGAATGAAATACAAAGGAGGCTAAACCAAACCATTCATTTGCTACAGTCAAGGGAAGAAGTTTACAAAATAACACAAGCAGTGTAAGAGAACATCAAGAAGATATTTGATATAAGGACCAAGGCAAATGATTTCTAGATTGGAGAGAAGGTGCTGAAGTGGGATTCAAGAAGAGAGGAAAAAGGAAAGCATGGAAAATTTGAAAATTTATGGAAGGTTCCATATGTCATCCATTTAGTAAGAGGTAACAATGCATTATTTCAGCAAAAGATGGATGGAACAGAGTTATTTGGAGGTCTTGTCAATGGCAGAATGCTCAAGCACTATTTTTGTGAAAATTCCTAGTTTGAAGCTTTCATTCATTGTACATAACATTTCTTGATGAAAGATTAGAAAAATGAAACACAAAAAAAAAAAAGGGCAGGAAAAAAGAAGAGGTACAGCCCCATACCAAAAAAGAGTATTGCTGAAAGTGTGCAAGCCTAAATGCCACTGCTTTTGAAGAAAAGAGAATCTTGTTCAGTCATCTAGCCTAATCATGATTGAACATGTTTTAAATTTCTGCTGATAGGTTAGTGAAAGAAGATTTTCCAAACCATGTAAACTTGGCTTGTTAGTAGATTAGATTAGAAAAAGATATTTGGTTTCAATGCTCAAATCTGAACCAAAAGAGAAAGAGAGGGATTCATAACCAATTCTAGATCATAGCCCTCAAATTTCTTGTTTCACTTGGACAATAATAAAGTCTGTGTGCACCTTGTCCAAAATATCACAGCCCATGACAAGTCAGATTCCTTAACCTTGGTTTGATCATGTTTTAAATTTCATGTTGGTAGCTTAGAGAATGAAAATCTGTCAAAATTATTAACCTTGATAGATAAGTAGAGTAGGTATAGAATAAAGAGTTCATTAGCCTAATATGAGCTCTTGGAGGTGATAAGGGTAGAAGTAGATAGTTTTTTATGCTTTCAAAAAAAAAAAAAATGATGTCAAGGGTTTTCTAATCCAAATGCACCCAAGTCAAGAAAAAATGTTAGGCAAAGTATGATGGGTAGGTAGAATTGATATTGAAGCAATCATTTCTTTTCATATTTTGAGATCATGGCTTCAAAAAAATAGGAGTGAATTAGCAAGAGAATAAAAAGAGGTCTGCCAAGTACAATTAAGGTACTAGTATTCAAAACTCAGAGATCTTAACTCTGAGGTTCTGGACACCTCCTGAAAAGGAGCTAACCTCCCCAAGTGGAGCCATTGTTAGTCATCAATATTTTTCATTATCTATAGATGACTAATGATTGCTTCTATATTTTTAAAAACAACATTTCTAGAATATTGTGAGTTTCAGAAATCTCACTGCCTTCATTATCCTGATGGAAATTTTTTCACTATTCCATCAACTTGACATTCCATGGTCACCCTGTCACTCCAACAAACTCCTTATGGGCTTTTATCTATCATTTTCAGTCTCCTTCCCTGCCTATAACTTCATTGGCCTATTTTTTCCCTCTGGGGTTTCCTATAGCCTACCCCTTCCCATGTTCACCAGGTTCCTCAAGCATTAATGGTATAAAAACGATCTCTATAGGCTATTTAGATAAATAAAGTACATTGGATTTTGGATCTTCAATACAACACTTTGACAAATACTCTGTTTTTCACTTGAAGACTCCAAGCCAATTTTCAGTCAAAGACCAGGTCAAAGAATCCTCCCACTAGGTCAATTAGGGTTTCACATGTTTTGAGGTCATCATTGGTGTTTCAAGCACTTCTTTTCCTTTGCTAGAAGTTGGCTCAGATATAATAGAATTTCGATACATGGTTATTCAAGAAATATCCTAAAAAATTCCAAAGAAGACTACATTAGCAAGTTTGAGGTCTGCAAGAGATAGCACTTCTGTAGGAGTGTTGAAGGATTTTTCAACAGAAGCTGTTGGTGAGGTAAGAGGTCTACTCCTAAATGAAGACATCTTGTATCAAGGAAGACAGGAAACTCTTGTTTTTATAGATAGTTATGGTTTTTGAGCTTGATGGTCCAAGTAAAGTGCCAAACAGTGATCAATTGCAGAAATGGCATGGAGGAGGCACACCAAACCAGACATGAAGAAAGTCTATAAAAAATATGGATGAAATAGGGAAAAATGTGAGGTGAACTGGACAGAAATGAATGAACTTGAAAGGGTTATAGAGAACTTATAAGACAACACTGATGATTGTCTTAAAGCACTCCAGATGCTTATGGTTTTGGAAAAGTGACCAGAAAAGGTGAAATGATGATGTTGAACCTCATGATGACATAAAAGGAAGAATTGTGAAGGTGTTGTTGTGTTCAATCATCCCAAAATTTTCCAAGGTGAATGTGTCATGCCTCAAAGAGCAAAGGTGTATAGAATATCAGTAAAAAATGTAAATTCAAGGTTTTCAATCACCTACCAAACAAAAGATGATTTGAGCTCCAAGGTAGGAACAAAAGAATTTTTTAGAGATACAACTACTGTGTAAGCATCCTAAGTTTTTCAAAAGTGAAATTATCATGTTTCAAGGAGTAAGATAAATCCAAGGCGGTGTTTTCAGTCACCTACAATCATAAGTGTCAAAGAAGGTAAGAACATGGTCTAAACTCCATGGTGGAAGTAAAGGAAGGTTCTGAAGAAGTTGCTATATAATTAGATCATGAACTTGGAAAAGTGAACCTGACATGCCTAAAGGATCAAAGGAAAGATCAACCTCAATGTTTTCAAGTCACCTGCAAAGCAAAAATGTCAAAAGAGTTAGTGAGAAAGAAAAAAAGAAAGTGACTTTAAAAATATTAAAAGTGGGTTTCATGATTAAATCAAAGTTCCTAAATATATAAAAGCCATTCTACACTTCAGAAAAATCATTGTTGCTTTGAAAAAGAGTTAGAGCATTCAGAGGAGAAATTTTTTGAGTTTTCAAGCAAATTAGAGTGAATTTTTTGTGGTGCTGCGCCCTCGGGTCGGCACCTCACGCCTGGAATAGGGTGTTGCGGCCTTGGAAATTTCTCCCCATACAATTTACACAAGCGTTGTGTGCCTGGGAGGTGGCCTTGTGCTCATGGCAGAGCGGTGCACTCTTTCCCAACACCCACAACATATTTTGACTTAGCGCTGCATGCCTGGGACTGAGTGTTGCATGCTTGGGATTGAGCACTGCGCCCTTGGCTTAGGAACTGTGCTCTTGGCCAAGATGGCCTTCTAAGAATTTTGACCATCCAAATCAATTCAAAACACTTCTAAATATTTTCCAAGGGTCTTTAAAGTGTTCTTGAGGGTAAGTACCATCACCTAACCACATTTTCAAGCTATTTGGTGTTTTCTAAATGAAGGAAATCAAACCCTAAGCATAAAACCCTAAAAATCATGCTTGAAGTCATTGTTTAAACCTCTTTCCATCTACATATGAAGAGTATCAGTAAAAAAAAGTGTGATTGCATAGCTGGGGATGGTCATTAAGTGTTTTATCCTCTCACTCAACCTAATGTACCTATACCCTCACTTACTCATTCCCTCATTACTGTAAACTTCCATTTCATCACCATCTTTTCATTCCATTTCCATTTACACTCCAAGGTTGGAAAAACAGAGTATAAACATGTCAGCAGAGGGTTTTCATTGAGTTTTTAGCCTATCCCTTATTCTCATATACTTACACCCTCACTCATTCATCTCATTCACTTGTAAAGGCTTCCATTCCACCATTTTTTCATCTCATTCCCATTTGCAATCCTAGGGTTTCTCAATGACAGAATCTACAATGTTAGATGATAATGGTAGTGGAGAAGAAGCTCAAATTCCAAGGAGGCATGAGCACAAAGGTGGAAAGATAAATAGGTTTGAACCCCCTAACACAAGGGAGCTAATGGAATTTCCCCTTACTATTCAATGTTTCAAGCATGTAGGATGCTTTGATTTTTGTGAGAAGGTACAGGAGGTGAAAAACCACCCTGAGCTAACTAGGCTCTTCATACTTAACTTGCATGAAAAATAAGTTAACCTTGCAGAGGTCACCTTTCAGTTGTCTTCAGATGTTATTGCTAATGCCACAGACATACCAAATGTGGGTGAGAAATGGTTCAAGCAGGCCAGCCTAGACATAAGCTAATTTGAACCCTACCTAAAGACTAGATACAAAGACCACAATAAATCCATATTTACTTTCTCACATTTGCTTGATAGAGATGCACCTATGATTAGAATCATTATGAAGTATTTTACATGTGAAGGAAGATTCTCTCGCATTTACTCCTATCATATCAGGCTTCTCATGCACTTTACTAGGGTGAGGATATTGCATCTACCCTATTACCTCTACAGAAGAATTGAAAAAATGTCGTATATTGTACAAAAGAGAGACTATCCTTAGCAGATGCAAAGCCTCTTCCATCACTCCCTTATTAAAATGGTTGTTATGCATCAACTGCAGCAGAAAGGGATTCCTTGGGAAACTTTCATTGCCAATGATGTGTTTACCTCTCCACAAGCCCATCAGCAGCAAGATGTCCCTTCCTCTTCTCATCCTCCCATTCCTCCATCCACTCACATTCCCTCACCTCATGACGACTCTTCCACCTCACCATCCACTCACAGTCCTTCACATCATGATGAACCTCCTCCTTCATCACATATTGACAATCCCTCACCATCATCTCATGGTACTAGTGCATCAAACAATGAAGAAGGAAATGAGGTAGAAAGCAATGAGGCAAGTGGAAATGAGGAAGAAAGCAGTAAGGGAGAAGGAAATGATAAATCAGACAATGAGGAGTCAAGCAATGAGGTAGAAAACAATGAGGGAAGTGGTAATGAGCCAGAGAGTAGTAAGGATGATGGCAGTGGGTCAAAAATCCATGAGAGTGGTGATGATACCAATGATGATGGAAGCAATGATGGTAGTGAAACAAGTGGCACAAAGATGGTGAAAATTAAAAAAATTTCCTCTGACCTACCAAAGGGGAAATAGGCATGTGTTTTCTACCCTTAAGAGGGAAGGGGCCATGCCTTCTACATCAACCAACCAGCTTGACAAAGGCAAGGAAAAGGTCATTAATGAAGAAGAAGAAGACAAACATGAGACTGAACAAGAATTTAAAATTATTCATGTTGACAGTGATGATGAAAATGAGCAAAGGATCACAAGCATGTTGCTCAAAAGTAAATATGCCCAAATTAAATATCTGCAAACTAATCTAGGTAGCCCTAAGAATATATTCCACTATTTTGAGGTTGAAAACAAGCATCTGGAGGCACAAAAGACCATCTATGAGATCAGAGCTATCAGAGCTCAGAAAGAGGCTGCAAATACAAAGGAAAAGGTAGATGAGGTGTTGGGCACTCATGATGACACTGAAAAAGAGGAAGAAAAACTTCCTAGGAAGAGGCCAAGGAAAATTGGCTTGAAGAAAGCTTTAGCCAAGGACAGGGAGCAAGAGACAGCATTGGCAGAGCAACTCACTCCAAGTGAGTTGCTTGCCATGGAAATATAATATGATCAGGAACCTTGGATAGAGAGGGAAAATGTGTATTTATAGGGTCAGTTGGAGAAGACCAACAAAGACCTTGACCTCCAAAAGAAGATGGCAAGGCATTATGCCTTAAGAAACAAGATTGCAAGGGCCAAGCTCAAAAGAGCCCTTACAAAGATTCAAGCCCTAAAGGAGGAAAAATGAAAAGAAAATCTTGAAATCCTTCCTGATGCATCCCTACAAGAATCCCATACATGATCAACAAGGAAAATCACAATTTTGAAATTTTTTTGCAAATCTTTGAGTTTTTGGAAATTTTGACTATTTTGGAGGGCCAAGAACGCAACGCCACTGGCACTGCGCCCTTTTTTGGGACACCCATTGGAGGAAAAAATTGCATTTTTATGTTCCTTAGACCAAGTACATCACTCACAAAAATTTTCAGCTCATTTGGAGCAAACTTGGTACTCCAAAAGTACCAAAAACATGCAAAAAATAAACTTTTTGCCCTATTTTTAGAGCTGGCACTGTTCCCTGAGCAGTCTTGGGAGAAATTATTTTTCACTAGGAAACTAGATGCCAATCAGAAAACTAAAGGAATTTTTGGAAATTAGACAGGACAAGATTTCCAATGAGCTATCATGGATCTCATTTGGACACCGGGAAGGCCTCCAAAACTCAGCTTCAAAAATACCAATTTTTCATGTTTTGGCACTACGCCCTTGAACCTCAGTGCTCCGCCCTTGCCAAAAAGTCAACAAAACACACTTGGAGATATTTTGAAAGTTATGGAGAAGCCTCAAAGTCAATGTTTTGCCAAAATTAGTTAAGGAGTTATTGTTAGGAGTTATTTTTGCATTTATTAAGTTAGGATATTTGTGCCTTGCGCCCTGCATGGTCTCATAGAAAAAATTTGGCATTTATGAGTAGTTAATGAAATTTGAAAAACCTAGCTAGGTTTTTGGTCCTCCTTTTCAAGTTAAATACTGCATTGAGGCCTCATTGCACATGTTGGTTGATTGTTAAACTCAATACATAGACTTGGAGTTGAGGAGAAATTGGCTTTGGAGTGGTATGAATGCTTTGATTTGGATGACAATTGAGCAAGCACATGACAATTGAGCAAGCACACTCACACGATTCATGAGCATGGCTAATGGTGATGTATTTCTAAATTAGTGCTTTTTTTCTTATTTTTTCATTTTGTTTCATCTTTCTCATGCAGTAGAACAGAAAGTTTAGGTTAAGAAATGTTGTTTAGAGGCACCTTAGCTCTGTCTACTTTTTATTGCTTGTATGTTTTCCTCTGCTAGGTTAGTTTAGAGAATTCTTAGTTTCTCTCTAATCCAACTCAGCTTTTTTATCTCAAGAATGATTTAATGGAGCCCATGTCAAATAATTTTATGGTTAGCCCTACCTTTGGTATGACTAAAACATATTTTTTGAGGTCTTTTCTTTGAAGTATTGCTGAAGAGGTTTATGGTTTTCCCTGCCCTTTTGTCCACCTTAAATGTTTGCTTTGAAGTTATTTTTATTATGATTAAGGAATTTTAGGAGTTCCCTTCTCTTTGATCATTTCTATATGTTATCTTGAATGTTTTCTTTGCCTGAAGGTGAAATCACTAGAGAAATTACAAGTTATTGCTCTTTATGGTTTTCTGGATTGTTGTCTTAATGTTTACTTGTTAGGATTTCGTCAAAGAAGCTTAAGGTATGCCCTTTATTTGGTTATTTCTTTATGCATAGTTTTCTTAAAAGACTTTTCTTTTTATAGTACATGTTAAAGGATTCTTAACTACCCTTTAAACCTACTAATCTGGCAATTTAATGTTCACTTCACTCATATAAGCTTTGAAAATCCATTTGGCTTTGTTATACTTGCCCTCTGAAACACCCTTGACCTATTGTTGTACCCTTCAAGACCTTTTTTAGACTCCATATCCCAATGGTCTAAACCTCTTCTACTCTATTCGTTCTTCTTGACAAGCAACCCAACCAATCAAAACAAACAAACAAACCATGGTCACTATAACTAGCCTAAAATCAAAACCTTAAACTCAATCAAGTTACATCTTTCGCACAAACATAGAGAGAGCCCTCGCTAAGTCCAGGAAGGCTAGGTCCTAGGACTCCAAATTTGGTTTGATGTTACCCTTTTACATTCGGTCTTGCCAATATGACAAATTACAGGGACCTAACAGGGTATACGCTATGAAATTGACACCACAAGATGAAAGGAGGGGCTATGGATGTGCCACTTACTTGAAAATAGTTGTAGAAACCCTGAAATGACAATGAAAACCTCTTCAATGAAGATTAGGGACCGTGGCTCCCTTCTGGAAAAATTTTAGTGTATAGAGAAAAAGAGCAACGAGCAACTAGAAAAAGCGCAATGCCTTTGGAAAAAGTGTAGCGTGGTCTCCTGCAAAAGCACAACGCCTTTGGAAAAAGGCCAACGAATGGCCCAAAATTTAGTTTTTTGAAGGAAAAACTCGAATTTTTCTTGGGATGTTGAGATCTCGAATCTTTGAAGATGAAAATGAATGTCTTCTTGGTCTTTGGGAGCCTTTATACTTGGAGAAATGTCTTTAAAAAAACTTGGGACCCACTTTTCCTTTATTTAATTTGACTTTTCATTGCTCTTTATCTTTAATTTATGAATTAGATCATTGAAATTCATCTTTTGATGGCTTAGGAAGAGTGATTGAATTTTTGTAAATTTGGCTTATCTACAGATGGAACTTTGAGTGTACAACTATTTGGAACTTTGAGAACTTATTACAAATTAGGAAAATAAAATTACATTTTTCTTTGAAATCAAATTTACAAAGTAAAGTTACTGATGAAATTTATTTATTGGCACTCCTTCATTTACTGGGATTTTATGCAACGAAATTATGATTTGATGACCTTGGAAACCCTAAGACCTAATGGAGACTCTAACTGAATGAAACCATGATGAAAATGATTGAAATAATGATGACAACCCATGATTGATGGTACAATCAATAAAGTGGTGAAATGAGCTAGCAAGTTATATTTTTTTTGAAAGGAGTGATATCATATCTAAATCCACACCAAGTGACCAAATTTTTTCATGGTGACCTAATGAAATGACAAAAATTTCAAAATGGGACCCTAACATGACATGAAAAGAGTTTATTTGATCACTGGTGGAAGGATGCAAAAACTAACGCTAACATTGGCTCCAGGTGGGGGATGACAGCTCCTTAGAGGTGTCAAGAACACTGAAGACCAAGTGCCTATCCATTGGGCATGCATTAAAAAGTTAAAAACCAAACTGAATAATAAAAACTTGACTCGATAAACTAACTCAAAACTAGACTGATTGAAATAAAAAATTACAAAACTTATTGATGACAACATATTACTGAGACTTGAGGGCTTCAAATCCTGATGATAACCACCTGCCTACTGAAGACATATGTAAAATAAGGTGAAGTGATACTTCCAATGTAACAAATCTACCAGATGCTTACTTACTTGAATCATGCTTGCAGTTTCCTTGAGCAGGCAGAAAAACCAAAAACTAGGCCACTCGAGGTGTCCACTGAACATGTGCTTCTGGTCAATGAAAACAAGAAAATACATCTTCCCTCATAACTGTAGAAAATCAGTAAAAGGATCTTCAAAATATGAAATTTTACATTGTCTTGAGATCTAGAAAAAACAGGAGCACACTCTTCATTCTGATCTGAATGAACACTTGGTTGTTGATCCATAGGAAGGCATTGGGAATTATGAACTTCTGCTATCTAAGTGTTGGCTGTAAATTCCTCAAACATGGGAAGATCTGATTCTATCTCTGGCATACTCTCTCTCTCTTAGGCTCATACTCCTCAAATTCATAGTCTAAATCATCCTTGAACATAAAATATTCTTCAATATTTTCAAACATGACATCCCTATCCTCTTCAGGAAAGACAACAGTATCCATCAGCTAATCTCCTTGTAGAAAATCATCATCACAAATTGGCTTACTCACAAAAAATTTCTGTATAGTTTCATCAGTTTCATGACTGTCATCATTTAAACTGAGATTTTCATTTTCAATAATGGAAGAAGTCTTACTAACCTATTCTTGACTATGTGAACACTGCAAACTGCATTATCTTGGGCTATAACATGACATTTCAAGAGCTGATCTATCTCATATTTCGAAAGAGGAGAAACTTGAGTTTTATAGTAGTTAACATTGGCTTGATGATTTGTAATTTTCCAAAATGGAAAAGACAGGAATATAGAACAAAATAATGGAAATGTCGGTGATAAATCAACTCATCAAATGTAAGCATATCATATAGCCATTATATTAATATCATAACAGCAAAATTTGTACAAGATCTTTATGAAAAAGACACTCAAGTTAGGCAAGACAAGCCTCAATAGACAAAGTACATGAAATATAAGGAAAATATGCTATAAAATAATACCATAGGCTATGGAAACGAATTTTTAGTGACTACACTGCTACTGGAAATGTAAAAAAATATGGATCTACTATTATATAGCTCAAAAATTGTTGGGAGTAGAGATCTAGGCTCCCAAACAAATTTCCAAGACGACCCAGAAAGGGTTTCTGGAAATACCCAAAATACAAAAATGTTGAAATGAAGCCCTAGGGATGAATTATAGATGCAACTTAATAACTGGAAGGAGGTGGATGAAACTGATGTAGAAATGAATATATATCCTCCAATAGATACTCCAAGTGAAAGGCGTATCCCCTCACTGAAAGTCTAACCCTCCAAAAGTGGCACTGAAACCTCCACTACAAATGCTTAATAAAATAACGCAGTTTAAGAATGAAACTGCATTGTAAATGGCGGTAATAGTTTTTCCTGGTGCCAAGATATGAAATAAATCTCCAGGAACTTCCTTGTTGGCCTCCCAATGGAAATTCTACCTCTCCACTAAAAAACAAACACTGAAAGTGGCCCTAATAATCCTCCACTTCCTCCACCCTACAACAAAACACACCTCTGAATAGAAACTTCATTGTAGCTGAAGACTAAAGCTTGGCCTAACGTGAGAATGTGGAATATGAAACTAAATAATAACTCTCCTGAGTAGGAACTTGAAGTCCCCTGAGGATGAGAGTTGGATTCCCGATCGAGAACACCCTTGTGCTAAACAGCACAACAGACTCCGCTAAAGAGCTAAGGAGTGCAAACGGTCATACAAGACCACAAAATCAATAATCAGCAACACAACATAACATCTATGAGTCCCTTCCCCTTCCTTATATGCATTGTGAGCCTTCTCACCTTGGGTCTCATTCATTAAAGCCACTACTCTCATGGAGACTTCCTCCCATTAACACTGCGTCGTCTATCATTGATGATCTACTCTCTCCATACCAGCGCTGTTGATTTGGTCAAAATTGACCTTGTCCACATGCTTTAGCCCATGTTCACACATGAGGGTGCTTTATCCAGCTACTAAGATGATCAATATTCACATTAAGAGGTATTCTATTCCTACTAAAGTGATTTATGGGTCTCCCTACCCACTTATTCATCTATCTAAATGACAAAAGAAAAAATTAATATTGCAATTAGTTGCAAGATAATTTTGGAATATTACATTATTTTCATTTTCAAGATAAGGAATAGGAATTTCTATTTCTTGGTCCAGGTCTTTTCATCCAAGGAGGAAGCTACTGATTGTTTCTGGGAGGAAAAATCATATAGGGCTTCTATGATCTCATCATCTAGAGAACCTTCATCCCCATACAAATTTTCAAGAAACTCAATGAAATTATCATAGATATCACAAAAAATATAAATAATTGACAAGTAAGAATTAGAGCTTTGATAATGTTGAAATAAAACTAAATAAAAGTCCATTAGAGAATATAAACTAGTAGATGGTAGAATCTCATATCATGATCTTGCTTTTTCCTCCAAGTTAGCCATAAACATCTTCATCAGACAATCTTCTGGAAACTCAATCTTTAGTCTATGAATATGAAAATGAAATTCGACGAAATGCAAACTAGCATCATCACCATCCCGATCCTTAAAATTTGACAATCCTGATTGCCAATCTATACAAGGAATATGGTTCAGAAAACAAGGAATATGAGCTCTGTTCATAGGAGCATACCTTCGAGTAGTTGAATCCTTTTTTACAACAGTGAGGTCACCAAGAATATCTTCAAACTACCGATTCTTTAAAAGTGGAGTCACGATGAAAATTTTGAACCTTCAGATTCTTTGACTCTGGAGTCGCCAGGTGAATGATGCACAAAATTGTTTGTGCCTGATCACTATTCATCATAAAAAATCATATCTAATCCTTTTCATTCTTTCCCAAGGAATATTTGTCACTTTATTTCCAAGTATGGTCGCCAAGATGTTGTCACTTCACTGGATCTCTGAGGCTTAGAAGAGACCAACAAAGGGAACCAAAGGCCAATATTTTTCCAAGTAGCTAGCCCTACTAGGCACGAGAGGGCTCTCTCCACAAGATAATAGCCAATATGACTGGATAAAGAGGATTTTAGGCTAGGTATAGTAGCACTAGGTTTTTGATTGAATTTGAGGTGTTGGATGGTCAATAGGCTAGAGAAGGACTAGGTCAGGGCAAACAAGGATCAGAACTGCAGGGATATGTTGGGGCAAGATAGGTAAATATCTTAACACATTAGGGAATATGATGAAGTGGTTTAGACTTCGAGGGTTTCAAAAAGGAGCATGGCAACATGAATTATTTTCAATAATATGAAAGATGAAACAAAATTGTAGCTATTCCTCCAAAATAGAGCATAAGCTAATGTATTATGTCTTTCTGACTTAGGAATAAATTACATACATAGATGGCATGAATATGAAATCACAATACATTCACATATTTGAAAAAAAATAATAAGAAACAATGTCAAATCACATTACCACAAGTATCCAATCAAAATAGCTGCAACTCATTCTGTTATTTCTTGCCAAAATTCTGATTACAATAGTGTTCAATGATCAAATTCTACAACATCCAACCCTTGTAATGAAAAAGGAAATGAAATATATAGACCAAAAAATACTTCTCCCACTCTTAGATGTCGAATCCCTGACTTGTGGAGTTAATCCACTAAGTGCTCAACTGGAATCCAAATGATTAGGGAGGTTAGACAACTCATCCCTATCATTCGTGAAACTGATTCAGTTTGACCCAAAATTACCTTTTTACATGGTGTATCTACCCATAGTAACTATTCATGACATAATTACATTTAAATTTCATCATTAAATTAGTAAAAACTCATTGAATCCATCCATCAGCTGCGAAAACTTGAAAATTATGGAGAAAATAGGAAACTACAAAAAGCAGAGCGCACTTGGAAAAAGTGTAGCACACTTGGGAAAAAGCGCAACGTGGGCCTTAAAACTGATTTTTGAATACCTTCCCGAAGTCCAAATTGGGCCCAAGATGGCTCATTGGAAACATATTCCAGTCTAGTTGTCAAAACTATCCTCACACACTAAAAATTGTTGAGTGAAGCTCCTCAAAAATTTGATCTCCAAGACTTCTCTAAAAGCATAGCAAAGGTCTGAAAAAGGAGGAAGAAAGGTGATTGTTTAGTGGTTTTTGGCCATTTCCACCTGTCAAAAGCTCTATTTTCTGAGTGCAAATAGTAAAAAATGTATGTAGACATCACTCTGAACCCAAATATGAAAACAATTTCTCATTTGGAGGCCTCCAAAAAATGCGCACCGTGGGCCACACTAGGCTTTTTGCTGGCCGACTGTGCAAAAAGTCTGTCAAAATTTGCAGAAATGAAAAAAAATTGAAAACTTGCCCAAAATTCTTGAAAATTTGTAGATGAAGTGATAATTAGGTGTCTCAACCAGTCAAGGAGGCATCAATAGGAATCTCATGTTTTTACTCCTCCTTATGCTTGATTAGGGTTTGCTTTTGTTTCTCCTTTAACTGCTTGATCCTGATGTTACAAATATTGTTTCTAGTGATGTATTTATTGGCCATGTGTCTGATCATCTCATTGTCCTTTTTGGCCTGATGGAGGAGCTCCTCAATTTGGATGTTAACTTTATCAAGCCACACCTCTATTTCATCATCAATTTCCTTTTCAATTCTTTCCTCAAAACTGATTTGCTCTGCCTCATGTTTCTCCTGCTCTAAAGATCTCTTAAGACCTATTGTTTTTGGTATGGTCTTAGTGGTTTGAGTCTCATCAAGGTCAAACTCATCAGGTGCCATCACTAATTTACCTTTGATGTCTTGTCTCTTTTCCTTTAGCATCTCTAACTCCATGATAACATGCTTGTCTTTCAGCTACTTGTTTTCTTGTTCAAGGAAGGATATGACAAATTGGGCTCTTGCCATGTTGTCCTGCAATTCTTTAATTATGGCATCCTTTTATTTTATAATCATATCTAATGCTTCATCATAATCTTGGACATCCAAGTCCATCAAGTCAAACTCTCTTTACTTCTCATGAAGGTCTTCCTCTTCTTGAACCACTGCCTATTTTTTCTTTTGGTTTCCCTTCTTTGTTGATAAAGAAGGAAAGCCCCCTTTCAAAATATGTGGAGAAAACACTTGCCTAGGTCCCCTCTGGTAGGTTTTTACCTCTTTTGTTTCTTTGGCTTCTTTGGCCTCTTTGGCCTCTTTCATTGGAACCTTGCTAGATTGCCTAGTATTCTTGTGAGGAACTGATGTTGTTGGTGGAATAGGTCTAGTAGGTTGAAATGGTCATGTAGTGAAGAGATCAACCTCTATGGAATCTTCCCATGTTATGTTCAACTAATTGAGGTGGTGAAGGACAATGATTTTTATCATAGAGTGATCGAAGAGGTTGCTTATGTACAAGTAGTAAGGGAGGTTGAAAAATTTCACCCTAGTGAAATGCATGAGAAACCTAATGTGATAGTTTTATAATCTAGAGAATCTGCCCTCACAAGTGAGGTATTGCATGATGATTTTCATCATTGGGGGGGGGGTCTGTTCAAAAACTGACCAAAAGGAAATATCTTTTTGATGTTATCTTTGTAAGGTGCCTTTAGGTAAGGTTCATACAGCTAGGCATCCAAATCCTTAGTCTTAAACCATTTTTCACCCACATTGGGTATACCTGTTGCTGCTGCAATGATATTAGTGGAATGGTGAAAGTCACCCCTGCTATAGTCACTTGGTTGTTTTGCTGATGAAAACCCTCATAAAATTAGGATTAATTTGGACTCTTTGTACCATCTCACAAAATTTAAAGCAACCTACATGCTGGAAACATCTGACAACTAAGGGTGATGCCATTGACTCTATAGTGTCTGTTGGCTCTAACCTCAAAACCCTCCCTCCTTTATTATATGTCTTGTTATCTTCTTCTATGGAATTTATTTCCTCCTCCATTGTGTTTCTTTCTTCCTCCATTATGCTCATTTTATCTTTTGAACACACTAGGGAAGAAGGGGAAGGGAAAAGGAGTAGAATGTAGGTTTATGGGATTATGATAGGTAAGGGAAAATTTTGAGGGAATGTATCAAGTGATTAGGGAGTCTAGGGAAGTAATGGGAGGGTTAAATATTTAGGGAAATATGGTAGGAAATTTGTATTACAAGGAGGTATCTAGCTGCCTAGGAAAGCACAAATATGGTGGTAATGTTTAGGAAATAGGGCTTAGGAATGGGAAATGAGTAAAATTATGGGTAGTGGGAAGTGAGTAAGGGTGTAGGGAAGGTGAATGGGTCCTGGGAGAGTAATTAAGTTTGTAAATTATGAACTAGGGTTTCAATTTATTTAAACATGGCATATAATGTAATGGAGGATATACACCATGAAATTCACACCACAAGTTGAAAGGAGGGGCTACGGAGGTGCCACTTACTTGAAAATAGTTGTAGGAAACCTGAACTGGTGATGAAAACATTTATAATGAACATTAGGGACTGTGGTTCAATTCAACAAAAATTACAGCGTATAGAGAAAAATTGTAGCGAGGAACTAGAAAAAGCGTAGTGTGGTCTCCTGCAAAAGCGCAACGAATTTGGAAAAAGCGAAACGCCTTTGGAAAAGTGCAATGAATAGACGAGAATTCAATTTTTTTGCTTGGGAGGCTAAGAGATCGATTCCTTGAAGATGAAAATGAATGTCTTCTTGGTCTTTGGGAGCCTTTATACTAGGATAAATGTCTTTAAACAAACTTGGGACCCACTTTCCCTCTCTTGAATTTGACTTTTCATTGCTCTTTATCTTCAATTTTTGAATTAGAACATTGAACTTTATCTTTTGATGGCTTAGGAACACTGATTAAATTTTTGGAAATTTGGCTTATCTTTTGATGGAACTTTGAGTGGGCGGCTATTTGGACCTTTGAGAACTTATTACAAATTAGGAAAATAAAATTACATTTTGCTCTAACATCAATGTTACAAATTAAACTTACTGATGAAATTTATTTATTGGCGCTACTTCATTTCCTAGGATTTTATGCAATGGAATGGTGATTTGATGACCTTGAAAATCCTAAGACCTAATGGATACTTTGAATAAATGAAACCATGATGAAAATGACAGAAATGATGATGACAACCCATGACTGATGGTACACTCAGCAAAGTGGTGAAATGAGCCAACGAGTTATAAATTTTTTGAAAGGAGTGATATCATACCTAAATGTGTATGAAGTGCACAAATTTTTGCATGATGACCTAATGGAATGACAAAAATTTCAAAATGGGACCCTAACATGACATAAAAAGAGTTTATTTTGATCACTGGTGGAAGGATGCAAAAATTGACAGTAACATTGGCTCCAGCTGGTGGATGAAAACTCCTTGGAGGTGTCAATAAATTTGTAAATCAAGTGCCTATTCATTGGGCATGGAGGAAAAATTTAAAAACCAAACTGAATACTGAAAACTTGACTCGATAAACTGACTCAAAACTGGACTTGCTGAAATAAAATCTTACAAAACTTATTGATGGAAAAATATCATCGAGACTTGAGGGCATCAAATCCTGATGAGTACAACCACCTACCTACTAAATACATATGTACAATCATGTGAAGTGATCCTTCCAGTGTAACCAATCTATAATATGGCTAATTACTTTAATCATGCTTTCAGTTCCCTTGAGTAGGAAAATAAATAAATAAAGAAAAAAAAACTAGGCCACTCCGAGTGTCCATTAAACATGTGCTTCTGATCCATGAAAACATGAAAATACATCCGCCCTTCTAACTATATCAAATCAGTAAAAGGATCTTCAAAATTATGAAATGTTACCTTGTCTTGAGATCCATCAAAAACACAACCACACTCTTAATTCTGATTTGAAATAACACTTGGTTGTTGATCCATAGGAAGGCATAGGGAAGTATGAACTTCTACTATTTGAGTGTTGGCTGTAAATTAATCAAGCATGGGAAGCTCTGATTCTATCTCTGGCATACTATCTCTCATAGGCTCATACTCCTCAAATTAATAGTCTAAATCATCCTTGAATAGAAATCATTATTCAATATTGTCAAACATGACAGCCCTATCATCTTCATGAAAGAGAACAGTGTCTATCAGCTAATCTCCTTGCAGGAAATCATCATCACAAATTGGCTCACTCACAACAACTTCCTGTATAGTTTCATCAGTTTCATGACTACCATCATTTAAACTAAGATTTTCATTTTCAATAATGGAATAAGTTTCACTAACATATTATTGAATATGTGAACACTGAAAACCTACATTATATTGGGTTGTAACATGACTTTTCAGGAGCTGATCTATCTCATCTTCAAACAGAGGAGAAACTTCAGTTTTATAGCAGTTAACATTGGCTTGATGGTTTTCATTTTCAAGATCGGGAATAAGCATTTCTATTTCTTGGTCCGTGTATTTTTCATCCAAGGAGGAAGCTACTCTTTCTTGTTGGGAGGAAAAATAATATAGGGTTTCTATGATCTCATCATCTAGACACTCTTCATCCCCATACAAATTTTCAAGAAACTCAATGAAATTTTCAGAGATATCACAACAACTATCAGTCATCGACAAGGAAGAATTAGAGCTTTGATAATGTTGAAATAAAACTAAATTAAAGTCCTTTAGAGAATATAAAATATTAGATGGTAAAATCTCATACCATGATCTTTATTTTTCCTCCAAGGTAGCCATAAACACTTTCATCAGAAAATCTTCTAGAAACTCAATCTTTAGTCTGTGAATATGAAAATAAAATTAGAATCTTTACCCTCCCGACCCTTAAAATTTGACAGTCCTCCTTGCCAATCTATACAAGGAATATGGTTCAAAAAACCAGGAATGCGATCTTGATTCATAGGAGCATACCTTTTATTAGTTGAATCCATTTTGAAAACAGTGAGGTCACCAAGAATATCTTTAAACTATTGGTTCATGAAAAGTGGAGCCACCGTGAAAATTATGAACCTTTGGATTCTTCAACACTGGAGTCACTAGGTGAATGATGCACAACCTTCTTTGTGTATGATCATTGTTCACCATCATAAATCAGATATGATCCTTGTCATTCTTTCCCAAATAAGATCTATCACTTTCTTCTCCAGTACAGTTGCCAAGATGTTGTAATATTCCCAATTAGCCATGAGCTAGTTGGAATATTAAATTTTGTTTTTTCTTTCTTGCTTGATGAATAAGAGGATATGGGGATCCATAAATCTCCTTAATATGAGTAAAATCAATTCCAAATTGAAAGGAGAACATCTTGGCATCTTAATTGAGCACCGTTGTGTGTAAAAAGGGGCTTGAACACCTAGACTGGGTCAACTTTGACCAAATCAACAATGTTGTCATGGAGGAGTGGACATTTATGGAGGGACAACCTTGTTTTAGATGGAGACTCTTTGCATGGAAGTAGTGTCATAAATTAATGGGGTTTAGGGTTAGAAATATCATCACTTATATAATTAAGAGGATGGCATCCATATTCATTCATGTTTTGGTTATGGTATTTTGATTATATGGTCTGTTTAGACATATAGCTTTCTTCAGTTGTTTAGCTAAGATTTCAATGTTGTTTAGCATAGGGTGTTCTTGATCGGGAATTCCACCTCTATCCTTGAGAGGCATTATAGGAAGAGAAATGCACTAACATTCCACAATCAGGCATCAGGCTAAAGCTTTAGTCTTGTGGTACAATGCAGTTTTTGTTGAGAGATGTGCTGAGTTGCAGGTTGTAGTAGTGGAGAATAGATCTGGGTGATTTCTGATATGTTTTCCAGTGGAGGAAAGTTTCCTTCCATTTGGAGGCTGGTGAGGAAGTCCCTTGAGCCTTATTGCAGCATTTGGCATCATGCCACTTATTTATTTTCCCCTACAGTGCATTTTCTGCCTTGGACTGCATTATTTTCAGGGAGGAGTTGCAAGGTGGTTTTAGTACACCATTTGGGGAGGAGGTTTTCTAGAGAAGGGATCAGCCTTTCATCTAGAGAGTCTATTTTAGGATTCTATATCCTTTGGCATATCATATCAGCCACACCTTTCTAGTTTATATGTTGCAGTGAACCTTTAGCCCTAGGGCTTTGATTCCCATCTTGTATAGTGGTGCATTTCTGAAAACCCTTTTTGGGTTCTTCATTGGAGGTTGTATAGAGCTTAGATCTAAATTTGTTGTATCTTTTGAGGTAGATATCAGCCCTCTATATTTTGTGTACTCATTTGTTGTAGCAATGATTCTATGACTGTGCTATAGTAGTCTTCCAACATTTTTGATACAGTAGCAACACCTCTTGTTGAGGCTTTTGTTTATTGGAGGCTTGTTCTATCTTCTACTATGTTTTGTAGCCCATAATTTTATGCATATATGTTGTTTTTATAATGAATAAGAAGGTTCCATATTGGTCACTTACATTTATGCATTGATCTACACCACCATTTCCATGTTTATGCACTCTATTCCTGCTTTTCACATTTAGGAATATTACAGTGGTATCAAAGCATAATCTTGGTTCAACCTGTGCATCTTAAGCCAATATCTCATCAGAAGAAGGAGATTGTCTCATAGATAGAGAGAAGAGGTATCTCAGAAGAAGACATCGGAAGTTTGAT
Organism: Pinus albicaulis; assembly: GCA_034641835.2. Taxonomy (NCBI): domain Eukaryota; kingdom Viridiplantae; phylum Streptophyta; class Pinopsida; order Pinales; family Pinaceae; genus Pinus; species Pinus albicaulis. Next base: position 747,566,375 of record CM076583.1, read on the forward strand.
TATATAGATGATAAATAAGATAAGGGTTAAACCCCTTTATCAAGAGAAGATGAAGAGAAGGAGAATCCAAAGCTACCTCTTAGAACTATGCAAGAATTTGCTAGAGAAATAAAGGAGATGAGGATGGATAGATACAAGGAATCCCCTAAAGGATTTATGCATGGTGAGGGCTCCGACATTTCTCACCACTAGAGTGATCAACCAGTGAAGTAGAAACAAGTTTCCCAATGCTCTACAATGCCTACATTATTAGTAGTGGGAAATGAAGGATTTCAAGAACAAGAAAATATTGAAGACTATTTCATGGAGTATGAGTCTCAATCTCAAATATTCAAGGATCACTTGATTTTTCAAGAATTTTTTCATATCAAGGACAATTGGAGACCTAGACATCACAATAGAGGTGTAGGATTCATTCAAAATCATGATCTACACCAAAATATAAGCATATTTTTTTTACCCAAATTTGATGGGTCGTCAAAATGCACAACCAAATCATGGGTAGAGAAGCTTGACATCTACTTCCAGCTAAACAAAGTACCAGAGACAAAGGCCATTAGGATAGCAGTGCTCCACCTTGAGGGTGAGGCACATGATTGGTGGTTCCATGGCTTGTCTACATTGGGTCATGACAATGTGACCGCATATTTAGAGTTCACAAGGAGGTTGGTGGAGAGGTTTGATCGGAGAGACTCGAAGGCACCATTCATGGGGCTAGTAAAGCTCAAGCAATCAGGTAATCCAAAAACTTATATTTTTGAATTTCCAAAAATTTCTGTTATGGTTCCTGATTTATCTACAACAAGAAGGGTCTATATGTTCATTGATGGGTGAGCAGAACCTCTTCATGGGTTGTTTAAGTCTACCAAGCCCACTACCCTTTAAGATGCCATTGAAAGGGCTAGATAGCTACAAGGTGTGTTTCCAAAATCAAAGGAAACATTTCAGCAAAAGCCCACTTTTCCATCAAAGGGAAAAGATTATAAGGCTCCTCTTTCAAAAGAGATCCAAAAATATTGAGATTCAACAAGATGATGATCCTAGTGAAAATTAAGCACCTACACTAGGTGGGACCTACAGGCTATTTTTAGGTGTATGTCTATTTTTAGAATGTTGAAAAAATTATATTTATTGTGGGAGTCTATTTATAGATGGTTGAGAAAAATCTATTTATAGATGAGTTTCTATTTGTAGATGCATGGGAGAAGTCTATTTATAGATCACATGTCTAAAAATAGAATGCATGTCGGTTATTATTGTCTCTTAATAATAATTGGACAAAAAATAATAATATGTTCTCTTGAAGCACTTGATTTTAGTTAACTGATGTGGCAAGCCAGTTGACTGAAGGAACTACAAGTTCTAAGGTTGGTTGGTGGGACATGCAAGTGGACTTTGTTGTAATTGGGTGATACAAAGTTGTAACAGAGTTGAATGTGTAGTTATGTGAGTTGTAAAGTAGTTTAACTCAGTTAAGTGAGTTAAACTTAGTTGTGCTAGTTGTAACTAGTTGTAACTCAAGATACACTAGTGAGAGATCAATGAATTAAATATTAAATTAATTCACATGGAGTAATCTCATATGAAACTAAATATTTACTACTATTAACTATGTGCATGTGAAATCCAGTGGAGACCTAGTTGAGAGATAGGTGAAAGGGACATTTTGACTGTTGTGACATTGGTGGGTGAAATCATGAAACCACACACACATTGTATATGCCAATGAGGATTGTGTAGTCAAGGAAATGCAATATCTCATTCATTCAAGAATTGTGATCAGCAGGGATTGTGCAGTGGAGGCAGGCTGTCAGGAGGCAGTGAATTGGTGCATATGTTTGCCAATTTTTGTATGATAGTGTGAGATGATTGCATATTTTACTAAGAGCTCTTGGGTTAGAGTTTTGTATGAGATTGTTTCATGATCCATGAAATATACATAATATATGATCGCGGGGTTTCTAGATTTATGCTTTCCCGGTAAAAACATATTTGTTATGTGTGATTGATATTTCTTCATGTGTTTGCAATTGACGATTAAATTTCTGGAAAGATTTTAGTAGAAGGATTCTATATTTAACAGTGTCATATAATTGTTAGATTAAGAGAATCCAGGAAATACATAATTGTACTAAAATTTCTACGTGGTATCAGAGTAAAGAATATTGCAATATTGAAGCAGTAGCTGAGTTTGTTGGTTGAAACAATTCGAATTTGCTTTAAGAATTCTTGGTGCGACAGTTGAGTAAACATCAAAATGGATTTCAATGTGTTCTGGCTAGAGTATGCACTTGACGGCAGCTTAAACTACATTGCATGGAAGGATAGGATGGAGGTGATGCTTGAAGATAATGGCTTGAAGGAATTCATCAATAGTGATGTTCCTAAGCCCACTTTGACGGATGCTGCATTACTTGATGCCTGGCAAAAGAAAGTAGCAAAGACGAGAAGGATTCTATTGGAAGGTGTATGAGAACACATTGTCTCAAGACTTCATGGGAAGCGAATCCATATGCTATGTGGAAGGCTTTGACGGATCTTTTCCATAGCAACAGTGACCATAGGAAATTGGCGCTGAGGGATAAACTTAGAAAGATCAATATGGAGAAGGGTGACAATATTCCTATGTATCTCACAATGTTTTTCCAATGTCGGGATGAATTGGGGAGTGTGGGAATCATGGTTGCTGATGATGATTTGGTGAGCTTGGCTCTCTTGGGACTTCCTAAGAGTTGGCACAGTTATCAAGACTCTGTCAATGGATGGGAAAAAATTGTTGGATTGGGAACGAATGTGGTCAGATCTAGTGCAAGAGGAGTTCAGGCGGAACACCAGAGATGGATCTTCATCAAAGCATGATGATGAAGAGGATTATTCTTTGGCTTCCAAGGCAAGGAAAGGGAAGGGGAATAAATTTCACTCAAAATCCAAGGCTAAAGGTAAGAAGCTGGATTTGTCCAAGGTCAAGTGTTTTCACTATCATGAACATGGGCATCTTGCCACTAATTGCCCACAGAAAAAGAAGAACAAGAAGCTTGCTAGAGCTGCAGCTGGTGAGGCCCTTGCCTCACAATTTGAACTTGATTTATCCTTGATCACATGCTTGGTTTCAAGCGCAATGGGATCGGTGTGGTATCTTGATAATGGTGCTTCCTTCCACATTACGAGAGATAAGGATATTTTCAGTGACTTGGAGGAGAAAGATCTCCAAATGCATATAGAGATGGGTGACGATGGACGATACAATGTGACCGGAATTGGTACCATTACCTTTGAGATGGATTCAGGTAAACCATTTCTATTGAAAGATGTTATGCATGTTCCAGGTCTGAAGAAAAACTTGGTCTCAGTCGCGATGTTGAAGGACAGAGGCTATGACGTTGTTTTCAGCCATTGAAAAGCTTTCCTACGACACAAAACATTGGTTCAAGCCAAGAGGATAGAGATTCGAGTCAAGAATATATACAAGATGGAGGTAGAAGGTTGTGTTGTCATGATGGGAAAAGCGTAAAAAGTGGTGAGCCGGGATGAGGGAAAATTATTTCATAGGCGATTGGGCCATCTTCATCATGGAGCTTTGAAATTCATGCAGCAAATATCTAATGGATTTCTAATGGGAAAACTTGCTCAGTTATATCAGTGCAAGGGTTGCACCATGGGAAAGTACGTAAAGTCCACCTTTCATGAAAAGGAGAACCGTGCTTCGGTGATCCTGGAGAGAGTTCACACAGATGTGTGTGGACCATTCTCAATTTCTTCAATAGAAAAACACATGTATTATGTTACTTTTGTTGATGAATTTTCTCGTAGATGTTGCATCTTCTTCATGCAGAAGAAGGATCAAACATTCTCAAAGTTCTGTGAGTTTAAGGCATTGGTTGAGAAAGAGTCGGGGAAGCAAGTGAAGGCTCTATGGAGCGATAATGGAGGAGAATACATCTCGAATGAATTCAAAGACTTTTGTAGCAAGGAAGGAATTTGAAGAGAACTCATAGCACCTCATAATCCACAGTAAAATGGGGTCGCGGAGAGGAAGAACATAACAATCGTGGGTGCAGCATGAGCAATGTTGCATGATCAAGGCCAACCAATGCACTTGTGGGCAGAAGCATGAAACACTGCAGTTTATGTGCAAAACTATTGTCCTCATAGAGTACTTGGAATGAGTACACCTGAAGAAGCTTTTACTAGTAATAAACCATATGTTTCTCACTTTAATATTTTTGGCTCATCTATTTATGTGCAAGTGACCAAGAACGCTAGGAAGAAGCTGGAGTTGACTGCTAAATTTGGGATATTTTTGGGGTATGTTAGCTCCCTATAATCAGCAAGATTGGAAAAATTTTGACCACAAGGAGAAACATCATTTCAATCACTTTGGGATTCCAGGATCTAGCCCTCCTGAATCCGGAGAGGGATCTCTCCAATAAGTGCAAAGGTGGATTTGTCTTTGAATTTTGGGGTAATGATATTAGGCTAGTTATGAAGGCCGAGGGTTTTTTTTGTTTTTTGGATGGTTGAGCATGAATATTATTTGAGGGGAAAGTTCTAAATGTAAAAAGTTTCAAAGGTGATAAGTTGCAAGTGAATAGAACAACTTTGTCTAAATAGATATAACGCTGGTTTTTAGTCCATTGGGCTATGGAGTCATAACATGGCTTTAATTGAGAAACAACATAAAGAGTGATCCAAGGGGAAAGTCATCTATATCACAAGATCATTGACATTAATATGATGGAATGGAAACAATAAAGTGTTGGAGGGGTGGAAACTGATAATAATTTCACAAGGGATTTATAGTCAGTCCAAACAAGAAAAGCCTCTTAAGTAACTGTTTAAAACCATCCAAGAACAGGGCTAACCACAGACTTCTTGGGAAAGTTTGTATTAAAGCAGCTTAATTGACAAACAATCTAGTAATCCACATAATTACCTTCAGAAAGTATGAAAACATATAAGAGAAAACAAAGTGTAACTTAAGATCAGATAAGGTACTTTTAAACCTAGTCTGCTTTTAATCAACACCAAGGGAAACCTTCAGAATCTGCCTTTGGAGAATAGAAAATAGAAACAGGGCAAACCATCACTTCTCTAGTCTAACTTTAATAAGAAAATGATGAAAATAACTTTCAAGAACAATTTTTAAAGCAAACAGTAGGACGAGGGAATGCCAACATTCCTAACTGCTTAAACTGTATTGAATCATTCTTAAATAAACAAATTGGAGGAAAACATTGAGATAAAGCTTATCAGTAAGAGAAGGGTACTTGTAAACAGTAAATCATAACTCCATAAATGTTGTTCTTTATCATAGAATAGTGAAAAATATGACATACATAGAAGGAAGCAATAACAAAGAAAGAGGCACTTCACCAGTGATATAGACCAGGATCCCAAGAAACAACTTGTTATTGATGTCAAACCAGTTACAGTCTTCAGGTCCAATGTATCAGTTCAACAATCATCTTCACTATTCAGGCTAGCTAATCTGACACAAACAGAGCTTCAAGGGCTAGTGAACACTTATTTACAGATAGAAGTCTCAAGCTCAATTACATTTCAAAGTTCTACAACCAACTCCTCTCTCATCTTCTGCAGTAGTATTTATAGAAGAATGAGGAGGTGAGATCTAATAAAATGTTTCTAAAGATAATTAATACAGACTTAAATGGCTTCTCGGCCTTTGAGGGGCTCAATGAAGAAGCTTACATAGGTGTCTTCTGTATTAAATAATTTACTTCAATATTAAGCTCGGTGGGAGATTTTGTTGACCTTTGAGGCTCTCTGTGATGCCAAAGTAACTCTACTGATATTTTTTCATTAATTTTGTCTGCAGAATTTATCCTTTGGCTGCGTTGTGAGGCAAATTTTTGGTTCTGATCAATAACTTCGGCCTTTGATTGAATACTTTGAGGTACAAGTGGCATTTTGGTAGTTGGGAGGAATCAATTTTCCTCAGATGTGGCGGTGGAGGCTTTCTGTCCGATGATCCTTTATGATTTTTCTTTTAACTATGTTTTAGTCGGGGGGATTAGGCTCCTGATAAGCCATCTTAGCCATAATCCCACATATCTCTCTTAAATCCTCTCTTCTAATATATTTTTTCTTCGACACTGATACTCTCTGACTGTGCTTGTTTCATTGTCTTTTGTTGGTGTACAAGGTTGTGCAGGGGTGATATGGCATCAGTGCCTCATGAAACACCGATGAAATGTGAATTTTAAACCCTGCGAATGATTTTCTTTGATGAATTGAAGGCAGGAGGATTGCCACCCTCTGCCTTTGAATTTTCTTTAGGCATAGCGAAAAATCATTTAAACCCTGCAAAATACGAAAAAGATTAGAAAATCCTGCATGCATAGGTTAACTTCTTTAGAAGGCGAGTGGAGAGGGCATGGCCGTTGGATGGCATCATCCAACGGTCGAGATTGATTATAGGAGGTCAGAGGAGAGCGAAAGAGGAATTTGAATCGGAGCCATCGATCACGCAGACATCGATGGTCGGGAGCGGAGGTGAAAAGTCAAAGTGGAGGAGTCAGTTTTTGGAAAAACGGAGAAAAATAGGTTAAAAATGGCATGTGGGGTTCAGGATGATCGTGGAACGTCAGATGAGATCGGCCTACGCGATCAACGGTGGAAACACATGTGCCAAGAACCTTAGAAAATGCACTTGGACATCAAAACTTTAATAAAACCAAGCCAAATAAAATTCCCTGGGTCCGGATTTGCTGACTGGACGAGGAATAAGGGCGATGAATGGTGGGCTGTCGATCTGCAGATCAGATCGAAGGTAGAGATGCTTTTAATACCACGTTGTGCCTTGGACTAACTGTCGGGCTTCTTCAAAGAGCGATCATCGTCCGATGAGCAGCCTCAGATCGGACGCTACGCAGCAATATCGTGCGGACTCCACATCCAATATTTAACGCGCGATGAACAACGGTTTTTGAAAATGGGCCCAAGACATGTGTTGGCCGGTGTATGGAATCACTGTGAAATAGAAAATACCACCTCCCTCTCAAAGGCAGTGCGATGGATACCGCTTGGTTTTGCAACATTGAGTGTTTGGCGGGGACCACTGGGGTGACGGATTGCATGTCGTCGATCTACAGATCAGATCGATGGCGGAGAGTGACTAGAACTTTGCACCGGCAGAAAAATATAGGATATAATAAAACCGAAGAATTTATATATAAGCAAAGGTTTTAACTTCGGGGAGCGAAATATTAAATTTCAATATGTTTTGGTGCCCGACTGCGGGGCCTTTGGGCGCATGGAAGATAATATGACCGGGGTTTTAGAAGGGAGGGCTAATCAGCACTGGGTGATGCGATAAGCGCTTGCAGGGCCAGCGCCTGGTTCTGGAACCAGGGCACATGGAGGGGAAGGGTTAAAGACTTAGCCCAAGGGGGCTTAAGTCTATAATACATAAAAAATGAGATTTTCATAGATTTTTAATGACTTTCAATGGTTGTTGGGGGTTTCGATAAGGAAAGGAGTCTTTAAACCTTATGAAAGGGATTTTTTATGAAGTGGAAAAAGGGGAGAAACATGAAAATGAGGGATTTTCATGGAAAATGGAGGGATAAAAATGAGGTTATTTTTGGAGGTGGAAGGGAGGGAAAAATGGTGTTTGCAGCAGTATTTTGGCTTTGAAATCAGCAGAATTTCTGAGTGTAAAATGAGCATAGCAGTGAAGATTTGGATAGAAGCATGAGGCCTTTCAAGAGTCTTCAAGAGACAACGCTTTTTAGCAATGAAATTTGTTCCTTGAAGGCTCCAAAAAAAATTTAGCCACCTTTTGGTATAACAAATTTCACAGGTGGCTAACAGTGGTTCCACTTGGGGATGGTGCCTTCTTGAAGGCATCAGGAACTTCAGACTTGCATTCTCTAGGAGGCTGACCTGTGCCTTATCCATTGGACTTCCCTTCCTTTTCTGAGATGACCTTTCTTTAAAATCATATTAGCAGTCATAAAAACAATGGATCTACATTAATACAAGCTTTCTACCTACCCAATCCTACTGATCTAGCATTTTTTCTTCATTAAAGTGCACTTGGATTGGAAAACTCTTTTCACAACATTTTGTTCTTTGAAAGCAGGAAATCTAATCTATTTCTACTCCTTATTTCTCCATGGACTCAGGTTAAATAGTTGAGCCCATAAGATTCTCTACCTAATCTACTATATGTTGGGATTAAACTGTCCAACAGATTTTATCCTCTACATTTCTACAACATAAATTTAAAAACAGTCAAGTCAAGATTAAGTTGTTTGACTTGCTGTGATCTATGGCATAAAAACAAGCTGCACATAGACATTTATTTTGCAGAAAATTTAAAACAAAAATGGAGAAGGCATAAGGTCTGAAAGTTTAAGCACTGCCTTCTCTTTCTTCAGCTCTGTTTTGACTCTTACTTGAGTTGTCTTTCCTTTGCTAACTGGTTCATATTTTAAGCTGTTTAGAACTAGATTTTACATCTTTTGACTCAAAATTTGAAACTGATTTGAGTCATTCTTTCGTTGAAGCCTTAAGTTCAGATTTTGAGCATGTTTGAACCTTTAATTTCTGTCCTAAACTATCTACTGATAAGCCAAGATTAAACAGTTTTGCAATTCGAATTCATTATCCTATCAGCAAAAAATTTAAAGCTAATTATTCAATATTAAGCTGTTTGACTAACTAGAAGTGTGTTTTCAGTAGTGGAATTTAAGCTTGCACACTTTCAGATTTGTTTCTCTTTTTTGGTATGGGGCTATATCTTTTTTGTTTTCACAATATTCCCTCTTTTCTTTCTTTTCTTTGTTTTTTTATTTTTGATTTTTTATAAATTTGAATGCAATGGTGGATGAGATATTTATAATGAGAAAAAAGATAAAAAAAAAGGCTTTGAGAACATGGGATGGATCAAGAGAATTAATTTTTAAGCATCCTGCCATTGACAGGACCCCCAAACAATTCTGCTCCATCCAACTCCTGCAAGAAAAATGCATTATTACCAGTAGCTGAATGGATAGAGTAAGGGCCAAGCCATAAGTTGTCAAATTTCATGTGATTTCCCTTGTCTTCCCTCCTTGAGTCCCATTTTAAAACTTGGTCCCCAATTTTTAAATTGCTGGCCTTTGTTCTTCTGTCAAAAAGCTTTTTAATGCTATCCTGCTTCTGCAATGCTCTGTTATAAACCTCCTCTCTGGTTTGCTAAAGATTAATGGTCTAATTTATTCTTCTCATCATGTCATTTTCTTCAGTTTTCAACTCTTAGATCAACTTCATCACTGGTACACCAAGGCTGTTTCGAAAAATTGCATCAATACCATACACAAGCTGGAAAGGTGACATGCCAATATATTTCTCCAAAGTTAATCTGTCAGTCCAAAGGGCATGAGCTAGCTTTGTGTGCCAAGAATTTTTGTTGTCCTCCAACAGTTTCTTGATTATGTTCACTAAACTTTTGTTTGAGGATTCTGCAAGTCCATTACCTTGAGGGTAATAGGCCGTGGAATGCCCCAATGTTATCTGATATCTATGACAAAACTCAACCATCCTCTTTGATCCAAATGCTGTTGCATTATCAGTGATGATCTTGGTAGGACAGCCAAATCTGGAGAGAATGTTAGTCTCCATGAATTTTACAATAACTAAATCATTGGCCTACCTACAAGGTATGGCTTCTATCCACTTAGTGAAATAGTCTGTGGCAGTGAGAATCCATATATGCTGGGCAGAAGATGGTGGATATAATTCTCCTATGAAGTCAAGTCCCCATTGTTTAAATGGAGCTTCAACAGTGATTGGATGCAGAGTTAGGGGTAGCCGTTTTCTTTTGCCTTCAAAAAGTTTACATTTATGACAGGCTATGATCATCTTGTGCACATCATGGAAAAGAGTAGGCCAATAGAAACTAGCCCTCAAAATTTTGTTGGCTGTTGTCTTCCAGTACAAATGACCTCCACACTCTCCTTCATGGAACTGGTGTTTAACCCTCTCTGCATCAAACTCAGGCAAACATTTAAGCAATACACCACTTGCATTTTTCCAATAAAGACATTTATCTACAATGCAATAGTTTACAACTTTTAACTTTAAGAACCTTGCCTTTGTTTTTGTCAAACCAAGAGGTGCATTCAAATTAAGCAAAACATAAATTATATCAGCATACCAAGAGGAATTCATAAAATGATCTTCAACAATAGGAGTTGAGAATCCTTCTTGGTCTTCCAAATCATTAATCATATTAATATCAAGAACTTCGAAATTGGATTCAGCCATTAATCTAGCTAGACCTTGGCATTTGATGAGTTTAGTGGGCTTTATCTCTAAATCATATTCAAGGATAAAATCAATCCACTTACCTCTCTTACCATCTGGGTCATGTGTTATAATGTCTTTAACAACTGAGTTTGGGACAAAGGAAATGGTATGTGAGTGAAGGATGTATACTCTGAAGTCTTTCAAAGCTTTAACCAAAGCAAAGGCTTGCCTTTCCATAATGTTATACTTCAAAGGAGCATCCCTCAATGCCTTAATAAAGAATGAAATAGGTTGCTCTTGTCCTTGTGGATTTTTCTGTAAAAGGATAGCAGCTATGGTATGTTCTGATGCAAATGAAAAAATGTAAAAATCTTTTGAAAAATCAGGACTTATTAGAACCGGTGTTTTGGTTAACGCTTGTTTCACCAGCTCAAAGGACTTCTTTTCTTCCAAGGTCCATTTCACCCCTTGCTCCTTCTTCAACATGTTTGTGATATTCCTAAGGAGCTTAGCCAAGTTGGGGATGAACTTTCTCAAAAAGTTAATCTTTCCAATGAAAGATTGCAACTTGATGTTTCGAGAATGAGAGATTTGCAATATGGCCTCAATCCTCTTTGGATATATCTTAATATCCTCTTCTGAAATAATGTGCCCAAGAAGTTTACCTTCTTGCAGACCAAATAGTGTCTTCTTAGGGTTTAAAGATATCTCAAACTTTTTACATTTCTCGAAAACGTTTCTTAAATGTTATAAGTGCTCTTCATCTGTTTTTGAAAACATAGTGACATCATCAAGGTATATAATGATGAAGTAGCCCAGTTCCTCCGAGAATGCTATGTCCATGGATCTTTGAAAAGTTGCTCTAGCATTCATTAGGCCAAAGGGCATTTTTACATACATGAAAGTTCCCCATGGTGTAGTAAAGGTTGTCTTTAGTTGATCAGCAGGGTGAACTAAGATCTGATTATACCCTGAGTAGCCATCAAGCAAAGAAATTCTTCTAGATGCTACCACCCTTTGTAAAATATGGTCCATCTTAGGTAAAGGGTAGTTGTCTTTTAATGAAGCTTTGTTTAAGTTTCTAAAGTCTATACAAAGCCTGATCTCTCCAATTTTTTTCCTGACTAACACTAGATTAGACACCCTTTCAGAATATCTAATAGGGACAATAATACCAGCATCATACATTTTCATGATCTCCTTCTGAACCAAAGGTAACTGAACAGAGTTCATTCTACGCAGTTTCTGTTCGAATGGTTTTTGGTTTTCTTTGAGGGAAATTTTGTGCTGTATTATTTCAGTGTCATAGGATTTAAGATCTTCGTAACTCCACGCTAAAACATCAGAAAATTATTTAAATAGCTGTATGTATTTGAGTTTAATGTGAGCTGTTAAAGATTTAGATAGTTTAATCATTTTTGATTTTTTCTCATTGCATATTGCACTCTTCCACTTCAGTCTCTATAGGTTCTAGTTTTTGCTTCTTGGCCACATCGTTAAAATCAAACAACTCTTCTAAAGGAGACAGACCCTTTGGAAAACTTTCAACATTGGATTGCAGATTTTCTAAGTTCTCTGCTTCTGCCTCTGAAATCCATTCTGTTTTGCTGTGAAGTTTGCTTGACAATATATTTAAATTGGAAAGTTCAGGAGGCGGTTCTTCTTCACCAAGAAAAATTTATTCACTAGGGCAGTCAGTTTCATAATCTAAATCTGAACTGTGAAGTTCAAATTCATTTCTGAATTGCATAAATTCTTCTATTTGTTTGTCTCCGTCAAACACCTGCCAATATTTTTCATTATCAGGCACGGCTAGTCTAAATTTTATCTGAGTTGTGCAGTCTTTGGTTTCATATGACGTTAAGCATGTTCTAGCTGCAAAGGCTAAATTGTGGGCTGCACTATTTATTTTTCTTGGGACAAAAATCAATTTGGACTCCTCGAAAGTTTTTAAAAGGTCCATGGCATCATTTCAATAGGCCTTAAGTCTAGGATGATTTGTGTTATACTCCCCATTGACTTGCCTAATGAATAACTCTGAATCCCCATACACATTGACTCTTTTGGCTCCTAACTTCTTCAACAAATTTAAGCCTAAAAGAAGGGATTCATATTCCACTATGTTATTTGAACACTGGAAGTTTAATCTACAAGAAATGATTTCTGTGTGGTTGTTTTCAGTGTTGCAAATCTAGACACCTGCACCAGCGTTAGTTCTAGTGCAGGATCCATCAAAATACATACTCCACAGAGGACTATTCTCACTTTCACCTGTTTGGTGGTTGTCCTCTTCAACTAACGTGCTTCTTGATTGTAGTGGAATATCAGCACTTAGTTGTAAATGTTTTGATTCCCCAAGATTTTCGTTTATTTGAGGGATGCTTGCTCGACTGTTAAGGTTTAAGAGCAATGGGCTCATGACTTGTAGCTCAAGACCTTTGTTTAGTTTGCTAGGGTTCTCAGGTTCAGCAAACAGTTCTGACATTCCTACGTTATATTCTTCCTCCTCTCTATATGTCATTAAATCAGACAAGGTAACTTTTTCACTTAAAGTTTCATCATTGAACATAATAAAAGAATCAAGGCCTGCATTTACAGAATAAAGGGGAGAGTTCTGTGGTCTGTCTTGACTTGTAACAGTGTATTGCATATGAGATTCCCTGTAAAGTCTTCTAGTCTGATTGAAAACAGGGATAGTCGCATAGGTCATGTCCATCTGCATAGTCCCTTGTAACTTAGCCCCCCACAATCTTGATAACAACATTCCATATTTGGGGGGAACATTAGCCACAACAATTTCCATGACTAAACATTTGGCTGGGATCTGTGCTAAGCTAACGCAAAGGTCTTTGATTAATCCTAAACATTTTACTCTGCTCGAGTCAAAGGAGTACAGATCTTTATAAGGTCTGGTGATTTCTATACCAAGGCTCTCCATCACAGCTTTAGGCATTAAATTATGAGAAGCCCCGGAATCATGCATAGCGTTGTGAAAATCTTGTCATGAATGTTTAAACTCACATAAAAGGGAGGAAGAGGTCCCTCTTGATACATACCTTCAATATTTGGACCAAAAATAAGCTCTGGCTGGTCATCATTAAGATTGACAGTATCCCCATTTTCCTCTATATTTAAAACCTTCAAAATTTGGGTCCCATATACATGTTGGGTAGCTAACTCAGTCAAAGGAACAGGGATTTTGATCTTTGAAATTTCTTGCTCTAGGCTGAAAGGAATTTGACTCTTTGAAGTACTGGTCTCGGCCTTATTAGCTGTCACTCTATCAGCAATATCAGCTTGCTGATTCGTCCTATTTATATTTGACAAAAAAATTTTGACAGGAGTACTAGCTGAGGTGTTAGTACTGCTAAGGTCTGCACTCTGCTTTTCATTGTTTTGAGTGCATTTTTGTTTACCATCATCAGAATTTACAGCCACTATTTTGTCCTTTCATTTGACAACTTTAGGCATGGTTACAGTGCTGTTTTGTGAAGATTTTTCAGAGGTTTTGGGGTTGGGAGTTTGTTGACTGGTTTTGCTTCTAAGGTCATATTCTCTTTAAGACTCTATGATGACATTTTCCATGTCTTGATAATAATTTTCATCATCATCTATTTTGTCATCATAAGGTGTATAAAGACCTTGTTTTCTATCATAATGAATCTCAAAGTCAACATTATCTACCCCCAACATGTTGATATCATCTTCCTCTGTTATCTCATCTATTTACTCAACTTCACTTACATAGTTTTGATGAAAGGGAGGAGTGATCTGTTGATCATCTTCCCTAGTTCTGTTTGGAGGTTGGTTCCTTCTAAAATTCTGATTCTGGTTCTGATTTCTATTTTGAGGAGCAGTTTGGTTTTGACTAGCTTGTGCTCTCTTAATTATGTTCATCTCTTTCATCATCTCTTCCATCATTCTTTCCATTTTTTAGTTTGAAGTAGAGGGTGTAGATTCCTCTCTAAAGGACACTCTCTTTTCATTTTTCATTCTTGCTCTCTTCTCCATTAAGTTGACTTCCACAGAAAGAGCACCCTTTTTCATCTCTTCAAGAGTTGCAGGATCTCTTTCTCTCAGCTGATAGGCCATCTCAGGGTCAAACCCTTTAGGAAATTTTTTTATAACTGAGCCTTGTGGATGTTTTAGTACTGGGGAAAGTGAATTATACACACTATTAAATCTGGTACAATAAGCTTGTACACTTTCCCCCGCATTTCTATGGAGATTTTTGTAATCAGAAAGGACTTGAAGAGGGTTTTTCTTTACTTCCCATTTATTTAAGAATGTTTGATGGAAGGCTTGGAGATCATTAATACTATGGGGGGATAAACCTTTAAACCATTTTCTTACTTCTCCCCCTAAGCTCTGAGCAAATAATCTAAGCTTGACAGAATCATCATCAATTTCATTTCTGTCAAAATAGGCATTCATCTTATCCACATGTTGTGATGCAGTTGTAGCATTGCTAGCATCATACAATGGAATTTTGGACTCATAGTCTTGTGGAAGATTGACTAATGGAAGAGGAAGGACTAAGGGAGCAGACCATGCTGCCATGATATGTGGTGGGGGTGGATTCACAAAAGGGAAAGTGGGCTGAAGTGGAGTGGTTTGAACAGTGGATGTAGGGTGAGAAGAAGTGGATGGACCAGGAATAGATTGCTGAGCTGATCTTGGATAAGAGACACCTACGTTGTAAAGGAAATGTAAATCAGGAGGTGTTGTTTCTCTATTACTAGGATGTTCACTTGTTTCAGGAGATGAAAGTGAAGACTCTGAATATAACTGATCTAAATCGCCAAGAAACCTAGTTCTAAAGGGGTTTACTAAGTCAACTTGTGATTGTTGTAGAGCTGAAAGATTTTCAGGGACTGAATTAGCTCTCAAGGGGGTTCTAAAAACAATTGATAATTTAATCCTAGGAGACTTCCTCAGGATACTTTCTGGGTTATCAACTAACTCAGGTGGATCGGGGTCAGGATAAGCTCTGGTGTGAATCTTTCTAGGAGCCACTATGCTATGTTTTTGTAGTAGATCTGACAAGAAAATATATAGAAATAGAAAATAGGCCCAAGAAATAACACCATTGACGATAAATTTCAGATCTTCATTAATATCAAAACCCTTAAGGTAGGGCAACACCATACATTCACTCCTTAAGGAAGGAGATCACTCCACAAGCCATATGCTTGCCCATACAATAATCCTTGACATCTCTCAATAGAGAGTCTCTAGCCTCTATATAGGTTTCATACATGCAATACCATGGGTAGTTACCATGGGTCTCTCAATACCATACATCCAATACAATGGACATATCACTTTATTCCCTAGCTATATGTGGTCCCTTACATAATGTGGGTTAACCACTTTATTTATTAACTATGGCCCATTTATTTATCATTCTTATATTATTACATCATATTATTCCCTTGGGTACCTCCCTCTGTACCCTATATTATCCCCTCTAGGTACACTACATTGCACCCCCCTTAAACATGTTTCGTCCTCGAAACATGAGAAGAACACAAATAATAAGATCTACTCAAAAGAGTATTCCACTGGTACCATTCATGTGCATCTAGCCATCCAAGGGAAAGGTGAACACTTGATCTAGTCAATGCCTTGCTCGCTTGAGATGGAAGCGGTTTCTGGTGGTTCTTCCTTGTTGATGTGTGGTTAGTGGATTGTCGCACCTCTCTATGTGTCGTCCAGGGGTTGTTGTCCTTGTTGCTAATTTGTTGCCACCTTGTTGGTTGTTGTCTTGATAGGTGATGCGGGTGGTGATATGTTGAAGCTTTAACTGATGTAATATCTTTCATTAATTCCTCCATGATTGGTAATGGAGTGGTGTCTGGTTCCTTTATTGGTACTTGCTTTGATGTCTGTGTTTGGCTGTCTACCATCAAAGGCTCATCATCTAATGTGTCTGTGTTGTTATATATTTTTGTTTCTTCCTCCTCGGTCTCTGCATGGTTCCTAATGCAAATATCGTGCAATGTAATTTTCTTCTTTTTATACCAGAGCTTCATGAATTTCTTTTGCACATTAAAATTGACAGTACCAACGGATTCCATCCAAGGATGTCCCAAAACAACATCCACAACAGCCATATATGAAGCATAAAAATCAGAATGCAACACATACTTATCCATAGAAATCTTCAAATCTTTATAAACTTGAACATCTTCATTATCAACCTGTGTGTTTTCAATATGCTTTACTGGAACTTGCAGTTTTTTAGCCAAATTCACATTGATACAATTATGCTTGCAACTAGGAATGATAGACACAACAATGTTCTCTTTCTGAATACTTCCATGAACCTGTAATATGGAAATATTAGTAGAAAATAAGTCTTTATGGCTCTTTCCATCCTTCTTTCCGGCTTGGGACCACTTGTCCAAAAGGACTTTTTCAAGTTTTTTCTCAAGAAGTTTCCTCACTGAGCTGTCAAGTGAGGTCCACCATTTATTTGTCTCATCTTTCATATGAAGCCCTATAGAGCATATCCAAAAAATTGCATATTGAGCCTTGAGATGTTTTAAAAAATCGTCAATAGTAGGGCCATCATCTTTTCCTGTAAACTTCATCTTGCGAGAATCCATAAAATAAAGTAAGGGTTTTGAAGAAAATCACTTACTTTGGAAAAAATTTAAAATGGACATTACTCGGTCAATATAACTCACAATCCTTAATATAACCTATTTTTGAAAATGGAATAGCCATTTTGCATCTAACCATATGACTGAAATCCCGATCTAGGCACTCTGGAAACACAGATTTGCACTGCAACTGCCCCGGCGTCACAAAATTTCTGAAAAAATTGCTGATTTTAAATTAGTGATAACTCCCTCATCCGGACTCCGATTCGACTGATTTTTTTTTTGAAATTGGGTATTTTTCCGTAAGGAATCTAGATCTAATATTTATTTCTGAAAAATTTTTACCAAATTTTCCATATCTTCTCTACAAACTCGCCGCCCAAAAATTTCTTTGGCAAAAATTTAAAATGGACATTACTCGGTCAATATAACTCAGAATCCTTAATATAACCTGTTTTAAAAAATGGAATAGCCATTTTGCATCTAACCATATAGCTAAAATCCAGATCTAGGCACTCTAGAAACACAGATTTGCGCTGCAACTGCCCCTGCGTCACAAAATTTCTGAAAAAATGGCTGATTTTAAATCAATGATAACTCCCTCATCCGGACTCCGATTCGACTGATTTTTTTTTGAAATTGGGTATTTTTCCGTAAGGAATCCAGATCTGATATTTATTTCTGAAAAATTTTCGCCAAATTTTCTAGATCTACTCTACAAACTCGCCGCCCAAAAATTTCCTGTAAAAAAATGAAAAAACAAATCTCCAAACTCTGCCCAAGAAAGTGCTCCGATACCACTTGTAGTAGATCTGACAAGAAAATATATAGAAATATAAAATAGGCCCAATAAATAACACCATTGACGATAAATTTCAGATCTTCATTAATATCAAAACCCTTAAGGTAGGGCAACACCATACATTCACTCCTTAAGGAAGGAGATCACTCGACAAGCCATATGCTTGCCCATACAGTAATCCTTGAAATCTCTCAATGGAGAGTCTCTAACCTCTATATAGGTTTCATACATGCAATACCATGGGTAGTTACCATGGGTCTCTCAATACCATACATCCAATACAATGGGCATATCACTTTATTCCCTAGCTACATGTGGTCCCTTACATAATGTAGAGTTTAACCACTTTTATTTATTAACTATGGCCCATTTATTTAATATTCTTATATTATTACATCATATTATTTCCTTGGGTACCTCCCTCTTGTACCTATATTATTCCTCTAGGTACACTACAATTTTTAGGACTGATAAACAAGAAAATTTCAACCAGGTATAACAGTCTTTGAGAGGTTAACTAATCTGTTTACACAAATTTTAATCCTACAGTCCTCTAACTGAGTTTGAATGATATTACAATGATAAGGGTTCTTCCTAGTGGAGTCTTAAGGTCTGTTCAGGATTGTGGAGTCGCCAAGTGGAAGTTTTTAGCTCCGAAGGAGGTAAAGGGTTTTATGGTCCACCACCATGTTTATTGGATACCAATCTGAAATATTTTTTGGAGCTTTCTGAGTTATTTTTCAGTTGTGTGGTTTCTAAGAATGTCCAAACTTTGTTTCAAAACTTAGCTACGGTTATGAGATAAAGACATTCTACTCTTATGGCGAAGCTAGCTGATTTTTCAAGGTTAGATAAAGCCTCATGAGAATCCTAGGGTTTGCCTAGTTTGTCACTTATTCAAACAAGTTTCATCATGATTACCATTTCTTGGTAGTGCTTGAAAAGGTTTCCTTTTACTCACTGCACAATTTTCTTGAATCAAGGGTTTTCTGAGGTCTTTAAAGGTATGTAGACCAAAAACACTCAAAATCCCCAGCGGAGTCGCTAGAAATGTTAGGTGCTGGTGGCTCAGCTGGAAAACAGAACAATTGTCATAAAACCAGGGGTTATCTAGAGTTTGGTTATCCCAGAGTTTTAAAGTGTTTTTGAACTTTTAGTATCTCGAGAAAAAATCCCTAGCGGAGTTGCTAAAAATGTTAGATCCTGTAATTAGCGAGTGTGGAAGAATTTCTGGCTTGGTAAGGGCTGTCATTCAACTACTTTGGGATTCTAGGATCTCGCCCTCCTGAATCCGGAGAGGGATCTCTCCAATAAGTGCAAAGATGGATTTTTCTTTGAAGTCTGGGGTAATGATATTAGGCTAGTTATGAAGGCCAAGGGTTTGTTTTGTTTTTTTTTTAAGGTTGAGCATGAATATTATTTGAGGGGAAAGTTCTAAATGGAAAAAGTTTCAAAGGTGAGAATTTGCAAGTGAATAGAACAGCTTTGTCTAAAAATATAGATATAACGCTGGTTTTTAGTCCATTGGGCTATGGAGTCATAACAGGGCTTTAATTGAATAACAACATCAAGAGTGATCCAAGGGGAAAGTCATCTATACCACAAGATCATTGAGATTAAAATGATGGAATGGAAACAATAAAGTGTTGGAGGGTGAAGCCCAGAAATAATAATTTTACAAGGGTTATAGTAGGTCAGAACAGAAAAAGCCTTGCTAGTGGCATTCAAAAACAAACCAGAACGGGAGCTAACCATAGACTTCATAGGCAAATAAGACACATGACCAGTGATAGACAAACAATCAGTGTCCATATAAATTACCTTGGAAAATGCATGAAGCATATAAGAAGAAAGCAATGTAACAGATGGAATAAATTTTTCAGCACAGTACTTTCCAGTCAACACCCAGTATTGAGATACTTTGGAGAATAGAAACTAGAAACAGGGAAAACCATCACTTCTCTAGTCTAACTTTAATAAGCAAATGATGAAAATAACTTTCAAGAACAACGCTTAAAGAAAACAGTAGGACGAGGTAACGCCAACATTCCTAACTGCTTAAACTGTATTGAATCATTCTTAAATAAACAAATTGGATGAAAACATTGAGATAAATCTTATCGGTAAGAGAAGGGTACTGGTAAACAGTAAATCATAACTCCATAAATGTTGTTCTTTATCAGAGAATAGTGAACAATATGACATACATAGAAGGAAACAATAAAAAAGAAAGGGGCACTTCACCAGTGATATAGACCAGGATCCCAAGAAAAAGCTTGTTATTGATGTCAAACCAGTTACAGTCTTCAGGTCCAATGTTTCAGTTCAGCAATCATCTTCACTATTCAGGCTAGCTAATCTAACACAAACAGAGCTTCAAGGGCTAGTGAACACTTATTTACAGATGGAAGTCTCAAGCTCAATTACATTTCAAAGTTCTACAACCAACCCCTCTCTCATCTTCTGCAGTAGTATTTATAGAAGAATGAGGAGGTGAGATCTAATAAAAGATCTCTAAAGATAATTAATACAGACTTAAATGGATTCTTGGCCTTTGAGGGGCTCAATGAAGAAGCTTACATAGGTGTCTTTTGTATTAAATAATTTACATCAAGATTAAGCTCAGTGGGAGATTTTTTTGACCTTTGAGGCTCTGTGTGATGCCAAAGTAACTTTGCTGATATTTTGTCATTAAGTTTGTCTACAAAATTTATCCTTTGGCTGTGTTGTGAGGTAGATTTTTGGTTCTGATCAATAACTTCAACCTCTGATTGAATAATTTGAGGCATAGGTGGCATTTTGGTAGCTGGGATGAATCAATTTGCCTCAGATGTGGTAGTGGAGGCTTTCTGTCCGATGATCCTTTATGATTTTTCTTTTAACTGTGTTTTAGTCTGGGGGATTGGGCTCCTGATAAGCCATCTTAGCCGTAATCCCACATATCTATCTTAAATCCTCTGTTCTGATATATTTTGTCTTCGACACTGATACTCTTTGACTGTGCTTGATTCATTGTGTTTTGCTGGTGTACAGGGCTACGCAGGGGTGATATGGCATCAATGCCTCATGAAACACCGATGAAACATGAATTTTAAACCCTGCGAATGATTTTCTTTGATGAATCGAAGGTGGGAGGATCGTCACCCTCTGCCTTTGAATTTTCTTTAGACATAGTGAAAAATCATTTGAACCCTGCAAAATATGAAAAAGATTAGAAAATCCTGCATGTATAGGTTAACCACTTTAGAAGGTGCGTGGAGAGGGCTTTGTCATTGGATGGCATCATCCAATGATCGAGATTGATTAGAGGAGGTCAGAGGAGAGCAAAAGAGGAATTTGAATTGGAGTCGTCGATCGCGCAGAGATCGACGGTCGGGAGCAGAGGCGAAAAGTCAAAGTGTAGGAGTCAATTTTTGGAAAAACAGAGAAAAATAGGTTAAAAATGGTGTGTGGGGTTCGGGATGATCGTGGGCCGTCGGATGAGATCGGCCCACGTGATCAAAGGTGGAAAAAAAGGTTCCAAGAACCTTAGAAAATGCACCCGGACATCAAAAATTTAATAAAACCAAGCCAAATAAAATTCCCCGGGTCTAGATTTGCTGACTGGACGAGGAATAAGGGCGATGAATGGTGGGTCGTCGATCTGCAGATCAGATCGAAGGTAGATATGCTTTTAATACTGTGCCATGCCTTGGACTAATTGTCGGGCTTCTTCAGAGAGCGATCACCATCCGATGAGCGGCCTCAGATCGGACGGTACGCAGCAATATCGCGCGAACTCCACATCTGATATTTAACGCGCAATGAACGACGGTTTTTGAAAATGGGCCCAAGATACGTGTTGGCCGGTGTATGGAATCGCTGCGAAATAGAAAATACTGCTTCCCTCTCAAAGGTGGTGCGATGGATACCGCTTGGTTTTGCAACGGTGAGTGGTTGTCGGGGACCACCGGTGCGACGGATTGCACGTTGTTGATCTGCAGATCAGATCAATGACGGAGAGTGACTAGAAATTTGCACCGGCAGAAAACTATAGGATATAATAAAACCGATGAATTTATATATAAGCAAATTTTTTAACTTCGGGGAGCAAAATATTAAATTTAAATATGGTTTGGTGCCCGACTGCGGGGCCTTTGGGTGCATGGAAGATAATATGACTGAGGTTTTAGAAGGAAGGGCTAATCAACACTGGGTGATGCGATAAGCGCTTGGAGGGCCAGCGCCTGGTGCTGGCACCAGGGCGCATGGAGGGGAAGGGTTAAAGACTTAGCCCAAGGGGGCTTAAATCTATAATACATAAAAAATGTGATTTTCATAGATTTTTAATGACTTTCAATGGTTGTTGGGGGTTTCGATAAGGCATGAAGGAGTCTTTAAACCTTATCAAAGGGATTTTTTATGAAGTGGAAAAAGGGGAGAAAAATGAAAATGAGGGATTTTCATGGGAAATGGAGGGATAAAAATGAGGTTAGTTTTGGAGGTGGAAGGGAGGGGAAAATGGTGTTTGCAGCAATATTTTGGCTTTGAAATCAACAGAATTTATGAGTGTAAATTGAGCACAGCAGTGAAGATTTGGATAGAGGCATGAGGCATTTCAAGAGTCTTTAAGAGCCAACACTTTTTAGCAATAAAATTTGTTCCTTGAAGGCTCCAAAAAAGTTTTAGCCACCTTTTGGTATAAAAAATTTCACAGGTGGCTAATACGGTACACAGAAACACCCCATAATTATCGTGTGTATTTTCCAAACAGTCAAATGACTGTGGTGCGACAACATATAAAATTCAATGAGGAGAAAGCCATGAAGTTCTCGCTTGAGAGGGAGCTAGACTTACATGAAGAGGAGGAACTTTTTGTTCCCAAAGATGAGTCTCTAGATGTGGATTAGCCACAGGAGTAGGTTAATGGAGTGGAGGATTCCACTCACGCAGAGCCAAACATTATAACTAGAATAAGGCATACCACAGAAGTTGAGAGGCTGAAGCTTGATGCTGCATAGAATGTAGGAGTCCCTACTTCACAACGTAGATAGAGACAGTCTCCTGACCGATTCACTTGATACATGGCTCTCATGAGAAAATGTATTGTGACTGAGACATCTTCCTTTCAAGAAGTAGTGCAGGATCCCACATCGGTAGATGAAATGGTGGAGGAGTATGAATCCATTTTTAGAAACAGTGCTTGGGAAATTGTTCCAAGGCTAGTTGATAAATCAATGGTAGGTTCAAGATGGATCTACAAGGTAAAGCAAGCTGCTGATGGGAGTGTTGAGAAATACAAGGCTAGATTTGTGGCTCAGGGCTTGTCACAGATCGAGGGGATTGATTATGACAAAACCTTTTCATGTGTCGCATGGTATTCTTCCATAAGGACTATCCTTTCTCTCTCAACACAGATGGGTTGGCACATTCATCAGATGGATGTGAAGACTACGTTCCTTAATAGGATCATTGAGGAAGAAGTGTACATTGAGTAGCCTGAAGGATCTGAGATCTTCAGCAGCAAGTCGAATGTGTGCAAACTGAAAAGAGAGTTATATCGGCTAATGCAAGCACCTTGTGCTTGGTACACTCGGATTGACAGTTATTCACCAGACTTGGCTTCACCAAGAGTGAGGTGGATGCAAACCTATACCAGATTGTGGTGGATGGTAATCTTTTAATCATTGTTCTTTATGTTGATGATTTAATACTAACTGGTGATGAGCAACTAATACACTCATGCAAGGAGGACCTTGCAAAGGAGTTTGAGATGAATGATATGGGCCTCCTTCACTATTTCCTTAGATTGGAAATATGGCAACGAGATGGTGAAATTTTTGTATCTCAAGATAAGTATGAAAGGGATATATTGGGTAAGTTTCACATGGGTTGCAAACCCATGGATACTCCTCTTTATGAAACTAGAGGAAAGAGGATGCTACATCTGGAGAGGTAGTGGATGCTACTGTCTATCTATAGTTAGTGGGTTCGCTAATGTATTTAGTAAATACAAGACCAGACATATGCTATTCAGTGAACCAGCTTAGTCAAGCGATGGTTAAGCCTACCAAGATCTTTTGGAAGGTGGGAAATCATGTCCTAAGATATCTCAGGGGCACATCTGAGTATGTCTTATAGTATAGACAGATGGATGAGGTGAAGTTGAATGGCTTGACGGATGTAGATTGGGCGGGCAGCCTAACAGACATAAAGAGCACATCAAGAGGGGTCTTCAGTATTGGATCTACAGTTGTTTCTTGGTACAACAGGAAACATAGATCCATGGCACTTAATTCAGTGAAAGCGGAATACATGGCAGCAATTCAACCTGCATGTGATGCTCTCTAGATGAGAAAGATCCTGGTTGGTTTGTTTGGTTCTCATTTAGATCCTATAGTGATTAATTGTGATAATCAGAGTTGCATTAAACTCTCAATTAATCATGTGTTTCATGATAGATCTAAGCATATAGATATCCGGTATCATCATATTAGAGATTGTGTGCAGTGGAAGATCATGTTGCTTTAGTACATTCCTATGGAGGATCGGGATGCAAATATTCTAATGGAGGCGCTCACCAAGAGAGAATTCGAATACCATAGAGGCAGGATCGGGGTGAAGGATAATATGTTTCTTGTTGAGAGGGAGTGTTGAGATTCAACAAGATGATGATCCTAATGAAAATTAGGCACCTACACTAGGTGGGGCCCACAGGTTATTTTTAGGTGTATATCTGTTTTTAGAATGCTGAGAAATTTCTATTTATAGCGAGAGTCTATTTATAGATGGCTGAGAAAATTCTATTTATAGATGAGTTTCTATTTTTAGATGCATGGGAGAAGTCTATTTATAGATCGCATGTCTAAAAATAGAATGCATGTCGGTTATTATTATCTCTTAATAATAATTGGACAATAAATAATAATCTATTCTCTTGAAGCACTTGATTTTAGTTAAATAATGTGGAAAACCAGTTGACTGAAGGAATTACAAGTTCTAAGGTTGGTTGGTGGGACATGCAAGTTGACTTCATTGTAACTAAGTGATACAAAGTTGTAACAGAGTTGGATGTGTAGTTATGTGAGTTGTAAAGTAGTTTAACTCAGTTAAGTGAGTTAAACTCAGTTGTGGTAGTTGTAACTAAAGATACACTAGTGAGATATCAGTGAATTAAATATTAAATTAATTCACATGGAGTGATCTCACATGCAATTGAAGGTTTACTACTGTTAACTACATGCATGTCAGATCCAGTGGAGACCCAGTTGAGAGATAGGTGAAAGGGAAAATTTGACTATCTGTGGTGAAATTAGTGGGTGCACTCATGGAACCACACACACATTGGAGATGCCAACGAGGATTGCGAGGTCAAGGCAAGGCAATATCTCATTCATTTAGGGATTGTGATCAGCAAGGATTGCACAGTGGAGGCAGGCTGTCAAGAGGCAGTAAATTGGCGCATGTATTTTCCAGTTTTTGTATGACAGTGTGAGATGATTGTATATTGTACTGAGAGCTCTTGGATTAGATTTTTGTATGATATAGTTTCATGGTCCATGATATAAACATAATATATTATAGTGGGGATTTTAGCTTTATGCTTTCCCAGTAAAAACATCTGTGTTATGTGTGATTGATATTTCTTCATGTGTTTGCAATTTGCGATTAAATTTTTGCAAAGATTTTAGTAGAAGGATTTTGTATTTAAAAGTGGCTTAAAATTGTTAGATCAGGAGAATCTAGGCAATACATAATTGTATTAAAATTTCTACAAAAACAAAGTGCCTCTTAGTGATGATGTCCAAAGGGATTTAAGGAGAAGGAAGCTTTTCTTCACATGCCAAGAATCATGGGCACCCAGACATAGATGTGCAGTAGGAAAGGCACACTATATAGAGGTCTTCTCAGATGATGAGGAGGAAGAATAAGAGGAAACAGAAATAGGTCACAACACTGGCATAGCAGGAGATGATCCACCACCACCTGAAAGTGGGGATGGGGCATTTTCTCCAATTGGAGGGGCTCTTGCATCATTGGGAGGAGTACCCAAGTACTTGACCTTAAGGGTTTGAGGTTCCATATTAGATAAGAGGGTTTCTATTTTGATTGACATTGGGGCTACCCACAAATTTATTGATGCCCAACTAGTACAGAGGAGGGAAATACCCACAAATGATTTTGAGGGATTTTCTGTTTTGGTCCCAGGAGCTAGAACTATGCAGTGCATGCATTATGTTCCATCTTTATCTGTCACCGTGGGGGCATATAATTTGACTACTCACTTATTTTTGGTTGACATACCTAACACCAATGTGATATTGGGTGTAAAATGGTTGATTACTTTGGGGAAGGTCACCACAGATTGTGAGACTTTGCAGATGGAATGGGTGGATAGAAAGAGTGGAAAAACTCAGATGATTAAGGGCATGCACACATATCCCTAACATACAACTTCCACACAGAAAAAATAGATGGATTTTCACAGTGGAAGTAAGGACCTAATAGTCCCATCTATTATGCACATAAATTTTGCTCATGGGACATTATTGTTTTGTGGCAAACCACCCGGGAGGCCACCAGATCAGAATTTGGTGAGGAATTCCAGACATCATGATGCACCACCCATATATCTAGGAGGAGTGGGGGCATTAGGAGGTCATGATACAATGCTGAGAGTCTTGAGTAGACTCAAGGAAGAGGGAGGCATTCTCCCATCATCATCATTACTCACTCTCATTTTAGATTATGCGCTGAGAAAGGAGCGGAATGGGAAGGATAGAAGCCTTCCAACATGTGACTTTGGCATGGGAGATGTCAAATATGAGTACAACCATATGACAGATGTTTTATATGATATATCATCAGCGCTATCACTTGGGAGAGTAGATCCATATTGGAAATCCCAGCTATTGGTGGATTATTCCAAGGATCTTTTTACATGCATGATACTTGATGACCAGCTTCAAGAGGAGGGATATTTAGTCCACGATGAGGTCATATATTATCATGGTAGGATATTCTTATCTAGAGCTTCCAAGCTTAAGGATAAGTTACTACAAATAGCACGTGCATATTTTCTCTTTAGCCACACTTATTCCATGAGATCCTACAACACCATCATGGAGGGATACACTTGGGAAGGCTTTGAGGAGGAGATATATCAGCATTTGATAAGATGCATGGATCATCTGGATATGGAGGAGATACATAACTCTTGGAAGGATTTATCACAACCACCTCTTTCCTCTTTGGTAATGAGAGGGGATATATCTATGGACCACTCCATTTTTATGAGTAGAGATTATTGTAAGGAACATGTTTATGTGCATAATTTTTTACTTGATGATTATTTGCACTCCTTTACCATGTATATGCAGGTCATTGCTCCAAGTAAGATAATTCTTCCATATAAACTTCATGGCCAAATTTGGGCCATAAACATTGTTGAACATGGCCACTCCCTAGGAGGATATAGGGAGATGATTTACCACTCTCGGTGCACTCCAAAGGCAACAAACATTTATCACCTTTTCAGATTTGTGAGAAAGTTATGGTAGCAAGTAAGTGGTGTAGAAACCACTTACCATATCACTATCGGATGCAGTAAGGAGATATACTATGCTGGTTCCACATGTGGGACTATGACCCACCTCCATTTTTGCATATTGTTGTTTATATGTACTCGGTTTTGATCCCATACATTGATGATATTCTTATTCTTTTTATGGGAATGATTAGAGGATTGGATGTGACCTCTAGGAGAGATATTATCCATGTTCATTATGCTACATGTTTGAGGGAGAACATTGGGCAAACCATGATTGTTTCATTGGATCTATTGCTTCCTTGTGGGATGAGTCATTTACATCTCATGAGAACTTGGGAGGAGCATGTTATGGAGGGATGGATTGGGAGACACTTGGCTTATGAGGGAAGCTTATCACATGGAGGTGTCACCAATGGTGGAAGAGAAGAGTTGCAGAAATCAACTTTACAGATGCTTGAGGACAAGCAACATTTGGGAGGGGAGTACTATAATATTCCTAATTAGCCATGAGCTAGTTGGAATATTAAATTTTGTTTTATCTTTCTTTTTTGATGAATAAGAAGATATGGAGATCCACAAATCTCCTTAATATGAATAAAATAAATGCCAATGTGGAAGGAGGACATCTTGGCAACTTAATTAGGCACCCTTTTGTGTAAAAAGGGGTTGGAACACCTAGACTGGGTCAACTTTGACCAAATCAACAACGTTGCCATGGAGGAGTGGAAATTTATGGAGGCACAACATAGTTTTAGATGGATACTCTTTGCATGGAAGTATTTTAATAAATGAATGGGGTTTAGGGTTATAAATCTCATCACTTCTATAAGGAAGAGGATGGAATTCATATTCTTTCATGTTTTGGTTATGGTATTTTGATTATATGGTTTGTTTAGACATATATATTTCTTCAAATGTTTAGCTAAGATTGCATCGATGTTTAACACAGGGTGTTCCGGATCGGGAATCCCACATCTATCCCTGAGAGGCCTCATAGGAAGAGAATTTCACTACCATTCCACAATCAGGCATCAGGCCAAAGCTTCATTCTTGTGGTAAAACATAGTTTATGTTGAGAGATATTATGATTTGTAGGTTGCAGCAGTGGAGAATAGATGCAGGTGATTTCTAATATGTTTTTCAGCAAAGGAAGGCTTCCTTCCATTGGGAGGCTGGTGAGGAAGGCCCTTGAGCCTTATTGCAGCATTTGGCATCAAGCCACTTATTGATTTTCCCTTACATCACAGTTTCTGCCTTGGACTGCGTTATTTTCAGGGAGGAGTTGCAGGGTAGTTTCAATAAACCATTTGGGGAGGAGATTTTCTAGAGAAGGGATCAAGCTTTCATCTAAAGAGTCTATTGGAGGAGGATATATTCTTTGGCATATCAGATAGGCCACAACTTTCTAGTTTATATGTTACAGTGAACCTTCAGCCTTAGGGCTTTGATTCCCATCTTGTATAATGGTGTACTTCTCAAAACCCTTTTTGGGTTCTTCATTGGAGGTTGTATAGAGCCTACATCTACATTTTTTGTATCTTTTGAGGCATATATCAGCCATATATATTTTGTTTACTCATTTATTTAACATTGCTTCTATGAATACGTTGTAGCAGTCTTCCGACATTTTTGATATAGTAGCAACACCTCTTGTTGAGGTTTTTTTCTATTGGAGGCTTGTTCTATCTTCTACTATGTTTTATAGCCCATAATTTTATAGATATACGTTGTTTTTATAATGAATAAGAAGGCTCCATATTTTTCTCTTACATTTATGCGTTGATCTACACTGCTATTTCCATGTTTATGCACTCTATATCGGCTTTTCCCATTTGGGAATATTATAGATGTTATTACTTCACCAGATCTTTGAGGCTTAGAAGAGACCAACAAAGGTTACCACAGACCAATATTTTTCCAATTACCTAGCCCTACTAGGCAGCAGAGGGCTCCCGCCACAAGATAACTGCCAAGATGACTGGATAAAGAGTATTTTAGGATAGGTATAGTAGCACTAGGGTTTTGATTGAATTTTAGGTGCTGGATGGTGAATAGGTCAGAGAAGGAATAGGCTAGGGAAAAAAAGGATTATAATTACAGGGATCTGATGGGGCAAGGTAGGTAAGTAGATTAACAGATTAAGGAATCTGATGAAGTGGTTTAGAATGCTAGGGTTTTAGAAAAGAGCATGGCAACATGAATTCTTTTCAATAAGAAGAAATATGACACAAAACTGTAGCTATTCCTCCATAAGAGAGCATAAGCCAATGTATTATGTCATTCTGACTTAGCAATAAATTACATACAAATATTGCATGAATATGAAATCATAATACATTCCACATTTGAAAACATAATAAGAAAAAATGTCAAATCACATTACCACAGGTATCCCATCAAAATGATTGCAAGTCAGTTTGTTATTTCTTGCCAAAAGTAAGATTAAATAATGTCAATGATCAATTTAAACAACATCCAACCCTTGAAAAGAGAAAGGAAATGAAAGATATCAACCAAAAACTACTTCTCCCACTCTCAAGGGTCGAATCCCTGACTTGTGGAGCTGATGCACTAAGTGCTCAACTGGAATCCTAGTGATTATGGAGGTTGTTGGGGTTCCCATGT
Organism: Pinus albicaulis; assembly: GCA_034641835.2. Lineage (NCBI taxonomy): Eukaryota > Viridiplantae > Streptophyta > Pinopsida > Pinales > Pinaceae > Pinus > Pinus albicaulis. The sequence continues at coordinate 747,596,193 of CM076583.1, forward strand.
TTTGGCCAGGTTGGCAAGACCAAAAGATGAGACAACATCATAACCACTTTGGGGCCCTAGGATCTAGCCCTCCTAGACCTAGAGAAGGATCTCTCCAATAAAACAAAGAATGAAATATCTTTGAAGCTCAAATTGAGATATTAGGCTAGGTATGAAGCACAAAGGGGGTTTAGAATGACTTGATTGGTTGGTTACTGGGTTGTTCATGAGATCATAGACTGAGAAAATAATGGGAGAAAAGGGACAAAGCATTAGGATGTTTCAGAAAAGGGGATAGGTCAAGAAAGTGCCATCCATTGGGCTATGGAGTCATGAAAGGTAATTACATGCAACAACTAGCCAAGGCTTTCAGAGGGCAAGTCATCTACACTAAAGGATATTTTAGATAGATGGTGGGATGGAACATTAAGGATTGAAAGTGAAAGAAGGAAAGACACCCAATTTCTGTCTATAGATCAGGTCAGAGGTCATTTAACTCCAGACCTGCTTGGACATACTCAGAGGCAGCTTTGAATGGAGGGAAAAAGGGGCAGCTTATAGATCAGACCATAGGTCATTTAACTCCAGGTCAGATTTAGCATGCTCCAAGGGAAAAAAAAGTTAAGTTTTAAAAAGCCAAGGTCTGTAGATCAGAGAAGGACTTTGAACCTCCAATGCTTTGACACCAGTAAGAATATCCAAGCAGCAAACCCCTAATTCATACATCAGCTAGCAGCATCTGGAACCAATACACTGGTTAAATTAGCTAAATTTACTCTTAGATAACACATACAGTAGAAAACATTGAGGCAAGGAGAGCAGAGAAATAAGGTACCTAACAATGGGTAAATCCTATGCCATATTTCTGATGCAAGCCAGCAGAAAATGAAACAACATGAAAATGTAATAAACGGTGTTAGAAAAACATCACCAATAGTAATAAACCAGGATCATGTGAAATGTGCTTGATTAATTGATGCAAAACCAGTCACATACTCTAAGCTCAATGACTAATACAGTCCAGACTTCTCCTCCCAACCTACTAAATAACAACTACGTTGCTAATCCCTCCCAAGACTGTTCTAACAGTCCAAATGAACCCCTCTAACAGAAAACCGGCAAGAACCGAACAACAACCTTTACAATATGTTCTCAGTTATACATATAGGAGAATGAATAATAGCAGGAGCAGATACATTTAATTTGTTTCATTAAGACATGATGGTGGAAGCATTCACGCCCATACTACTTAATGTCTCTGTAGTGTTGTATGTACTCTGTAGTCCGCTTCGGGAGTCATTTATAGGTCGAGGTTGACCTCAGATGTTTCTTTGGAATCCTTTCTGGTTGTAAGGCCCTCTGCACTGCCTTCTGGAATTGGTGAACTGGATGGAAGGGTCTGCAGGCCACTCCATACCTCCATAACTGTCGTCTGACCGTCTTAAATAAGCTTCTATCAGTGTCATTAACCGTTTCAGGGCTCGAGGAGATATGAGGAATGTTGTAGATAAATGTCCTTCCTAGAGGAATTCATTTTGCTGATATTTAAATGTGGATATGACCCTTTGCATGCTTAAGTTTTCAAACTATGCTTTGATTCTTTGAACACGGGATTATAATTGTTAATCTTCAACTATGGGCGTAAATCCTGTAATTCGTCTCTGCTGTTTCACCTAGCCATTTCTGTAATGGCCTCTCTGTGAAACCCCTGCACAATAAAATAAGCCTATCAAAAACCCAGGCAGTGGTGGATAAATGTTGCGGAGGCCCGTGGAGAGGTGGCGCAATTGTGGAGGAGTGGTGAAAAATGCAATGGAAGTGGAGAAATAATGCATTAGCATAAAACCCAAAGTCTTAAGGTTTGGAAAATTTATAAAGGGAAATGATGAAAATGAATGAATGCGGGCCTTTGAATGGTGGGACCCGGTGAAGGCGGAGGGCGATTGGTTTAGGGCCGTTGGATCTCAGGAGGAGATCGACGGCGAAGATCGAAAGATGGAGTTTAATAGAGGCTCCGATGAAGAAATGTGGTGGAGGACGCGATGCAACGTGAGCCATCGATCTTGGGTGAATGGACGACTATGGTGTGATCGGGGAATCGCAATCGGGGGGAGACAATGGAGTGGCGCGGTGAAAGTTCTGATTGCGATTGGAAGTGGGAGCACAATTGAGCGTTGGCTATTGGATCCGGGGACCAGATCAACGACCCACATTCAATCGGAGGGAGATGGAGAGGGGCGGCGGGGCGCGCATCGATTAGCTCTGGACCGTCGGATGTGAGTGACAGATCAACAGCGGAGATGAGCATCGGGAGATCACAATCGTAGTGAAACAAAGGGGTAACGCAACAAAAGTTGCGATTGCGATTTGGAGCGGGAGTGCGATGGGGCGACTCCCATCCGATCTGGAGGCAGATCGACGGTTCTGAAGCAATCAGAGGGGTGAAATGGGAGGGGCAATGGGCGCACTGCGGAATAAGCGCTGCCCATTGGATCTACATGGATCAACGGTGGAGATCATGGTGTGGGGCTTCAGACCAAACTTAAATCGCATCGGGATTTCCTGGTTTAACATAGAAACGCGCCCGCATGAACGTTGCGATTGCGATTAGTGCCCGGGGCTTAAGCGCTTGGTCCTGGGCACGGGTATATGGAGAAGTGGTTTAAAAGGGCTGGAGGAAAAGGGGCTAAGCCCTAATATAAAGTGAAAAGTGGGATTTTTGCCCATCTTAATGCATTTTGAGCCTGGGGAAGGGTAACGGTAGGGGGAAAAAGGGGAAATTGGGCCAAACAAGGAGAACTTGTAGGATTTAAAGGGAATTTAGGATGTTTTAAGGGGGTTAATGGGGGAGAAAAAGAGGGGTTAAAGGGGAATTTAGAGAGGATTAAAAGGGGATGAAGCAGAGGTTTAGAAGGGATGGTATAAGAGGGAAAAGGAGGCCTTTGAGCATTTCTTCACAAACAGAGAGGCTTTATAATGGAAATCAGCAGAGGGGATTTTATCAAAGGACAAAAGGCACAAGGAGGCTTCAAGGATGATGTGTTTTTGGGGAAATGCATTCCTTGAAGGCTCAAAAACATTTTAGCCCCCTGTTTTCTTGTCAAAAAATTTATGCGGGGCTAATAGTGGCTCCACATGGGGATGGCTTCTTCTTGAAGGAGTCAAGAATCCAAAGAATGATCTTTGGTGTAGGCTAGATGCCTGCTACTTGGAACATCCCTTTATTTCTTGGATCAGCTACCACAAATCATGAAAGCATCATATTAGCAGTAAACATTCTCCCAAACAACTACCTACCCATACTATAGTCCTAACATTTTTTCTCCAAGGGTGCATTTGGACTTGCAGACCCTTTACATCATCAATTTTTACAAGAAGGAAAATAAACCTATTCTATTCCTACCCTTATTACTCCATGAGACCATATTAGACTGTTGGTATCGTATGTTTCTCTACCTAAACTACTATCTGCTAGGATTACACTATCTAGCAGACTTCTTCTCTACATTCTAAGACATAAATTGAAAACATTCAAGCCAGGATTTGACTCGCTGACTTGCTAGACTTTGTAGAAATTAAAGAAAACTAACTACTTGCTCATAGACTGAGCTTTATTTAGCTTTTCCTACCTACCCTACTCTAACTGGAAATCTCTGATGTTCTAGGTGATACAATAATGCCAATGCAGCCAGTCAAGCAATAGAAAAAAGGGGAAGAAGAACTGACTGCTCATCAAAGACAACCATAGGATGTTCTGCATGTGGATCTTCAAAACTGAGGCCACTAGTCGTGGTGACCACCTTTGATGTAACTAGCTCTTGCAAAGGATCAATGCTTGAGACACTAAGCCAATCAGGGCCTCCATGTATTCTACCACAGGATCAATCAAAACATGATATAAACTTTCTTCTTTAAGGCCCGTCATGGCTGGTAGGTTGTCTGTATCTCGGGCGGCTTCAATCACTGCATCTGGTAGTGTGGCCTCTATAATCACACTCGTCCTCTTCTTGGTTGGAAGTGTTTGGCATATGAGCATCAACTAGGAATACCTCGTCTTCCTCTGGATCTAGACAAAGATGTATGTGTGAAAGAAGATCTTGCTCATTTTCATTGCAGCCTGAGCTAGAGGGCTCATTACCTTCGATAGTGCTATCCTCTAGCAATGCAGGCTGGTTCTACTGAAACGGACTAAAATCTGTGAAAGAATTAAAATATTCTTGAGCGGGGGTTTGTTTGATTACCTCAATCCCTTTGGGAGAAGGCTCCGGATATTCATTCCGCTCAAGATTTTCTTCATCTCTTTCCTCCTTGTCCTCTGTGCTGAAGAGCTGCTGGCTTCCACCCTCTTGGAAAGTATAACTGATGTTCGTATATAAATCAGAGAGAATATTCAATGAATCTTTGTCTGTTGTCATGCTTTCAACACTTTCTCCATCAGTATCATAGATGGCCTCATCGCTTTTCTGAAGTTGTTGGCCCCGGTCTCTATCCCATGAATCCTTTGATGATGCTCCTGCAAGCTCGGTTTCCCTTTGAAAAAAATTATCATCAGACAGATCAATGTTAGGAGCATCATATTTATAAGCAATGCTACCAGCCGAAACCATCGGATCTACAGCAAGCCTTTCTTCACAAAAAACTGCAAGCTCATCTTCTGATTCAAAATTTTGTTCATCATACATGCTTTGCATGTAACTCATGTCTTGTAGTGATCTGGCTTGTTCTTTTCGAGAACAAGGTGTAGGTCGCTTCCAATCATCATTTCCACTTTCAACCTCATATTCTTCCTCTTCTATGTTCAGCAGGGTGTTGATAGTCTCTATCAATCTTTCCAGCTTGTTCTCTAAAGAGATCTGTGCTATTTGCTCTGCCCAGTCTTTATTTGCTGCTTTTAATCTTTCCTCCCTGCACTTTATGTTGTATTCGACAGTGACTGCTATATTCTGCATTTCCTCCAGGCCCGAAGGTTCTCTTTCCCTTATATGGAATTCCACCTCAGGGTCAAACGAACTAGGATAGTGCAGTAGGGCCCATCCCAAGGGTGGATTTATATCAGAAGGTATCGCGTGGTATACCTTATTGAACCTGGCTGAAAATTCTTGTACTGTATCACTTGGCTGCCTTTTCAAATTTTGATACTCTTCTAGGATGAGGAGAGCATTCTTTGGGGCTACCCACTTATCAAGGAAAACTTGAGCAAATTGATGAAAGATGAAAATGCTTGCCGCTGGAAGGCCTTTGAACCAACTCTTAACATTTCCTTGTAATGACAAGGAAAACATTCTAATGCACACATCATCTTCTTCTATTTCATACAATTCAAGTAAATCCTCAAGGTTTTGAACATGTTCTTCGGCAGTGGCCCTCTTATTTTCTCCATCAAAAAGAGGCAGCTGGTTTATAAGTTCTGAAGGAAGGGGTTGGAATATAAGAGGTAAAACCAGAGGCTTATATCTTTCTATGACCTTTGTAGGTGTAGGTGGTGTAACGATGGGCTCATGGCTGCTTGAAGCTTCTTTAGGGGTGGGAGATACAACATGAGCCTCTTGTTCCACCAGGTTCTTCACAGGAGTACAGGTCTGCTCGTGGTCTGAAGACTAAGACTTGAGATCTTTCCCATACTCATTGTGGATCTCATATTTGTACACTTGATTAGGCTTAAAGTAGGACAGAACATAGTGATAGACAAAAACGATGAATTCTTTAAACTAGATCCAACCCAAATGTTCTACCCTTCTATGAGGTCTAGCCATATTTCAGGTTCTTCCTCCAGTGGAGTCTTTGAGAGCTATGGAGTGTGGAGTCGCCAGGTGGATGTATATGAATTTTTGAAGTAGGATTCTGTCCACCATCAGAAATGAGATGCCAATCTAAAGGCAAAGTGGTCTCTTCCCAGTGGAGTCGCCATTATGTTGGGGTTCCCATGTTTTTGCCAGATTGGCAAGACCAAAAGATGAGACAACATCATAACCACTTTGGGGCCCTAGGATCTAGCCCTCCTGGACCTGGAGAGGGATATCTCCAATAAAACAAAGAATGAAATATATTTTAAGCTCAAATTGAGATATTAGGCTAGGTATGAAGCACAAAGGGGGTTTAAAATGATTTGATTGGTTGGTTGCTGGGTTGGTCATGAGATCATAGACTGAGAAAGTAATGGGAGAAAAGGGACAAAGCAACAGGATGTTTCAGCAAAGGGGATAGGTCAAGAAAGTGTCATCCATTGAGCTATGGAGTCATGAAAGGTAATTACATGCAACAACTAGCCAAGGCTTTCAGAGGGCAAGTCATCTACACTAAAGGATCTTTTAGATAGATGGTGGGATGGAACATTAAGGATTGAAAGTGAAAGAAGGAAAGACACCCAATTTCTGTCTATAGATCAGGTCAGAGGTCATTTAACTCTAGACCTGCTTGGACATACTCAAAGGAAGCTTTGAATGGAGGGACAAAGGGGCAGCTTATAGATCAGACCAGAGGTCATTTAACTGCAGGTCAGCTTTAGCATGCTCCAAGGGAAAACAAAGTTAAGTTTAACAAAGCCAAGCTCTGTAGATCATAGAAGGACTTTGAACCTCCAATGCTTTGACACCAACAAGAATATCCAAGAAGCAAACCCCTAATTCATACATCAGCTAGCATCATATGGAACCACTACGCTGGTTAAATTAATTAAATTTACTCTTGGATAAAACATACAGCGGAAAACATTGAGGAAAGGAGAGAAATTACATAAGGTACCTAACAAGGGTAAATCCTATGCCATATTTCTGATGCAAGCCAACAGAAAATGAAACAACATGAAAATGTAATAAACAGTGTTAGAAAAACATCACCAATAGTAATAGACCAGGATCCTGTGAAATGTGCTTGATTAATTGATGCAAAACCAGTCACATACTCTGAGCTCAATGACTAATACAGTCCAGACTTCTCCTCCCAGCCTACTACATAACAACTACTCTGCTAATCCCTCCCAAGACTATTCTAATAGTCCAAATGAACCCCTCTAATAGCAAATCGACAACAACTGAACAACAACCTTTACAATATGTTCTCAGGAATACTTATAGGAGAATTAATAATAGCAGGAGAAAATACATTTAATTTGTTTCATTAAGATAGGATGGTGGAAGCATTGACGTCCATACTGCTTAATGTCTCTGCAGTGCTGTATGTACTCTGTAGTCCACTTCGAGAGCCTTTTACAGGTCAAGGTTGACCTCAGATGTTTCTTTGGAGTCCTTTCTGGATGTAAGGCCCTCTGTGCTGCCTTCTGGAATTGGTGAATTGGATGGAAGGGTCTGCAGGCCGGTCCATACCTCCATAACTGCCGTCTGACCATCTTAAATAAGCTTCTGTCAGTGTCATTAACCATTTCAGGGCTCGAGGAGATATGAGGAATGCTGTACATAAATTTCCTTCCTGGAGGAATACGTTATGTTGATATTTAAATGCGGATATGACCCTTTGCGTGCTTAAGTTTTCAAACTGCGCCTTGATTCTTGGAACACGAAATTATAATTGTTAATCTTCAACTATGGGCGTAAATCCTGTAATTCATTTGTGTTGTTTCACCTAGCCATTTCTGTAATGGCCTCTCTGTGAAACCCCTGCACAATAAAATAAGCCTATCACAAACCCAGGCAGTGGTGGAGAAATGCTATGGAGGCCCGTGGAGAGGTGGCGAAATTGTGGAGGAGTGGTGAAAAATGCGATGGAAGCAGAGAAATAATGCATTAGCATAAAACCCAAAGTCTTATGTTTTGGGAAATTTACAAAGGGAAATGATGAAAATGAATCAACGTGGGCCTTTGAATGGTGGGACCTGGTGAAGGTGTAGGGCGATTGGTTTAGGGTCGTCGGATCTCAGGAGGAGATTGATGGCGGAGATAGAAAGATGGAGTTTAGTAGAGGCTCCGATGAAGAAATGTGGTGGAGGACGCGATGCAACGTGAGCCATTGATCTTGGGTGAACAGACGGCTATGGTGTGATTAGGGAATCGCAATTGGTGGGAGACAATGGAGTGGCATAGTGAAAGTTCCGATTGCGATCAGAAGTGGGAGCGCAATTGAGCGCTGGCCGTTGGATCCAGGGACCAGATCAACGGCCCACATTCAATTGGAGGGAGATGGAGAGGGGCGGCAGGGCGCGCAGCGATTAGCGCTGGACCGTCAGATCTGAGTGATAGATCAACGGCGGAGATGAGCATCGGGAGATCGCAATCACAGTGAAACAAAGGGGTAACACAACGAAATTTGTGATTGCAATTTGGAGTAGGATTGCGATGGGGCGACTGTCGTCCGATCTGGAGGCAGATTGACGGTTCTGAAGAAATCAGAGGGGTGAAATGGGAGGGGCGATGGGCACGCCACGGGATAAGTGCTAGCCATTGGATCTCCATGGATCAATGGTGGAGATCACAGTGCGGGGCTTCAGACCAAACTTAAATCGCATTGGGATTTCCTGGTTTAACACAGAAATGTGCCCGCATGAACGTTGCAATTGCGATTAACGCCCGGGGCTTAAGCGCTTGGTCCTGGGTGTGGGCATATGGGGAAGTGGTTTAAAGGGGCTGGAGGAAAAGGGGCTAAGCCCTAATATAAAGTGAAAAGTGTGTTTTCTTCCCATCTTAATGCATTTTGAGGCTAGCGAAGGGTAACAGTAGGGGGAAAAAGGGGAAATCGGGCCAAACAAGGGGAACTTGTAGGATTTAAAGGGAATTTAGGATGTTTTAAGGGGGTTAATGGGGGAGAAAAAGAGGGGTTAAAGGGGATGAAGCAAAGGTTTAGAAGGGATGGTATAAGAGGGAAAAGGAGGCCTTTGAGAATTTCTTCACAAACAGAGAGGCTTTATAATGGGAATCAAGAGAGGGGATTTTATCAAAGGACAAAAGGCACAAGGAGGCTTCAAGGATGATGTTTTTTGGGGGAGATGCATTCCTTGAAGGCCCAAAAACATTTTATCCCCCTGTTTTCTAGTCAAAAAATTTATGGGGGGCTAACAGAGGTTAGCCAACTCATCCCTATCATTCATGAAATTGATTAACTTTTACCCAAAATTACCTATTTACATGATGTATCTACCCCTAGTAACTATTCATGACATAATTAAATTTACATTTCATAATTACATAAGTCAAAATTCATTGAATCCATCCATCAACTGAAAAAACTTGAAAATTCCGGAGAAAACAGGAAATAGGGAAAAGTGCATCATGCTTTGAAAAATTGCAACATGCCTGGCAAAAAGCATAGCGTGGTCCTTAAAAATGATTTTTTACTGCCTTCCCGAAGTCTAAATTGGGCCCAAGATGGCTCATTTTAAATCGCTTCCAGTATAGTTGTAAAAAATGTCCTGAAGCACTAAAAATGGTTGAGTGAAGCTCCTAAAAAACTGAATCTCTAAATATTGCTCCAAAAGCGCAGTGAAGGTTTGAAAAAGGAGGCAGAAAGGTTATTGTTTGGTGGTTTTTGGCCATTTAGACATGCAAAAAGCTCTTTTTTCTAAGTGACAATAGTGAAAATGTATGTAGACATCACTCTGAATCCAAATATGAAAACCATTTCTCATTTTGAGGCCTCCACAAAAATCGTAGAGTGGCCCACGCTGTGCTTTTTGCAGGTTGACTATGCAAAAAGTCTGTCAAAATTTGCAAAAATGCAAAAAACTTGAAAAATTGCCCAAAATAATTAAAATTGGTAGCTGAAGTGCTGATGAGGTTTCTCAAGAAATAAAGGAGGCATTAACAAGAATATCAACTTTTTCCTCCTCCTTATGCTTGATTAGGTTTTTCTTGTGTTTCTCCTTCAACTGCTTGATCTTGATGTTACAAATCTTGTTTCTAGTGATGTATCTGTTGGCCATGTGTTTGAGCATCTCATTGTCCTTGTTTTCATTATGGATGAGCTTCTCAACGTGTATTTCAACTCTATCAAGCCACACCTATCTGCCATCATCAATTTCCTTTGCAATTCTTTCCTCAAAACTGAGTTGCTCTGCCTCATGTTTCTCCTACTTTAAAGCTATTTTAACACCTCTTGTTTTTGGTCTTGTCTTGTTGGTTTGAGTCTCATCATGGTTAGAATCACTAGGTTCCATCACTGCTTTACGTTTGATATCTTGTCTCCTTTCCTTTAGCAGCTCTAACTCCATGAGTACCTACTTGCCTTTCAGCTGCTTGTTTTCTTGTTCAAGGAAGGATATGACAAATTGGGCTCTTGCCATGTTATCCTGCAATTATTTGATTATGCAATCCTTTTATTTGATGATAAAATTTGATGCTTCATGATCATCTTGTACATCCAAGTCCACCAAGTCAAACTCTCTTTCTTTCTCATGAAGGTCTTCCTCTTCTTGAACCACTGCCTCTTTTTTATTTTAGTTTCCATGCTTTGTTGATGAAGAAGGCAAGGCCCCTTGCACAATATGTGGAGAAAACACTTTCCTAGGTGCCCTTTGGTAGATTTTGACCTCTTTCACCTCTTTCAGTCTAACCTTGGTAGATTTCCTAGTCTTCCTGTGAGGAACTAATGCTGTTGGTGGAATAGGTCTAGCAGGTTGACTTGATCCTGGAGTGAAGACATCAGCCTCTATCAAAGCCTTCCATGTTATGTTCAACTTATTTAGGTGGTGAAGGATAATGATTTTTATCAGGGAGTGATGGAAGAGGCTACTCATCTGAAGCTCAAAATCTATTTTTTTCACTATGTAGGCCATTTTATCAATGTCTTTGTACAAGTAGTAGGGGAGGTTGAGAAATTTCACCCTAGTGAATTTCATGAGAAACCTAATGTGATAGTTTTATAATCTAGAGAATATACCCTCAAAATTGAAGTATTTCATGATAATTTTCATCACGGGGGGGAATATTTTCAACAATTTTCCAAAAGGAAATAACTTTTTGATGTTATCTTTGTAGGATGCCTTGGGGTAAGGCTCATACAACTAGGCATCAAAATCCTTATTCTTATAACATTTTTCACCCACATTGGGTATCCATGTTTCTGTTGCAATTATATCAGTGTAAATAGTGAAATTCACCCCTGGTATAGCCACTTGGTTTTTTTTGAGGTTGCTGATGAAAACCCTAGTCAAAATAGGATGACTTTGGACTCTTTGTACCATCTCAAAAAATTTAAAGAAACCTACATGATAAAAACATCTGAGAGCTAAGGGTGATGCCATTAACTCTCTAGTGTATGTTGGCTCTAACCTCAAAATAATTCCTCCTTTGTTATGTGTTTTCTTAGCCTCTTATGTGGCATTTGTTTCCTCCTCCATTGTGTTTCTTTCTTCCTCCATTATGATCAATTTATCTTGTGAACACCCTAGGGAAGAAGGGGAAGGGAAAGGGAGTAGGAATGTAGGTTTAGGGGATTGTGATGGGTAAGGTAAAATTTTGAGGGAATGTATGAAGGGATTAGGGAGTTTAGGGAAGCAATGGGAGGGTGAAATATTTAGGGAAATAGGGTAGGAAATTTGTATTACAGTGAGGTATCTAGCTTCCTAGGAAGGCACAACTATGATGGTAGGGTTTAGGAAATAGGGCTTGGGAATGGGAAATGAGTAGATGTATGGGTAGTGGGAAGAAATTTAGGGTGTAGGAAAGGTGAATGAGTCCTAGGGAGTGTAAAATTAGTTTATAAATTATGAAATAGGGTTTCAATTTCTTTAAGCATAACATAAAATGTAATGGAGCGTATGAAAAATGAAATTGAAACCACAAGCTGGAAGGAAGGGCTATGGAGGTGAAAATTAATTTCAAATATATGTAGAAACCGTGAAATTATGATGAAAACCTCTATAATGAATATTAGGTGTAATATCCCTTTTTCAGGATTGCTCATAAATCATGCATGAAAAACATATTTCCAGCAACATATGCAATAAAACAATGAAATTATCACTTGGATCCCGTAGATACATCCATATATCATCTAAATACAAGAGGATATTAGAAATAAATGAAACTAGGTGGGTTAAACAGATGTCCCACACTAGAGTAGCTGAAAATGACTAAAAACCCCAAACTGCATTTTATTGGAGTTGCTGCATCAATGGACTGCGCAGTCTAAAGAGGGTTTTAACATAAATATATGGGAGAGCAATATATCTACTCATATATTAATGAATAATTTTGAAAAACAAAGATCTATTATCCTCATACAAAATGCAAGAGAACCTGGCAAGGGTTTCTTGTCAAATACTCTGCATACAAATGTGATCTCCAAAAATTATAGAATAATCACTGAAACACTGAAGAAAAATATAATAGAAGGCTTGAAATATATCTTATCTGATATATAACCCTCAAATTCTTCCTCCCATGAAAGGGTGAACCTCTCAATCACAAGGAAACACTGCAACGGAGCCACCAAACCATGCAATGATCACTGCCTCCAAAATAATGCACTCCCTAGCAGAAAAAATGCTGGGAGGTTATGAGAAATGTGTGGCCTGATACCAAAGAGCTGAAATAATTCCTGGGGCTCTCCAAACATATCTCTCAAGCGAAAGAAATCTTCCTCTAATGAGAAACTAGCTCAGAAGCCGGGATTCTAATCCCTTCCACTGCTGCACCCAGCAACACTACAAAATCTCTGACAAAGTTGTGCCGATGAAGATGGCTGAAGCTTGGACTGAAAACCTGATGTGGAATTATGAATACAAACTCTCCCAATGAGCTCCTCAAAGGAAAGAGGTGGGATTCCTGCTCGAGAACAACCAGTGCTAAACAACACTGCAACTTTTCTAAGCAGCAAAGCAGCAACAATTCTTGGCAGCTAAGAATAATAATCTACAACATCATGAATAATGTTGCCATCCTCTTCTTTATATAAGACATGGGTTTTATTACCCTTGGCCCCACTCAATTAGGTTACTTCTAACCCAAGTTACATCTCCGTCCAAAATTGCGTTATTCATCCTTGGATTCCTCCTTCGCTAAAACTGCGTTGTTGACTCAGTCAAAGCAGCTTGAATTTAACCATGTTCACACATGGAGGGGTCTTATTAAGCTAGAAAGAGTGCCCCCCTTTCACATTTGGAGTATTTTATTCCTCCTTAGAAGACTTATGGGATTTTATTCCCATTTTTTCATCGACTAGAGCTACTACTAACTCTAATGTTCGATTTAGCTTGGAGGCTAAAATTTGGAAACATTACAGTCGTCCCCTCAAAAATATTGCTTGTCCACATGTGGCCTCCATCAATATCCTCCATCACTGCATCAAGAGAATATGAAAATATACTTTCATCCAATGCTTCCTCCCAAGTGTGCAAAACCAAAGTGTCTGCATCAATCAAAGGCATAAAGTGTGAATGGAAACCTGCTAGGTGTCTCATGGCCTCCACAAAGTAGGAGTGATGATCATCATGGTGAATGAGTGCCTCCCTCACCCATGCTATCATCCAAATGAAGTGATTCACCCTCCAACATGGAAACTCATGGAAAGTCTCCTCCACCTTGTGCTCCTGAAATGTAGGTGGGCTGAATAAATGAGTATGATAGGCAAGAGGGTCTATCCCATGCTGTCCTCCTCTCCACTCATGATAAGTGTAGAGGGAATGCTGATCTTGGGCTGAAACATGATTGCCCTCCAATGGAAAGAATAATATTGAGCCTCCAATGACTCTTCCTCCAAAATCATGTGACATGCCAACCCAAACCATTCCATTCAAGATGAATGGCACATCGTCACCACATGGCATCCAAATTAGAAAATGGCTAAAAGTTATGTGCAAGTTTGGATGATACATATGGTCTCTCTGGTGGACACAACGCAGTTCTTCCAACTGCTGTTGTATAGCATCAAGTGGCAAGTTGTCCTCCCAAGAATTTGTAGCTATGCATGTTAGCTCACCTACTATGAAGTAGTAAGCTACAATATACACTATCTATGCACAATCAAAGAAATACAACACTTGCCCAAAGTCATGTAAAGATGGGTCATCAACATCACAAGATTTGGCCCTAAAGTGACCATGAAACCCATAAATAATCTTGCTCTCATGAGGAGCAATTCATTGTTTACATATGGTGAGAAAGTACAAATACTCAATAGAGTAATCAAGAAGCCCATCAATGTCTCTCTTACCATGCATCATGTGGGAGCTGAAAGTGAGGTCCATGTATAATTTCCCCCATGTGGATTCCCTCACAAAAATATGCAAGAAGAAGGGATACAAATACTCTTTGGAACACTCCATCAATAAGAACACACTCCCATGTGACAACATTGTAGGCCTTACGAATAAGGCTCCACGACTTCTCCCTTTGACATTCCACATGCCAAAGCCATCCACCATCATGCTGTTATGTGAGAATATTATCTTCTGACATGAAAGTCTCTCATGATCCTCCAATACTGAAGGGTAGCCTCCTTGCACCATGAATGTGCCTTTCTTCTCTTCAGAAATATCATGAAAATTATGGGAAGAATTTTTCCCATACTCTCCCAAGTGCAACCATAGCAACAAAAACTTTTGTTGTTGCCTCATCTCTCCCTCATACAAGCCATAGAGTAAGAACATGAAGGTCAAATTGTATGATGTCCCATACCAACAAGTTTTCTGCTGCTTTATCATATCAGTGCCATGCCATCCAATTGGTTCTTCTCTCCATACAAAGATTCCCTTGAATCGAAACACATCAACAATACATGGAAGCAAGATACAATAAAAACAAGTTGTCAAATGACAACCGAAGAGTGAATCATGGTCCCTCTCATGGAACCAGTGTAGTGCATCATTAGCCTGCATCAAAATAAGAAATAACAAGTGCTTTTCCAGCCACTTTTTTGTTGCCATAGTCATCTCATAGGATGAAAACATGAAGTTACAATATGGTGTCATTGGTTCACATCAAGAGACATATGGCTTCCTCCACAGCTCATCAAAAAGATAACCAAGATCAATGCTACAAGTAGCTGCAAGTACATCATCATACAATATGCAAGAAGAAGCAACACTTCTTGATACATCATGCTGCTCAAATAAGGAAAATAAGTACAATACAAAATGTAAAATTATACCTCCTCCATCATGTACTTGAGGTCTTGAGCTGAAATGGCTCAACTGGAAATTCTCCCTTACCCTCAATGAGTAGGAAGGTGGCTATGACATCCTCTCCATCACCATCCAGGCTATGCATCTCTCCATATGTTGATATATGTCATGCTGGATGCCCTCCCAAGTGAGCTCCTCCATCAAATGGAAATATGCATCAAAGTGCATAGAAGAGAAGTCCTCATGTGCTGCATGTAGCAGCTTCTCATTGAGACTAGAATATCTAGTCAAGAAGATCCTGCGATAGAAATATATGACCACATCATCCACCATGTATCTATCATATCCATCCAGTTCATCAAGAATCATGAATGCACCAAGATCCTTGGAGTACTCTACCAAAAGCTGAGATCTCCAATAAGGATCAATCCTCCTCAAAGACAGTGCTGGTGATCTGTCATGTGAAGCTCTCCTCAAGTTGTTGCCTGCTACTTTGACATCCCCCATGCCAAATTCTTCCTCCAAACTCTTCACCTCTCCAAAATCCAAGAGTGGTGAGTCCAAAGACAAGATGTCTTCCATCAGCTCTAGATCAGGTGGCCTCCCAGGTGGAATGCCTCCATGTAGTGAGACATCAATGTCAAGAGTAGACTACATATATGATTGGGAAACCTTGCCCTTGCCCTCACTGTGCAAATCAGTCTGCCTCTTCCTTGCATTAGCCTTCTAAAACAGAGAAGGGTGTGTGCTCCTCATCAACTGATGCTACTCTTCCTCCCTACCTTCTCCTTCCAACTGCAATGCTGCACAATCATGTTTCTCACTGATTGTGATTGGACCTCTAAGTATGAGATTCTGGGGAACTTCTTGCAAAGATACAAGAATCGCTCCTGTGGGAGAGTGTGCTCCTCCCTCCTCTGCATGAGGCACTGGATGTGCTCTGGATGTGACAACGTTGTTGCCCTCTTCTTCATCAATGTGTGTAGGCAACATCTCAACAATTGGATCCCTTAGTGAAAAATTGATCCCCATGCCCTCTTGTTCAAGAATATGAACTCGAGGTTTTGCTTCCGTCAATGTGTAATGCAAGACATAAACTCTTCTCATTGTTTTTTGAAATGGAGTTTCCTCCATCACATGCAAGGGTTTTTTTTTCTCAAGTTTTCCTTGCTCATGTGTCTTAGGAATTTTTTCACCAAACCTCTCCATCAATGTTTTTATGAATCTTACAAAAGAGAAAGTATTGGCATTCTTTAAGGAATAAGATTCAAAAATCCACCATGCATGAGCCTTACCTCTGAAATGCAGCGCTGCAACTCTGATAGCTTCATCTTCGGAAATATGGTGCAGCTGCAAATAGGAGTTTAGTTCCTTCACCCAAGCTCCAACTAAACATGTAGGTGATTCGAAAAAAGGAGATAGAAGAAATATATATGCATCCTTCTGCTAGCTCTTCTCCATATGGATCTTGCAAAACTCTTGGAAATTATTATGATCTCTAAACATTTCATTTTGAGATTCATACTCCTGCAACAAATCACTAAGAGTCATTCTCATAGGCATTATTCCTCCTCCAATCCATCTCATGATATCTCTGGGCATTTGAATGTGTTGTGCATCATGGAGTGCAGCTCCATTCTCACACTCACCATGTGAAAATCTATATTCAGCTCTGGATTCAACCTCCTTTGGAGATTTCATCTCTAATCTCATTTTATTCATCTCTCCTTGAAAGCTCTTCATAGATTTTGGAAGAAGCTTTGTAAGCTTGTCTTCATTTCTTCCTACACATACTAAAGCTTTATGACTTTTTTCCATCTCTCCTTCAGGCTAGGCCAGAGATCATGCTTCGAAACCATTGTAATATCCCTTTTTCAGGATTGCTCATAAATCAAGCATTAAAAATGAATTTCCAGCAACATATGCAATAAAAAAATGAAATGATAACTTGGATCCCATAGATACATCCATATAGCATCTAAATACAGTAGGATATCATAAATAAATGAAACTAGGTGGGTTAAACAGATTTCCCACACTAGAGTAGCTGAAAATGACTAAAAACCCCAAACTGCATTTTACCGGAGTTGCTGCATCAATGGACTGCGCAGTCTAAAGAGGGTTTTAACATAAATATATGGGAGAAAAATATATCTACTCATCTATTAATGAATAATTCTGAAATATATAGATCTAGTCTCCTCATACAAAATACAAGAGAACCCGTTAAGGGTTTCTTGTCAAATACTCCGCATACAAATGTGATCTTCAGAAAATTACTGAAAAATCACTGAAAAAATGAAGCATAAGAGCATAGAATGCTGGAAGGATATCTGATATGATATATAACCCTCAAGGGCTTCCTCCCATGAAAGGGTGAACCTTTCAATCACAAGAAAACACTACAACGGAGCCACCAAACCATGCAATGATCACTGCCTCCAAAATATTGCACTCCCTAGCAGAAAAAATGTTGGGAGGGTATGAGAAATGTGTGGTATAATACCACAGATCTGAAATAAGTCCTGGGGCTCTCCAAACATATCTCTCAAGTGAAGGAAAGCTTCCTCCAATGAGAAACTAGCTCAGAAGTTGAGATTCCAATCCCTTCCACTACTGCACCCAGGAACACTACACAATCTCCATCAAAGTTGTGCTGATGAAGATGGATAAATATTGGCCTAAAAACCTGATTTGGAATGATGAATACAAACTCTCCAAATGATCTCTTGAAAGGAAAGAGGTGGGATTCCCGCCTGGGAACACCCAGTGCTAAACAACACTACAACCTTGCTAAGCAGCAAAGCAACAAAAATTCTTGGTAGTGAAGAATAATAATCTACAAAATCATGAATAATGCTGCCATCCTCTTCCTTATATAAGACATGAGTTTACTTACCCTTGGTCCCACTCAATTAGGTTACTTCTAACCCAAGTTACATCTCCCTCCAAAATGTTGTTATTCATCCTTGGATTCCTCCTCCACTATAACTGTGTTGTTGACTTAGTCAAAGTAGCTTGAATTTAACCCTATTCACACATGGAGGAGTCTTATTAAGATAGAAAGAGTGTCGCCCTTTCAAATTTGGAGTATTTTATTCCTCCTTAGGAGACTTATAAGCTTTTCTTCCCATTTATTCACTGACTAGAACTGCTGCTAACTCTAATGTTCCATTTAGCTTGGAGGCTAAAATTTGGGAACATTACATTAGGGACCATGAGTCCCTTCTACAAAAAGCGTAGCATATAGAGAAAAATTATTGCAAGCAACTGGAAAAATCACAACGCCTTTGGAAAAAGCACATCAAATGGCCCAAATTCGATTTTTTGACGGAAAAACTTGATTTTTGCTTGGGTGGCTAAGAGCTCGATGCTTTGAAGATGAAAATGAATGTCTTCCTGGTGTTTGGGAGCCTTTATACTTGGATAAATGTCTTTAAACAAACTTGGGACCCACTTTTCCTTTCTTGAATTTTACTTTTCATTCCTCTTTATCTTTAATTTCTAAATTAGCTCATTTAACTTCATATTTTCATGACTTAGGAACAATGATTGAATTTTTATAACTTTGGCTTACCTGATGATGGAACTTTGAGTATGCAGCTATTTGGAAATTTGAGAACATATTACAAATTAGGAAAATAAAATTACATTTTACTCTAAAATCAAATTTACAAATTAAACTTACTGATGAAATTTATCTATTGGCACTCCTTCATTTGTTGGGATTTCATGCAATGGAATGGTGATTTGATGACCTTGGAAACCCTAAGACCTAATGGAGACTTTGTTTGAATGAAACCATGACGAAAATGACTGAAATGATGATGAGAACTTATTGAAATCTAGGAAAATAAAATTACATTTTTCTCTGAAATCAAATTTACAAATTAAAGTTACTAATGAAATTTCTTTATTGGAACTCCTTGATTTGATGGGATTTTATGCAATCGAATGGTTATTTGATGACCTTGGAAACCCTAAGACTTAATGGAGACTCTGACTGAATTAAATCATGATGAAAATTACTGAAATGATGATGACAAATAATGAATGATGGTACACTCAGAAAAGTGGTGAAATGAGCCAGAAAGTTATAATTTTTTTGAAAGGAGTGATATCAGAACTATATTTGCACTGTAATATCCCAATTCTGGAACAACTAGCAAGGCATGACTAGAAAATGAATTTTCCAGTAATGGCTGCTACAGGAATTGAAATCAAGACCTAGATCCCTTAGAAAATTGTGTCTAAGTGCTAAATCCAAGAGGAGGCTCCAAAGAAATCCTTCTAAGGTGGTTAAACAGATCTCCCACACTTAGATGTCCTCAAAAAGTGCCCGGTGAACGGACTACAACAATACTTGAGCAAGGATTAAATATACAACATTATTTTAATGATCCATGACATATGAAGATGAAAATAGCTGATCAATGTATAATATACCAGCAAAAGAGTACAATGCTTTGAGGAATCATTCACTCAAGCTAGGCAATGAAAGCCTCAATAAGACATGTACACCAAATGTGACAAAACACTGCTACATAAATATGCACTAGCTATGACAACACTGTCTATAGGGGACACTACAACATATAATAGGAAAATACAATGATATAGCAATATCAGCTCAAGAAAGGTGGGGTAGCAAGCTCTCATCCCCTAAAAATGACAATACAACAATAATACACAATCCTTAGAAGGATTGGGTGCAATACATGTACAAATGGAAAATCTGCAGAAATATTGGAGTTGTTGGGTAGCAACTACAAATCTAAAAATAACTGGAGATGGATAGAGATGATGTGAAAGATAAAATAAACCTCCTCTAATAGATCTCTCAAGCGATAGGCTAATCCTATCCCTGAAGATCTCTTCCTCCAAGATGATGGTGCAACCCCTCACTGCAAGTGTGCACTGAAATAACGTATTCTGGAGAAGGGGCTGAGCTGTCTATGATGGGAGATTCTTGGCCTTGATTCCAATATATGCAAATCAGCTCAGAAACCTTCCTTAATAACCTTTCCGAGGAATAGATACTCCCTCCTGTGAAATATGAGACAAGGAATGGTGTTGTGGAACCCCTCCACTGCAACACCCAGCAACATTACGTTATACTTCAGCAGAAATAATGCAGTGACTGAATAATGGCTTTGGCCTTGAGCCAAGATGTGGAGAAAATGAAGTGAAATCCTTCAAGATGCCTCTCAAGAAGGAGAGGAAACCCTAGACAGAAAACCCTCGTGCTAAGTAGCATTGCAACTCAGCTGAACAGCTGGGACTACAAATATGTGTAAGCAGACAAATGATCAATTGCTCCAAGATCCCTCTCTATGGCTGCCTATTCCTCCTTTTATGCAAGTGAATGTCTCTCTACCCTGGACCCCAGACATTATGGTTTCTTCCACAAAGAACCTTTCTCCCTCCAAAACTGCGTTGTCTTCCCAAGCAAGCTACACCTCTTAGGCAGTGTTGTTGACTTGGTCAAACTTGACCTTGTCCTCATACAAATTTCCCCCTTTTCACACTGGAAGGTGAAAAATAAGATGCTCCAATGAGCCCTTTCACACTATGAGGGATTTTATTCCTACTCATGGGCCTTTTACCCATTTTATTCATCTCCTAGATGACATAACCAAAAATTAATATTCCAATTTGCTGCACACAAATTTTGGAATATTACAGTCCTCCCCTCTCAAAGATTGCTTGTCCTCAAGCAAGTGCAAGGATAGAATGAGTTCTCTTCCCCTCTCCCTGTACCATCCCTGTATGATGATCTTCTCCAAGGAAAGTGATGCTATCTCATCAATCAAGCCTCCACATTTCTCCTCCTCAGCATGCAAGTTAGCTATCAAGCCATCATCATGTAAAGGTGAAATACTCAAGAGGATAGAAAAGTGATGTATATAGGCTCCCTTTAGGAATGGGATCTAAAATCTGATGGGAACAATCTTTCCCATATGAATCCTCCATCCTGAAGCTATGAGCCATGCAAAATGAGTCACCTTCCAACTAGGCAACTCCTGGAAACTGTCTGCCACCTTTAGCTCTGGCAAAGTAGGTGGGATGAAAATATGAACATGGTAGACTATGTAGCCTACCCCACACTATCCATATCTCCAATTATGATAAGTGTAGAGTGCTGGCTATCCATGGGCTGTAATAAGCTTTCCCTCAAGTGGCAATATGATAACTAGATCTCCAAATATCTTTCCTCCGATGCTGCAAATCATGCTGGCCCAAATATCCCCATATATGATTAGTTGGAAGTCATCATCATATGGCATCATCTCCATCATATGGCTCACCTCATAAAGTGGAAAATGTGTTGTTAAGGTAACCATATCATATCTCATGTTCCCCTTAGAACATGTAGTGCAAAAAGTGTGAGGAATTTCTCCCTCAAAGGACACATCCACACAATGTGTCTCTCTCCCAAGTGTGCTCCTCATAAGAACAGAAATAGTGGAGCCATAGGGAGAAAAAATGAGAAGCATACTTACTTCCATATGCAACAAATGAGAAGGGAAATGGTCCCTCAAGTGCAACCAGCACAGCTTGACCCTCAACTGCAATAGAGATTGATAAAATAAGTGGCTTCTCAACCACTTTCCTTCTGCTCCAATCTCCTCATAAGTATGGAGGAAGTGAATGATGTAAGGTGTACAAAGAGAATGTCCTCATGATATATCTCTTCCCTAAGTCCTCCTAGGGAATGCCCATAAATCCTGCTTATGGCCTCAACTAGACCATGAAGCTCTAAAGAAAGAATGCTCCTCCTTGGAGCATCATCCTACACATGTATGGTTAAGGGATGCATATATACATTATAAAAATGACCACGTAAACAACAATGAATACCCTTACCATATTTTCTGCTCATACAAATGGAGTGGCTCATAAATGAGTCCCCTCTCATCCTCAAAGAGAATATAGGTGGCTATGCTAACTCCTCCATCTCTATGCACTCCATGCATATCCTAATATGCTGAAATATCTCCTCCTCAAAGCCCATCCAAAAATACCACTCCATGATGGTGTGGTATGCTCTCATAGAACAAGTGGGACTGAAAAGGAAATCCTCCCGAGCTGCTTGTAGCAATTTCTCCTTGAGCTTGGAAGCTATAGGAAAGAAGATCCTACCATTATAGTAGATGACCTCATCTCTGATTGAGTATCCCTCCTCATGCAACTGGCCATCCAAGATCATGCAAGTAAAAAGATACTTGGAATACTCCACCAATAGCTGGGAGCTCCAATATGGATCTAAACTCCATAGTGACAGCGCTGATGATCCCTCATGAAGAGCATCTATCATATGGTCATCCTCCTCTTTGGCATCTCCCATGCCAAATATGCAAGTTGGAAGGTTGCTATCCTTCCCCTGTTGCTTCTGCCACAACGTAGAATATGAAATGGAAGTGGGTACTGATGATGTTGAGAGAATGTTCTCTCTCTCCTTGAGTCTACCCCAGACACCCAACGTTGTATCAAGCTCTCCCAAGATTGCCACTCCTCTAAAATCACTGAGTGGTGCCTCAACTAATGAAGCATCCATCCTCCTCTGCTAATCCAGTGGTCTCCCCGAAAAAATGTTTCCATGAAATGAGACATCATCATCAAGAGATGACTTAATAGATGAATGAACAAATCTTTCCATGCTTCCACTGTGCAATCCAATCACCTTCTTAGGTGCATCAACCCTCAGAAAAGAACAGGGATGTGTACTCCTCATCTCATGATGCTAGGTCTTCTCCCTATCTCCTCCTTGTGTCTCCATGGTCCCACACCTTCTCAACAATGGCACATGTAAAACATGAGTTGTGCCTTGATCTCTACACATGAGATCCTGGGGACTTCCTTGCAAAGATGCAAGTATCCCTCTCTTTGGAGCAAGAGCTCCTCCTTCCTCTACCTGAGGTGCTAGATCAACTCCAGATATAACAGTGTTGTTGCCCTCAATCTCAGCAATATGGGTGGGCAACCTTCCAATGATTGGATCCCTTTTTGAAAAAGATATCTCCTTGCTTCCTTGCTCAAGGATGTGAAAATAAAATATTTCTTCCGGAAAAGTATGGTGCAATTTTTCATGCAAGGGTTTTGCTTGAGTTTTCTTTTTTACTTCCACCATGTGTGTCTTATGAATATTTTTATCAAATATTTTCTCTAATGCCTTAGTGAAATTTTCATAAGATGCAATGTTTACATTTCTCAAAGAAAAAGATTCTAAGATCCACCAGGATAAAGCCTTACCTCTCAAATGCAGCACTACAACTCTGATGGATTCATCCTCTGGAATTTGGTGCTACTGCAAGAAGATATCTAACTCCTCCACCCAAGCTTTGGCTGAACATGTAGGTGAACCCTCAAAGATAGATAGAAGAAATCTATCCTACTGCTCTCTTCCATTCACCTTCTTCTTGCAAAAATCTAAAAAACTGATATGTTCTCTGAATTTCTAAGTTTGAGACTCATACTCCTTCAATAAATCACTAAGGGTTTCCCTCCTAGAAACCCCTTCTTCCTTTTCCATCTCTGTTCCGGAAATCCTCGGCATGTGACTGTGTTGAGTATTAGGATGTGTAGCTACATGCTCACACTCCTAAAATATAGAGTTTTCTTTAGAATCAAATCCTCCAGGAGATTCTCCATGCATCTTCCTCCTGATCCCCTTGAAATATTCATGAATCATATGTACAGATCTAGGAAGAATCTTGGTAATCTTGTCCCCTTTTTCTTCTCCAAAATATGGAGTCTTTCTCTTGCTTATTTCTTTGTCTCCTTGATGAGAATAGGAAGTGCAGGGTTCTTCCTCTTCTTTCTGCTTATCCTCCTTGGGGAGGTTCTTCATGGATCTAAAATATGATGAGATAAATCCCATCCTATTCATTTTTCTTATCTTCTTGGGCTTAGACTCACAGGCTGAGCCAAGAAAACAGCTCTGATACCACTGTAATATCCCAATTTTGGAACAGCTAGCAAGGCATGAATGGAAAATGCATTTTCTGGTAATGGCTACTACAGGAATTGAAACCAAGACCTGGATCCCTTAGAAAAATGTTTCTAAGTGCTAAATCCAAGAGGAGGCTTCAAAGAAAACTTTCAAAGGTGTTTAAACATATATCCCACACTTAGATGTCCTCAAAAAGTGCCCGGTGAAGGGACTGCAACAATACTTGAGCAAGGATTGAATACACAACATTATTTTAATGAGCCATGACACATGAAGATGCAAATAGCTGATCAATTTATAATATAGCAGCAAGAGATTACAATACTTTGATAAATCACTCACTAAAGCTAGGCAATGAAAGCCTCAACAAGACATGTACACCAAATGTGACAAAACACTGCTACATAAATATGCCCTAGCTATGACAGTGTTGTATATAGGAGAAACTACAAAATATAATATGAAAATAAAATGATATAGAAATATCAGCTCAATAAAGGTGGGGGAGCAAGCTCTCAACCCCTAAAAATGGCAATACAACAATAATACACAATCCTTAGAAGGATTGGTTGCAATACATGTACAAATGGCAAATATGCAGAAATGTGGGAGTTACTGGGTAGCAGCTGCAACTCTGAAAATAACTGGAGATGGCTAGAGATGATGTGCAAGCTGAAATAAACCTCCTCCAATAGATTTCTCAAGTGATAGACTGATCCTATCCCTGAAGATCTCTTCCTCCAAGATGATGGTGCAACCCCTCACTGCAAGTGTGCACTGAAATAATGCAGTCTGGAGAAGGGACTGCACTGTCTATGATTGGATATACTTGGCCTTGATGACAAGATATGAAAATCATCTTAGAAACCTTCCTTACTAAACTTTCCGAGGAATAGAGACTCCCTCCTGTGAAATATGAGACAAGGAATGGTGTTGTGGAACCACTCCACTGCAACACCCAGAAACACTACGTTATACTTCAGCAAAATTAACGCAGTGAATAAATAATGGCTTTGGCCTTGAGCCAAGATGTGGAGAAAATTAAGTGCAATCCTTCAAGATGCCTCTCAAGAAGGAGAGGAAATCCTAAACAGGAATCCCTCGTGCTAATCAGCACTGCAACTCAGCTAAACAGTCGGGACTGCAAATATATTTAAGCAGACAAATGATCAATTTCTCGAAGATCCCTCTCTATGGCTGCCTCTTCCTCCTTTTATGCAAGTGAATGTCTCTCTACCTTGGATCGCACAGATTAGTCTTTCTTCCACAAATAATATTTCTCCCTCGAAAACTGCATTGTCTTCCCAAGCAAGCTACACCTCTTAGGCAACGCTGTTGACTTGGTCAAACTTGACCTTGTTCTCATGCAAATTGCCCCCTTTTCAAACTGGAAGGTGAAAAATAAGCTACTCCAATGATCCCTTTCACACTATGAGGGATTTTATTCCTATTCATGGGACTTTTACCCATTTTATTCATATCCTAGATGACATAAACAAAAATTAATATTCCCGTTTGCTGCATGAAAATTTTGGAATATTACATGCACCAAGTGACCAAATTTTTGCATGATGACCTAATTGAATGACACAAATTTGAAAATGGGACCCTAACATGACATGAAAATAGTTTATTTGATCACTAGTGGAAGGATTCAAAAGTTGACACTAACACATATCATAGTCATAGATGAGGATGGGAACCATATCCTTGTTAATAGTTACATGTTAAAAATGTAGAAGAATCCCATGTCTCGGGCTAATTTTATCAATACAATAAACATGGAGGTGAATTTCATTAGGATCTCCATAGTTTTCAGCCCCTCATATTCCTAGAAAAATAAAAAAAGTTAAAATAAAGAGGACTAGGTGAAAAAATTTCTAAGGCATCCAAGGCTAACTCTTGGGTTGAAAATATCCATGAGGCAACCCTGGAGAAAAAGAAAATGGAGTGAAGAAAAAATAGAGAAATGAAATATCCTTGGGTGAAAACCTCCTTGAGGCACAAAATGGAGGCTTGTGGGTTGAAAATATCTACTCAGGAAACCCACCTATCTTCACAAAAATAAAAAATGAGTGACACAACACCTATGCACTATCCTGCTTCTGTTTTAAAGGAGAAAATTTCCTTCTCTCTCTCTCTCTCCTATACCAATCCACTCACTTTCCAACCCCAACATGCATTCATTCATCCATTTTTCCCACCAAGTGAGAAAAAATTCCATTTGTTTCTTACTCTTTGTAGTGCTAAAGGATGTCCTAGGCTGCTACGGGACTTCCTGTAGTGCTACAGGAAATTCCTGTAATGCTAGTCACCTAAGGATGAATAAGCTCACCTAAGGTCACCTAACCCTAAAACATATTTTAAAAATATTTTTTTACCTACTTCTACTGTTACACCATTTTTTGGTCATCTAACCTATTATCATTAGATGGACCCAGGTACACCATGTAAGACCAATTTTACCCCAAGTAAAATTGCTTTCACTGTGAAAATAACTTAGTAAACCACCTTTATTAAGTTTTTTATGGTCTAAACAGGAAACCCCATGAGGAAATATTAAATAAATATACATTTGTTTGATTTTCCTCAAGGAATAACTAGTTAAACAATAGTTTAATTAATATTTCTAGTTATATTTAACCCAAAACAAAGAAATTAATTAGATAAATCATTATTTATCCTATTATTTTCTAAGAATAATTGTTTAAACCTTATTTAAATAATATTCTTTGTTAAATATGACTAATTCACCCTTAAATAATTAAATAAATCATTATTTATTTGATTATTACTCAACCACATCCTTAAAATGATAAATCAATCATTTATTTATTTATTATTAACAAATAAAGGGATTTGGCCCAACTCAAATTCCTTTTCCCTACAACAAATATAATAAAATTTTCCACAAAAGTTGGATCTTGATTTTATTAATAATATTTTAACTATGCACCAATATGTATATTAACTCAATATTTTGTTATAAATAGAAGATTTTTTCCATTCATTTAACACCTTTTGTTGCCTAAATATCACTCTAGATATAAACTTTTGGTCTGACTATTGATCCACCATCATAGTCATATTTTACTATTTTCTCTGGGTTTTCTACACCATCAAGAGAGAGGAATTCTAGATCTGAAGTGCTGAGGACTTACAAGAACCCATCCCATTGAGGAGAACAGCGAACACCCTCTTATGTTTTCCTCCTAGATGCCATTAATACAAAATTCATTTGATATATTCTTGCCTTGTCTATTGGATGTATGGAGTAAATCTTGTTTTTTCTACTGTTCAATGTCTTCTAATGCATAGATCTAGATTTTTGCAGCACTTATCTTGATCACCTAACTACAAATCTAAAGATATTAGTAGTCATTTCTGCTGTTAAGGTTGTTTGTTATGTGCAGCTAAAGTGGTCTTTTTTCGTACGCTTGGAATTAATATTCATACTAACAACTAGCAACTCCACACGAGTTTACGATTATGACCAATGTCGTTTTTCTAATCCTTTCATATCCAGCTGCTTCAAACCCTATGATTTCTCTTCGGACCCTTGTTTTTTCTCCTCTTGATGTTGTTTTTAACCTATAAAACGCTAAAACAATAAAAATTTTGACTTCCGTGTGTTTTCAGACCTATTGCACAAGTGACAGACATCGGCCGCAGTTGAGACGACAATTTTTTCTGAAACCTGCCGCCGAGAGTGAAAGAAGTGTAGGTCACACTTTTTTCCCTAGAAAATGTGACCTGGACCTTCAAGACGCACTTTAAAACCCAAAAAATGCAACCTCTGCTAAAAACAGGTCAGAAACTGCGACCTGGACTTTTTGCAGGGATTTTTCTGAAAGTTTTATGGGTTTGTCTGAGTCTCTGTTCAGGGTTGTCTAACCTTCGTCTCCACCTGTTTTGGACCTGTACTTTTTTTGTTTCACTCAACTAAGTGGGAACCTAGCCACCTAGGGCTTCAGTACCCTCCACTTTTTGTGGAAGAGTTTTTGCTGTTGCAGGTTGTCTGAAATTTCAGAGTCTTCAGCCATTTTTTTCAAATTTGATACCTCACCTTTAGATTTGCTTAAGATCAGCTTTTTATCCATCCAAATCACCTCATCTAGCTTTTTTTTGGTTTTCCTCTAGGGTTCACTCTGTTTCCCTCTAGGAGATAGCCTTTCGCCACCTTTTTTACAACAATTTTTCCTCTGATTTGTTGTTGTTTTTTGCACTACTTTCCAGCAGATTTTGTCTTTTAGATCCCTTTCCCTCATGACCTTAGATCTATTATATTTTTTAGTGTGTTTTGATTAGTTTTTTTACTCACCTATAGACTAGTTATTGAGATACCTACCTCCTTGGGTTTATATTATTGCATTATTAGTTGTTTATTTTCTGTTTTTGCAGGCCTATATACTGTCATTTGGAGGTTCATTTACAGCTATACAACAACACTTTTTCTTTTTCTCTACAAACGTCTGGGTTTAAAAATTAAAATTTACACACTTTTACACACACACCCTAAGCAAAAAAGGGCTTGTTTAACACTAGATCCTTTATCTGATTACTCTTTTGTCACCACTTATGAAGATGCGCATGTGAACCTCTCTTCTCATGATGATGATTCAGGTAGCTTCGCCGCGTCAGGTGGTATTTCTTCCACCAGTCACCCCATCCTCTATTATGATGATGACATTGTGGAATTAGTCACCACCCCTGACTTTATCTATCCCCCCTTACATCGAACCCATTCATCCGAACCACAAACACCTTTTGGCCATTAAATGGACACCATATGTTTGGGTAAGGGGGCACTCATAGTTGCGAATCCAGGAGAAGAAATTCTCCACAACCCTACGAGTGTATCTATTCATGTCGGATTTAGTACCATTATTCTTTTACATATAGAAGAAACTCTAGAGTCCCATATCACTTCAGAACACTCTAGGGATGATACCCCTTGTTATGGCCTAAATATACTTCATGCTGAGAAAGGCATAATCTAGGGTAACATCAAACCATGCTTAACCTGGTGGCTAGCCCTACTAGATTGGGAGAGGGCTCTCTCCTTGTCAATCCCAACAAAAAAATGATCAATGAGGCTTGAGATGACTTAAATGAAAAATTATTTTAGGCTAGGTAAAATGATGGGAAAAAGGTTTTAATAAAATAAATGAATGAATTTCAAGGATGTGTGGGATATGAAAAGGACAGTTGAAACGAGGGATTAAATCAGGACATAGGGTATTTCATGGGGCAAGATAGGCAGGAAACGTAGCAATTTAAATTTAATAAGGATGGGATGGAAAGACTGGTGAGGAGCTAAAAAAGGGCACAATAAATGGATCCTCTTGAAATAGAAAAAAAACACAGAGCATGAACGATTTCCCAAGGCAGAGCATATAAAATGGATTCTACCTTTCTATCTTGAAAGCATTCAAAAAGAAAATGTTTATGGATGAGAGATGGAACGTAAAAATTTACATATGAGACAAAAGAGAGTGAAAAATGCTAAATCTCATACCACATGGATCCCACAAATCAGAGCTGTATCTCTTATTAATTCCTGTCAAACTGTACAATGGAGCACAAAATGTTCTTCCACACTTTTCCCCTACTTCTAAGTTTACAGACCTCAGACTTTCAGACTGTTTACAAATGATTTACAATTAAAATAAATAAGCTTAACTGTGGAACCATAGATCCATGAAAAGAGGAGCTGTTCTAACAGCTCAAGAACTGAAAACAAAAGATAGACAACAAGGGCCAATAATCTTTTCGAAAGGAAGAGCTGCGTTACATTTGAAATTTTGCTGATAACCAATGAGGAGGCGAAACTTGTAGCATAGAATCCTTTGAATCGTAACTGAAGGTGTGACTGTTACGAATTATTTTCTTGGCCTCTAACTGTTGCTTTTCCATTCTATTATTACTCTGAATAAACTGACTTTAATAAGATGCCGTTGAAATAAAATAAAATGAATTTATGCCTTTCTGAAGGGAAAAACCGATTTTGGAATGAGTGGGGTCCATGTGGTAAATCGCAATCAGAATTGGTGGGAGGAAGAGGGGATACCACATAAAATGGAGTATATAAAACGTGGCATGTGATGGTATCATCGCAATCAGGATTGGGGTCGGGCAAGATGTTATTTGAAACGAAGAAACGAAAGTTACGATGCGATTTGGAAAGGCTCAATGGTGCAATATACAATAGGGCGGGGAGACCCTTTGAAAACAAATGAAAATGATTTTTTTTTTTATTTTATACGAAAGGGAAGAATGATTTTATAAAGGGCAGAGAGTTTATGGTGGGCCCAAGGATCAATCGGAATCGGGATCGGAGTAGGAGCGGAGGCAAGGTTATATATGAAATCACCGATTGTGATGGCGCGATTGGATGTGGGCCATCTGATCGGCGAGGGCAGATCGACAGTTGTGGAATGATCAGAGGGGATCCCTCAGGGGATACGTATCGGAAGTCGCAATCGCATCAGAGTTTTGGGCAATGGGTCAATCGGAACGCGCATATCAAAGTTGCGATGCAATTGATTGGGGCGATGGGATCGGGGGTGCGATCGGGGAATGTTGCAATCAATCGGAGGAGGGAAGGTTGCGATGGGAAAAAGGGGAAGGGATTAAATCGGCAGGGTTTATTATAATAACACTTTATTATAACATTTCCAAAGCATGGTTGGGACGGCGGGGATTATTATAATATTTGAACTTTATTAAAGGGTAACGGTGGGGAAGTGGTTCACTTGTAGTTCAATAATGCGATTTTATAATTGGAAAGGGAAAAAAGGGATTATATTAAGGGAAGTATTAAATGTTAAACATAAAGTTTAAGGGAAAAATGGGAAATAGGGATTATTTGAAAATATAGAGAATTTTACTTCACTTAAGAATAAATTTCAATCCAGAAGTCAGTTTTAAGAGTGTAATACACCGTTGGAAAGCTCTTTCCGGGGTCTTTCTGATGGATCTTCTTGGAAGATAATTTGGTGCTGGACATGCTACAGAAAAATTTTCGAAAGGTAGGGTGATGACTTTGTGGAGAAAACGGCTTCTGAATTGTGACTTTGATTTTATTGATTTCCTCATGACCTTGTTGATATTTATTGACATTTGAATCATTAAATTGACCATGGTGAGACCCCAAAAACTAATGAGACCCATCCTACGAAATAATTTTTGTAATTAAAAGTGACTGATGACCCAAGAGCATAGAACGGAAAATCAACAAGTATTCCATATGAGGAAAAAACTGATGCAAAATCACTTCCATAAATGAATCCATGACCTAGCGGAATGGTGAAATTTATTCGGTATGAGACTCCTAATATGAAAATGCAAAAGAGCAGTTTTGATCACTGATGGCAGTATGACTAGACTGACACTAACATTGGCTCCAATGGGGATGGTAGCTCCTTGGAGGTGCCAAGAACACCGTAGATCTTTGGGAGAGCAGACCAGTACCTTATACATTGGGCAATGGAGTCAAAAACTCAAGCTGAAATGCATGACTGAAAACTGATGACTTGACGACACAAACTAACTGACTCAAAAATGACTCAAACAACTGACACACCAAAAATGAAATCAGACCTTCAGTTTTATAGCCTTCACTTCGGGTCCCAAACTGAATGAATGGAAAAAGTACACACTTGCTCTGAAACTATGTTGAAACTGACTAAAACAAAAATGACTCAAGACCTACTTAACTCAAATTAGTACTTACAAAGCTTT
Source organism: Pinus albicaulis (assembly GCA_034641835.2). Lineage (NCBI taxonomy): Eukaryota > Viridiplantae > Streptophyta > Pinopsida > Pinales > Pinaceae > Pinus > Pinus albicaulis. The sequence continues at coordinate 747,627,878 of CM076583.1, forward strand.
TTTAATGGTGGCAGTCCATCGAGATTTGGGGGCTTTCAAATCATGATGAAAACCAACTACCTAATGATGAAATATGTAGAGTCATGTGTAGTGAGCCTTCCAATGTAACCAATCCAGTAGATGGCTACATACCGAAATTTGGCTCTCACTTTTCCCGAGCAGGTAGAATGATGTACATGTAGGAAACTCAAAATAACTACTGAAACAAAGTCTTATGATAACGAACCAAGCAACATTTATCTTTTCTAATGCTTGAAAAATAATGGCGAAGGGGTCTTGAAAATCCTGAAGCACTAGCTTGTCTTGAGATCCAACAACAAAAATACAAGTACTCCCTTCATTCTGATCTGAAAGAACAATTGATTTCCGAGTGATAGGAAGGAATAGAGAGGTATAATCTTCTGCCATCTGAGTGTTAGCTGTAAATTCCTTGACCATGAGAAATTCTGGTCTATCATCTCTCTCAAGCTCATATTCCTCAACTTAATGGTCTAGGTCATTCTTAAATAGAAAACAATCTTCAAGATTATCAAACATGACAGCCTTATCATCTTCATGAAAGAAAATATTATCTGTTTGCTGATCTATAAAGCTAATTATAAGACCTTCATCATTTTCAAAAGAGGACGAAGTTTCACCAACACTTTCTTGACCATGTGCGCACTACAAATTTGCTTTATCTTGGGCTGTAACATGACCTTTTAGGAGTTGATCTATCTCATCTTCAGACAAAGGAGATAATATTTTTTGTTTTCTTTTTCTCAAACAGTGATTGTCTTCATGAAATAACATTTTAAAACATGAAAAACCTGGATGGAAATCTTTAATTCCTTGATCTTCTGAAATTTGAAAACATTGTTGATCATCTTCATATGACATGGCAATCAAATTATCATTTATCACTAAGTTATTGAAATAAGATTTTTCACTTACTTGAACAAAGATCTCATCTTGCTTTTCATGAACTGACTGGATTACCTCCTCATGAAGGCTTTGTTCTAATGAAATGAGAACATTTGGATCAATAATTCTGTCTTATTCATTCCAGATGATCTCAACAGTAGAGCTCTCCTTCATGGGATTCCGCACAAGGTATTCTTGATCATCACGATCTGAATCTAGATCTGAAATAGTTGACTTGACTTTATCACATTTTGAAATTGAAACTTGAATTTCCTGCATATTGCCTTCTTCTATGGACAGATCTGAAATAAAACCTTCTCTTTCATCATTTTCCATTGTACTAAGATCTTGATCCTGCTGCAAAGTTTCTTGAGCATCTTGATGAGTATCCTCTAAGTTCTCTTTATGCTGATGAAATGGATTTTCATACAGAGCCTCCATGATCTCATCATCCATGAAGTCATCATCTTCATAAACTTTTTCAATATTTTCAATAAAACTATGAACATGGCTACAACAGTTCTGAACTAAAGTTAAGGATGGATAATATTCTTTATACCTTTCAAAGAACATGGTATGTAAATCCTTTAAATAGTAAATACAAGCAGACGGCAAAATTTCATACCAAGATCATGCTTCACCTTCCAGAGTGCCCATGAATATCTTCATCAAGCAGTCTTCAGGAAAATCAACCTTGAACTTGCGAATATGTATTTGAAATCTAACCAGATGTAAAGCATCATCCTTCCTATCATCATCTTTAAATGTAGGAAAATTCCTCTGCCAATCTACCTTAGGAATTTTATTTGGAAAACCTGGAATGTGATCTCGGCTCATGGGAGCGTATCTTCTTGCAACACTTGCCATCTTGAAAATATTAAAGCTACTGATATTCCTATAGTAGAGTCACCATGAAGTATTTATTTTTGGATTTTTCAGTGAATGGAGTCACCAGGTGAATGATTCAGCCTTTATATGTCTGATCGTTGTCCACAATCAATAATCATATCTGAACTTGATTACATTTTACTAAGGAAACCAGATGTTTAGTTCATAAACTAAACCGGAGATTGACTGAAGCAGCGTTTATCTACTATGCACTTTCAAAGCAAGAGCAGTTCGAAGGCTACCTGGCTAACTTCAAGCTCCATCTGTAATTTATAAAGCAAACAACAAAATTTTCATTTCCCCAGTATGGTCGCCACTATGTTATGGCCTAAATCTACCTTAGGCTGAGAAAGGAAAAATCTAGGTTAACATCAAACCACACTTAACCTGGTAGCTAGCCCTACTAGATCGGGAGAGGGATATCTCCTTGTCAATCCCAGCAAAAAAATTATCAATGAGGCTTGAGATGAATTAAATGAAAATTGATTTTAGGCCAGGTAAAATGATGGGAAAAAGGTTTTAATAAAATAAATGAATGAATTTCAGGGATGTGTGGGATATGAAAAGGAGAGTTGAAATGGGGGATTAAATCAGGACATAGGGTATTTCATGGGGCAAGATAGGCAGGAAACTTAGCAATTTAAATTTAATAAGGATGGGATGGCAAGACTAGTGAGGAGCTGAAAAAGGGCACAATAAATGGATCCTCCTCAAACAGAAAAAAAACACAGAGCATGAACGATTTCCCAAGGCAGAGCATATAAAATGGATTCTACCTTTCTATCTTGAAAGCATTCAAAAAGAAAATGTTTATGGATGAGAGATGGAACATAGAAATTTACATATGAGAAAAAAGAGAGTGACAAATGCTAAATCTCATACCACATGGATCCCACAAATCAGAGCTGCATCTCTTATTAATTCCTGTCAAACTGTACAATGGAGCGCAAAATGTTCTTCCACACTTTTCCCCTACTTCTAAGTTTATAGACCTCAGACTTTCAAACTGTTTACAAATGATTTACAATTACAATAAATAAGCTGAACTGTGGAACCATAGATCCATGAAAAGAGGAGTTGTTCTAACAGCTCAAGAACTAAAAACTAAAGATATAAAACAAGAGCCAATAATATTTCTGAAATGAAGAGTTGCGTTACATTTGAAATTTTGCTGATAACCAATGAGGAGGCGAAACCTGTAGCATAGAATCCTTTGAATCGTAACTGAAGGTGTGACTGTTACGAATTAGTTTCTCGGCCTCTGACTGTTGCTTTTCCATTCTATTATTACTCTGAAGAAACTGACTTTAATAAGATGCCGTTGAAATAAAATAAAATGAATTTATTCCTTTGTGAAGGGAAAAACCGATTTTGGAATGAGTGGGGTCCATATGGTAAATCAAAATCAAAATCAGCGGGCGAAAGAGGGGATACCATATAAAATGGAGTATATAAAACGTGGCATGCGATGGTATCATCGCAATTGGGATCGGGGTCGGGCAGGATGTTATTTGAAATGAAGAAACAAAAGTTTCGATGCGATTTGGCAAGGCCCGATGGTGCAATATACAATAGGGTGGGGAGACCCTTTGAAAACAAATGAAAATGATTTTTTTTTTAATTTTATACGAAAGGGAAGAATGATTTTATAAAGGGCGGAGGGTTTATGGTGGGCTCAAGGATCAATTGGAATCGGGATCGGAGTAGGAGCGGAGGCAAGGTTATATACGAAATCACCGATTGCGATGGCGCGATTGGATGTGGGCCGTCTGATCGGCGTGGGCAGATCGATGGTTGTGGAATGACCAGAGGGGATTCTTCGGGGGATACGTATCGGAAGTCACAGTCGCATCGGAGTTTTGGGCGATGTGTCAATCAGAACGCACATATCGAAGTTGCGATGCGATTGATCAGGGCGATGGGATCGGGGGTGTGATCGGGGAATGTTGTGATCAATCGGAGGAGGGAAGGTTGTGACGGGAAAAAGGGGAAGGGATTAAATCGATGGGGTTTATTATAATAACACTTTATTATAATGTTTCCAAAGCATGGTTGGGACGGCGGGGATTATTATAATATTTGAACTTTATTAAAGGGTAACGGTGGGGAAGTGGTTCACTTGTAGTTTAATAATACGATTTTATAATCGGAAAGGGGAAAAAGGGATTATATTAAGGGAAGTATTAAATGTTAAACATAAATTTTAAGGGAAAATGGGAAATAGGGATTATTTGAAGATATAGGGGATTTTACTTCACTTAAGCATAAATTTCAATCTAGAAGTCAGTTTTAAGAGTGTAATATACCGTTGGAAAGCTCTTTCCGGGGTCTTTCTGATGGATCTTCTTGGAAGATAATTTGGCACTGAAAATGCTGCGGAAAACTTCTCTAAAGGTAGGGTGATGACGTTGTGGAGAAAACAGCTTCTAAATTGCAACTTTGAGTTTATTGATTTCCTCATGACCTTGATGATATTTATATACATTTGACTCATTAAATTGACCATGGTGAGACCCCAGAAACTAATGAGACCCATCCTATGAAATATTTTTTGTAAGTAAAAGTGACTAATGACCTAAGACCATAGAACGGAAAATCAGCAAGTATTCCATATGAGGAAAAAACTAATGCAAAATCACTGCCATAAATGAATCCATGACCTAGCAGAATGGTGAAATTTATTCGGTATGAGACTCCTAATATGCAAATTAAAAAGAGCAGTTTTGATCACTAATGGCAGTATGACTAGACTGACACTAACACCCCTCATCATTCCTTCATATTACAAAAATAACCCAGTCCTTTTGACATCGTTGTTGACCAACCTGTGAGTTTTCTGGGAGAGCACCAGTTCATTATCCCAAAATACTCTCTTTTGGATAGTGACACCATGTATGCCAATCTGGAAACTTAAAGTCCATTTGTTTCACATATGCAGTACCAAAAGAGATTGGTAATCCTCCATTCCCTTTCTCAATTTCATAACCATAAAGAAAACAAATGGCACACCACATCATTAAAAGGTGTTTAGATTTCCCTTTTTTCTAAAACCATTATGGCATGACTACAACATGCTTAGTGGCACCTATGCCCCTCAACCATAAAAATCCTAGATCTCAACCAAACACAGCATTGAAAACCCCTTTCTCTGACAGGTCACACTTTTTAGGTCATTTCTTGGGACAGGTCTCAACTTTTTGCGTAGTACCTGCTACCCTGGTCACAGAACAAACCCCAAAAAAGTGTGACCTGGCATGTTCATGAGCTCTGGGTACCTAAACTGAAATTTCAATCCACTGAAATGAAAGAGTAGTATTAGGCCTCTTACGTACAACTGACGAATCTCAAATTACAATGGTCAGTTTTTCTGCTACGATCGCCGCAAGATTTAGGGCCTTCTCTCCTCACTACACTCACCACAACTCCACCTACAAATGAGTGAATTTGGAGGGAAAATGCCCGATTAAAAGAAAACCCTGATTTTTATTTCACCTACCATGACCCAACCGTAGCTCAGTTTGACAAACCATCTATACCTTTGGAAATTTCCCACCAAACCCTCAAATGGGTATCTGTTAGTTTTGAGTGGCTTGATACTCCACCAGGACACATTTTTTCCATGAAGCATCACTTCACCCTTCCTCAAAATTTAATTTCTTCACTTGCAACACTCGTACTGGGGGCACCACTTTGCCTCCATACTGGTCCACGGTCATGTCGACTTTCTTCATGAGTTACCATCTTGTACTCATGTTTTTATGGTCCCCAGTTGACCTTTTTTGTGTGGCAGCACCATCGAGTCACCGTTGTTAGAGCATCCGAGTTGAGTCATCATTGAATTCATGGACTCTATCCTGAATCCTTTTGCATCCCCCTATATTCCTCCATCCTTCATTGCTTGTTCCCTCTCTTGTGTCGCACCCTATGGCTTTCAGTCCCACTGTCCCATATCCCTCATGATATTGTGTCAGTCGTTGCCAAGTCACCCATTCCATTTATGCTCTAACAAGGGAAGTCGTTCATTCGCTACTCATTCCCCCCCATTTCATCATTATCATTGGGGTCAGTCTGTTAGTCACTCTACTTTTTCTCTCATGCCTTAGTTTAGGATCCCTTATTGCCTCACCTATGGTGGACCTCCTTCTGTTGACATCATCTAATTCATTCCAGAAGACAGGTCTAGAGGGCGGTGTACCTTGGTTCTAGCTTCCACTCTTGTTCGGTGCCTCGGATCAGACAAAGGGACTCCTTATTACCCTTCGAATTGATTTTTTCTCAGCTCCAGCTCCTTTTAGCATGATCGGGATCCGTATACTCGATGATTCAGTGATGCAGTAGCTGACATCGGTGATTCCCGGGTGTGTGTGAGATGTCTCAGCCCTCATGAGGGGGTGGCCCTACAGGTAGCCCGCCACACACTTAGATGACCTCATCATTATAGCCTTCGATGCAGCTCCATACATTTGATGATGTCGGCCTCAGCCGCTTGCAGTGTTTCGATTTCATGTATCAGTCAAATTTTCAGAGCCCTTTCTTGTTTTCAGGGGCATCTGGGTTGCATTTTTATCTCATGTACTCAAATATCATTATACAAGTCCTGGCTGTTATCCTAGGCACAATATGTATGTGGGATTCATTATTGTGTTGTTTATCTGGCTCATGTTTATGCCAGCATATGTTATATTGGCCAGCACCATGGTTTTCCAGATGCCTTATTGCTTTTACTTTGCCTCGGTGGGCATAGGTATGCCTCCCCCGCCGCCTATAGCACAGGTACTCATGCTTCAAATAGACTTGTCGCACCTGTAAGTCTCACCTCCTCAAGGACTAGTTCTTTCAGCGCTTTGGTCTACCTTATACTTCTCTCTCTTTGACTTCCCCTTCGATGTCTAGTGATTGAGTTCTTACAATGTACTTTATTCATACAATTAGCTCCTAACGCTCGCACGTTGGGGGGAAATCTGTTACACCATTCTTTGGTCATCTAACCTATTATCATTAGATGGACCTTGGTACACCATGTAAGACCAATTTTACCCCAAGTAAAATTTCTTGCACTATGAAAATAACTTAGTAAACCACCCTTATTAAGTTGTTTATGGTCTAAACAGGAAACCCCATGAGGAAATATTAAATAAATATACATTTTTTTGATTTTCCTCAAGGAATAATTAGTTAAACAATAGTTTAATTCATATTTCTGGTTATATTTAACCCAAAACAAGAAAATTAATTAGATAAATCATTACTTATCTTATTATTTTCTAAGAATAATTGTTTAAATCTTATTTAAATAATATTCTTTGTTAAATATGACTAACTCACCCTTAAATAATTAAATAAATCATTATTTATTTGATTATTACTCAACCACATCCTTAAAATGATAAATAAATCATTTATTTATTTATTATTAATAAATAGAGGGATTTGACCCAACTCAAATTCCTTTTCCCTCCAACAAATATAACAAAATATTCCACAAAATTTGGATCTTGATTTGGTTAGCAATATTTTAATTATGCATCAATATCTAGATTAACTCAATATTTTGTTATAAATAGAAGGTTTTTTCCATTCATTTAACGCCTTTTGTTGCCTAAAGATCACTCTGGATCTAAAATTTTGGTCTGACTATTGATCCACCATCATAGCCATATTTTACTATTTTGTTTGGATTTTCTACACCATTAAGAGAGAGGAATTCTAGATCTGAAGTGCTGAGGACTTACAAGAACCCATCCCATTGAGGAGAACATGGAACACCCTCTTGTGTTTTCCTCCCAGGTGCCATTAATACAAAATTCATTTGATATATTCTTGTCTTGTCTATTGGATGCATGGAGTTAATCTTGTTTTTTTTACTGTTTAATGTCTTCTAATTCATAAATATAGATTTTTTCAGCATTTATCTTGATCACCTAATTGCAGATCTGAAGATATTAGCAGTCATTTCTATTGTTAGGCTTGTTTGTTATTCGCAGCTAAAGTGGTCTTTTTTCGTACGCTTGGAATTAAGATTCGTACTAACATATACCATTCCTAACCATCACTCCACCCCATGCATAAATATTCACTCGTGAAACCCTCTATTTCGCCATTGTGAGATATTTTAGCTAAATCCTCAGACCTGGCCTCTCCTCTCATATCCTCCTCCATTACACCACTCCATACACTTCCTAACACCACCCATAGCATCTCTATACTACTTTTATTTATTCCTTACGTCATTTTAGCTCCAAAACTGCAATAAGGGAACTCCCACAGGAAGATGATCACTTCCTATAGAAAATATGTGCATGCAGCCAACACATCAAAAAGGCATGAGTTGAATTATGAATATGGCTCCTCAAGATCACAAGAGGACTCCAAAAGAGAAGCTACACCACCACCAGCATCCTAATATATCCATGAGGCACCTACAAAAGAATCAGCAAGAAAAAAAAATAAGAACATCACTCAGAAAAAAAAAAAAAAAAAAATTAAAAATTAAAAAAAAATAAATAAAAATAAATAAAAATAAATAAAAATAAAAATAAAAAATAAAAAATAAAAAATAAAAAAATAAAAAATAAATCACTTGTGACCAGAATAGTACTCCAGCTCCCTACATCAAAGGATCGTGCCACTCATCAACACCATTTAGGCTTAGGTATGACTCCATCACCCTATATCTATGTGTCATTTGACGAAAATGAGTAAATGTCTAGAAAAGATATTTTAATAGACAAAAAGGTGGCCAGTTAACTTGGCCACCCTTGAATAGTTAAAGTAGAAAGTCAGTCGATTTTGCATGGCACATGCAGTTTTCACATCAGTTAAGGGAAATATCGTGAGGAATTGGAGTCGATTCTGAGGCAGGACAAAATTATTGACTCGAGTGGGACTAATGGTCCTAATGAGTAAACCTCGTGCCAAATCCACATCACCACTACGCTCCAAGCCCGCTCGATTTGGAATGAAAAGTGTACTTTCGATCATTCCATATTATTCTATTATACATTTCAAGATTATTTAGAGAAGGATAGAGATAGGAGACACTAAGGAGTTTCAATCCATGGTTAAGCTTTGCATGCAACCTGTGCTACAAAAAAGTCTACTATTACTACATGAGTTTCTAGGGAGGCTGCAAATTGCTAGAAAGTGTCATGCAATCCAACCTCATAGTGTGTTGACACCCCAAATCCATCCTTCAAGTCAAATATCATTAGAATTTTAGAGGTAATTTCCCATTACCCCATCATTTTTCAAAAACATTTCATGGTAATTTAGACATATTCAATCCATAATTCAGGAAATTAAAAGGTTGTTCAAAGGAGTCGGGATAAGAAAACCACATTGTGTGTAAAGATAAAAACTTTTGGGCCCCATATCCCAGTGATTTTAGAAACAAGCCACAGATATCCATCTCTCTAACATAGTCACAATGTGGGTGAAGGTTTCAATAGAAGGCATCCCACAGACATAAAAATAATTAGACTACACCCTCCTGTGGTTGGCATCCTTAGAAATCACTAGTGGTAGGGTTCTTTGATATCCTCAAAGGATTTGATGATGAATATGATCGATAATTTGCAGTATCCTTGCACTCCAAAGAAAATGATAGGGTGACCACAATGGTAAGAGGGATAGAAATTACCATAACCCCTGAGATTACTAGCAGAGTCACCACCTTGCCTCTAGGATTTAAGTGGAATAGATAGGACAAAGTCTTTGATACTGCCTCTAAGAAGAGTTTCTTCTTTTCCAATGAAGAATACTTTGAAGATAAGAATGGGGTATGAAAAGAAATTATACCTTACCCATGGGATGAGTTAGCCTACCACATCATGAAATAGATCTTCTGTGAGGGATGAATAAGTACGGTATATGGATACCATTTTATACTATTTCATGAACTTAGTTTCAAAGGAAATCTTCGCTTATATTAGAGACTCAACATACCATACTTCCTCCTCCATTAAATGGTAGACATGAGCCAGAGGGTAAGGGAGAGAAAGTATCAACACCTAGCTTATCATGGTCTCATTAAACTCATAGTGGGAGATGCTCTCAACAAACTCAACATCCATGTACCTTGTTCCACCTTCATTTACATGGACAGAAAGAATTTAGTGGGACACAAACCAGCACTCCTAGAGAAACCCCTGCCTCCAGCCTTGGATAAAGGGGCATCAAAGCATAAGAGTAAGGGAGTGAAAGGACAGAGGAAGAAGAGGAAGAAGAGAAAATGGAAATAGAAGAATAACCCATATAAAATGTAGGAGTAGAGAAAGAAGGAAATGCAAAAGAGGAGGGGATACTATACCCCAAGCTTACCACTGATATCTCCCCTAAAAAACCTAACCTTTCACCTAGGACCTCTAAAAAGGAAGTGGCTACCACCTTAGCCACTCTAAGCACCCGTGTGAAAGAAAATCCTAAAAAGGTGGATGCCAATGTACTTTAGGACCAGGAAGAGTGCCAGGGTGAAACATGGGAGACCTCAAACTCCAAGCAAGATCCCCATGACACTTTAAGAATCACCAAATAAGAAATGAGAAATAGTGCTAGAGGAGGGAAATATTGAAGTGGTCACTTCACCTAAAAAGAAACCTATGACCTATACAAGGAGGTAATCCTCAAATCTAGCATCCCTTAAAGAAGCACCGACACCCACATACCTCCAAGAGGAAGAAAAGAAGGGGAAACATGAATAACCAGGTTTTCTACAAGAAAAACAGAGTTTGTTAGAGGAAACTCAGACATTGCTATAGGAAACTCAAAATTTTCTACAGAAAGAGAAAAAATTAATGGTAGAAGATAAAAATACTTCATTTGAAGGGAAGAAAGCCCAAGGTGATGAAAACGAGGCAGAATCTAAGGGGAAGGATACCAAAATTGAGAAATAAGAGAAGGAAGAGGAGGAACCAAAGAAAGAACCAACCTCTCCAATTTTTTTCCGAAAAGACATTACAATAGTTCCACATCATATCCCATAGCCAAACTTGAGATCCTATTACACATTCATTGAAGGAGGGAGGATGATCCCTCAAAAGCCTTTAGTTCCCCTGTTCCATGAGCTAGAGAAAGAGAGAGGGTGCACACACCACTGGATGAAAATATCCAAAAATAAGAATGTGGAAGATATAGGGATCATGGAAGAGAAATTCATTGAGATGGGGAGAGATTTGGTTGATGTCAAAATTAGTGAGGTAGTGTTGAAAGAGAAGCTACAAGAAGCATAATAATAGAATGAAATATTTAATGGCCAATTGTAGAAAAAATACAAGCATATTTCTAGCATGGTAGACTTGTGCATGGAAGAAATACAACACATACATCCCTCAAATTCTTATGCCATTTACCTGAAGGATCAATGGCTACAGTTCCATATCAAAACACTAGCATCATATGCGTAATTTCATTTCCAGAATTACAGGAAATTTATTGATTTTTTCATTCAATCCAACATAGAAGATAGGGACAAATTAGTAGAGTTTGTCACGCATAATATTTTCCTAACTGATATAAATAATTCAGTCCCAAAGTCTAGGTTGGGGGATATGAAATTGATGGCCCTAGCCTCTTGGATGAAAAATGAAGAAGCTAAGGCAGAGGAGGTAAAAAAATTGATGAAGAGAGAAGGAAAATAGCCTCTCCAAATTAGGGCAGAGCTAATCAGCCCTAGAGGGATCATAAACAACCACCAAATGATAGCCAATGATTCCAACCTTGAAGACATATATCTCAACACCCAAGCACATGAAATTTCACATTATGATGACATCTCTAGACTATCAGGAGAAGAGTGTGTGATGGCATGCCAGAGAATATGGAATGGCATCCCACTTAGCCTAAGAAACATGGATTATCATACTCTAGACAGATTGAGAGCTTCCCTAGAATGAGTATATTTGTACAAAAGGTACATGCAAACAATGAAGATCAAATGGCTTGGATAAAAACTCAGTCCACCTTTGCTGCTCGAACTAAGTGAAGGAAAATATCCAGCTGAAGATGACAAGGAATGGGAGGAAGAATAAAAGAATGTAGGGTTATACCCTCCTATAGGGACTCCCTCCATGGTACCTTGGGATGTTAGAGAGGCCACAAGGGCACTAAAAGAAATGAAGAAAGAGGACCGAGTTGCTCAGAGGATGAGAAACCATTTGGTAGGGGGGTGATGATGAGAACCATTATTAGGTACATTCTAAGGGGTTAATTGTCACCATTTTAGCCTAATTATTCTCTATCTCACACATTTAATTGTATTTTTTCATGTTTTTCTTAGTGAGAAAGATGTATTAGGGCTTTTCATACTTTAACGCTTAATGTGGTTTAAATGTAGGAACATTAGGGAATAATGCCATTTTTGAGGAATATTTCACAATCAGGGCTCATATTAGACAACAAGGAGTGATTTTAGGAGGGTGGACCACCTCCTTAACTCCTAAAGGCAGCCAATATCTCCTCTAGATTCTCCTCTAACAAAATCAAAATCAAAGGCAGCCAAGCAAGTGAAAGATAAAAGGGAGCCAAGCTCCACTTCTCTCGAGTTCCAAGGGAACAAATACCTACTTTTTAGGGAGTTATTAGTAGCTACACTTGAGCATAAATAGGACATAGCAATAGCTCACTAGGATTCGATTTTTTGATGTAGCTAGAGCACTCTTGGCTCTTGTATTAGACATTTCTGATTGTAGTATTCCTACTTAGCCCAAGCTAAGAGGAATATAATTTTTTTTTTCATTTTCTATTGATTGAATAAATGAATCAAGGAGGACATGTAAAACTCCTAAAAACAATGAATAAATCCATGCCTATGTGAACAAAGACAAATCTGGGCCATATAAAATAAACACTTGCAGGTGTGAATGGGTTTGAACTATGAGACTAGGTCAACCTTGACCAAATCCACAGCGCAGTCTAGATGCAATGTACCTCATGGATGCATAGTGCAGTTCTAGAAGGAGGCTCCACATGTGAACATAGATAACTCATTGAAGTGGTTTAGGGTTTGACAAGGCTTTTATCCTATAAAAGGAAGAGGAGAGAAACATGAGAGGGTTGTTGATGTTTATCATTTTTTTGAATATATTATCTATTTAGACATATATCATTCTCTGGTTGTTTAGCCGAGAATAATGTTGTTTAGCATTGGGTGTTCCTATTCGGGAATCCCACCTCCTTCCTAGAGTAGCTCTTGGAGGAGCCTTGTTTGTCTTGTCCACTATCTGGCATTTGGCCAAGCTTCATCTTGCACCTACAGCGTTGGTCCTATTTAGGATTGGGTTGTCCTTGTGAGCTGTAGCAAGTGGAGGATAGATCTCTGCAGATCTATGCATCTCTAGCACCCCTTTTCACTGGGAAAGTCATCTATCCCTTTGACAAGAATGTTCTAGACCTTGGGAGCTTCAGATCTAGATCTTGGCATCAGGCCAAAGTATACTCAGAGTCTACAACACAGTCCCTTTTGCAGTACTACGTTATTTTCAAGAGCAGAGTTGCAAGGAGTTTTAGCAACATCTTGGAGGATAGATCTCCGGTGTGAAGGAGCCTTCCTTACACTATGGTGATCCATGGATTGGCCATCCAATCCATGTTTGTTTTAGATATGATCTATTGTACATCACATACTTTAGAATTTTCTAAATATTACTGCAGATCTGTATCTTAGATCTCAGATCTACTCTTGTACTTTCATGTTTTGCTGAGATCCCCAAGGGAAATGTATAGAGGAGCCTTTCTTGTATACAGATCTGAAATAGATCTGGCATTTTCTATACAGATCTGCTCTAAATCTTAGTTGTAACATACTGCTACTTCAGCCAATAGAAGTAATGCTATCAAGCTTATTCATATGTTTCTTGTGGTTGTAGCACCTTATTTCTAAGGATTGCTTCATGTCTTCTCTTCTACTTTCAGTATAATGATGTATGGGCTTCAATATAATCTCTTCTTCAACATCTAAGAGACATTATTGAGCCTCTCTATTGGCCACCTGCATACATTGTGTTGAACTGCATTATTTTCTGGGCAGTCTTGTTTTGCATTGCTGTAGTCCCTTCTTTGGGCAGTTTTCAAACCTTCCTAGGTGTGGGAGATCTGTTTAACCCACCTAGAAAGATTTTTTTTCTGATCCCCTCTTAGATTTAGGACTTAGATACTTATATATAAGGGATCTAAGGGCTGATTTCAAGAGCTATAGCAACCATTCCTGAAAAATGTGTTTTCCAGTCATGCCTTGCTAGTAGTCTCGATTTTGGGATACTACAATGGTATAAAAGCATGATCTTTGGCTCAGCCTATGAGTCTCAATATAGAGATAAAAATTATGAATAGGATGAGCTTGCTCTCATCATTTTTCAGATCCAAAAAGGACCTCTCCAAGGAGGTTAAGAAGACAGAAGAAGGAGAAGGGGAAGGACCATGCACTTCCTACTCTCACAAAGAAGAAGATAAGAAGCATAGAGGACAGTTGGATCATCAGATCCTAAGTGAGTACCTTGTTGAGTATAAGTCTCAACATAGAGCCTTCAAGGAGACTCTAGCCTTCCCACAGTTCATTCAACTGAAGGAAGGGAGGAGACACTGCAGCAAGGGAGAAATTAAGGGCAATAGGTTTCTATTGTCCACTTTTGATGGGACATCTGCAGCCCAATCTTATGCAAGAAGACTCAATGCCTTTTTCCTACTACACCGAGTGGTAGAGAGAGAAGCAATGGAGATTGCAGTGCTGCACCTTGAGGGGGTAGCAAGCAAATGGTGGTTCAACAATGTGAGACATGCAAAATTTTCTTCTTTTGCACATTTCAGTCAAAGGGTGATTAAGATATTTGATGAAGAGAGAACAGAGGAAGAGAAGTCATCACCATCTCTTGAATAGACTTGTACCAACACTATCACAACCTTGGAGGAGCAGCCTTCAACATCAGTAGTTAAGGGAGCCAACATGATAGAAAGACGAACTCTTGCAGCCATACAATATGTTCCCAAATCCCATCAAGGTATGATTGAGTTTCCACCTTCTATTATTACAACAAATATTTTAGAGGGTTGTGGAAACCTGCTATTGTATAATCCAGAATCACCACTTATTGCTAATATAGAGCAGCAGATTTTCACTACGCTGTCCAAGAGTAACAGTAAAGGAAGGAAGACCCATTCTTCATGGAAGCAATCAGATGTCATCTTCATTCAGGAATCAATGAAGACAAGGGGTAGACATCTTGAGATGAGAAACATTTTCTCCTCTTTAGATGACACTTTCTCAATGAGCATGCCACAGCTCAATGAGAGACTTATACTTGCAGCAAATCCAAGACCCCACTGGTTTTGGGAGATCATGCATGAGGAGGAGGTCTCATCAAGAGATCCCATGGAAGGTGCACTTCAACATTCCATGAAGTGAAAAATTCTTCAAAGATTTTAGAAGGTTGGTGTCCTACGATGGGAGGATACCAAATGGTTGCATAATGAGGTCCATGATCCACCAGTGGATGAATGGATGTGGATGGTGAGCAAGAAGTTAGAAAGATACTTGTAGATATATGGTACTAGGCATCAGGAGGCTTGGATACATTGGATACTCTTGAAAGCGTTTGGCCATCATGCTCTTTCTAAGGGTATGTGGAGGGAATATGTGTGGTAGGATACTTGCATCATTGAGCAACAAGGAGTATGGAAACATTGTGTTGATATGAATTTCTTCATATCAATCACCATTTTTTCACCACATGATTCATATGATGGAGGTATGGGGAGGCAGCAAAATATTTTGTTGCTTTGGATGTTCTTGGGAGAGAAAGAGTATATTTTCTCTCACACTTTGCATGATGTTGCAGGAGGAGGAGAGGGAATTATCTCCTTTTCCTTGGATGATCTGGAAGTAATTCCACTCCGGATGGAACTTCTTGTTTGTAGCAACATTATGGGAGATGTATTTGACAATAAAAATGTTAAATAAAGGAGCTATGTGTTGGTAGGAGCCTATTTGCATAGGCCAAAAACGCTTTCACTCTGGAGCATGAACTTATGGATGAAGTGTCCCCAGGATCATTCCACTCTTGGTGCACTTGATGGAAAAGAAGGAGGTAATAAAGATGGAGTAATGGATGGAGACATCTATTGCTATGATGTGTTATTCTTGGCTTGGATTTCCAAGTACATGAGGAAGGATCTTCATGCAACACATGATTCATTTCTCTTCATGAGAGTATGTCATATCATTATGGAGAATTTGTTCATGGATCCTATCATGATCTTACTTTTAGCACATGGTAAGGATCTTGTTGTTTCATTTAGTGATCTGCATACTCTTACCATTTCTATGTAGTGCATTTCTCCACAAGAGGGCAAGATTTTCATTGAGCTCCATGATCAACAATGGGCTAGAATGTATGATGGAGACAATCATCTCTTATATGGCCATGGGAAAGTGCTGTATTACTTCATGTGTGTTCATTTTTTGTATACATCCATATACTATTCAGTAGTAAATGAAATAACATACATAGACCACCATGTATCTAGCAACCACTTGCCTTTTAATTTTCTGAAGCCACAGTTGGAAAAACTGCATTGTAACTTCATGGGAGACTGTTGGTACTTTCCTGCACCATATGAAGCTTTCAATATTTTCCTTTTATTGATGCTAATCATGGTTCCAATTTCTGATGTTGATCTTGCTTTTGTGAGGAGCATGATTGGATAGGAAACACATTGGCTAGATGTGTTCTTTTGGGAAGAGGATTCCCACATTTTCTGTATTGCATGTTCTAATGGGAACATGAGAGGATATATGGCCACGACAGCCAAAAAATTGTTTCTTTATGAGGTGGCCATGAGTTTGATGAGATGCCATATGGTGATGATTTCCCATCCATCACATATGGAATGGTTTGGGCCAACTTAATTCACAGTGTTGGAGAGGAGATCTTTATAGATCTAGTCTTCATCTTGCCTCTTGAAGGCAACATCATTGCAGCCCCATATCAACAAAAACTGCACAC
The DNA here is from genome assembly GCA_034641835.2 of Pinus albicaulis. Lineage (NCBI taxonomy): Eukaryota > Viridiplantae > Streptophyta > Pinopsida > Pinales > Pinaceae > Pinus > Pinus albicaulis. The sequence continues at coordinate 747,644,662 of CM076583.1, forward strand.
TTATCTTAAGTGGAGAGGAGGAAAGTGTGGGGTAGGCACCCATGTCTACCATGTTCATTTTTTCAGCCCACCTACATTGCATGAACTCAAGGTGGATGAGAATTTTCTAGAGTTGCCATGTTGGGAGGTGACTCATTTTGTATGGATGATTGCTTGGGGGAAAGATGTTTTCCCAATCCATTTCAGTTCTATCCTTGCAGTTTCTTGAGGGCAAGCAAAATTTGGGAGGGGAGGACCATAATATTCCTACTTAGCCCAAGCTAAGAGGAATATACAATTTTGTTTCATTTTCTGTTGATTGAATAAATGAATCAAGGAGGACATGTAAAACTCCTAAAAACAATGAATAAATCCATGCCTATGTGAACAAAGACAAATATGGGCCATATAAAATAAACACTTGCAGGTGTGAATGGGTTTGAACTATGAGACTGGGTCAACCTTGACCAAATCCATAGCACAGTCTAGATGCATTGTACCTCATGGATGCATAATGTAGTTCTAGAAGGAGGCTCCACATGTGAATAGAGCTAACTCATTGAAGTGGTTCAGGGTTTGAAAAGGTTTTTATCCTATAAAAGGAAGAGGAGAGAAGCATGGCAGGGTTGTTGATGTTTATCATTTTTTTGAATATATTGTCTGTTCAGACATATATCATTCTCTGGCTATTTATCTAAGAATAATGTTGTTTAGCATTGGGTGTTATTGGTCAGGAATCCCACCTCCTTCCTAGAGAAGCTCTTGGAGGAGCCTTGTTTGTCTTGTACACTATCTGGCATTTGGCCAAGCTTCATCTTGCATCTACAGCACTGGTCCTATTTAGGATTGGGTTGTCCTTATGAGCTGTAGCAAGTGGAGGATAGATCTCTGCAGACCTATGCATCTCTAGCACCCCTTTTCATTGGGAAAGTCATTTATCCTTTGAAAAGAGTGTTCTAGACCTTGGGAGCTTTAGATCCAGATCTTGGCATCAGGCCAAAGTATACTTAGAGTCTACAGCACAGTCCCTTTTTTAGTACTACGCTATTTGCAAGAGCAGAGTTTCAGGGAGTTTTAGCAACATCTTGGAGGAGAGATCTCTGGTGTGAAGGATCATTCCTTACACTATGGTGATCCATGGATTGGCCATGCAATCCATGTTTGTTTCAGATCTAATCTACTGTACATCACATACTTCATAATTTTTTGAATATTATTGCAGATCTATAACTTAGATCTCAGATCTACTCTTGTACTTTCATTTTTTGCTGAGATCCCTAAGGGGAATGTATAGAGGAGCCTTTCTTGTATACAGATATGAAATATATCTGAAATTTTCTATACAGATCTGCTCTAGATCTGAGTTGTAACATACTGCTACTTTAGCCAATAGAAATAATGTTGTCAAGCTTATTCATATGTTTCTTGTGGTTGTAGCACCTCATTTCTAAGGATTTCTTCATGTCTTCTCTTCTAATTTCTATATAATGATGTATGGGCTTCAATATAATCTCTTCTTCAACATCTAAGAGACATTATTGAGCCTATCTATTGGCCACCTGCATACATTGGGCTGAACTGCGTTATTTTCTGGGTAGTCTTGTTTTGCATTGCTGCAATCCCTTCTTTGGGCAGTTTTCAAGCCTTCCTAGGTGTGGGAGATCTATTTAACCCACCTAGAGAGATTTTTTTCTGATCCCCTCTTGGATTTAGGACTTAGATACTCAGATCTAAGGGATCCAAGGGCTGACTTCAAGAGCTGTAGCAGCCCCAATTTTGGGATACTGCACTGATTTTCATCTGTTATGTACAAGAATTCTTTTGAAATAAAATGAGCATTTGGTTTCTTCTGCACTAAGTTAGTTTCAGGGAGCTAATATTTTGGGTTAGGGCCTAATCCATTAGCCTCAATATCTCTTATGTTCTTTTGTTTTCTCTTGTGTTGCAGTAGTTAATCTCTTTCATTTTATGTTTAGTATCATATAAAACCTCAAAGCTATGAGCTAAGCCTCCCTCTCTCACCTCTTCCATTGGAGCTTGAGGAGGAATGTATTCCACCACAGACCAAAATTTCTTTTATTTTATGATTTCTTGGAAAAGTTAGAGAGTTTACTTTGGTTATCATGAATATGTTGTAGATGCAGAGATAGATTTATGTTTTAGTTGCATAGGTAGGTGTATCTAAATTAAACTCATATTTTCAACCAATTTTGTGATAATATTATAAATTATGAATGCATTAACATGTAGTTTGATTGTAGGTTTGAATAGAACAACATAGGAGGACCCTTTTTGTAATATCCCTTTTTCATGAACAACTACATATTGGGAATAATATGAGTTATTACCAATGTGGATATACATAAATATGTATGATATATATGTAAAAACATTTAACCTTCAATTAAATATGCAACAACAACCTTACACAACGTTTTATGGGCAAAAGGGTGGGGAAAAGTGATGATTTTGGCCCTAAAATGAGTATCTTCAGATATCTGCCTAAAAATAAGGGAAAAAGTGGGATTTTATTTCATATTAGGTCATGAGGGACCTATTCTCTGAATTTCAGCTCAAACAAACAATTATAGCTAAGTTAAACAGTTCCTCCTTCCCAAACTAGGCTAGAAAACCCTGATTTCCCAAGACTTAGATTATGCATAATTTTCTAAAGATTATTCAGCATGGATTTATGAATATGAAATGTGTAATATTATTTTAAAATTATTAAATCAGCTTAGGTTCATGGCTTATGCAAAATATATGAAAAAGATAGGAGATTTCCATGAATAAACCCTAAGTTTGAGGTGCAACAACACATGGGATTAACCAGGAAACTATTAAGCGTAATTTTTAGGTGTTGAAGCTTCATTTTATTATAAATCAGATATAAAATATATTTTTTCATGAAAAAAATGATATACAACATATCTGTAAGCCAAAGAGGCTCTTTATTACACTCCCCTTGGGGATCTCAGCAAAGGATGGACAACAGTGAGTAGATTTGAGATCTAAGTCACAGTTATGCAGCAGTATTCAGAAATTCTGTAGAAAATACATCAAAAAATAAATCATATCTGAAGGGTACATGAATTGGTTGGCCAATCCATGGATCACCACAGTGAAAGGAGGGATCCTTTCCACTAGAGATCTCTCCTCCAGGAGAACTCCAAAACACCTCCAACACTCCACTTCAGAAATTGCATAGATAAAGGAGAGAAACTACATTTTCTATGATAATATACACTTGGGCCTGATGCCAAGATGGAAATCTGAAGCTCTAAGCAGCTATTTCACTCCTGCTAATGGTTTGGGTGACTTCCCCACTGAAAAGATGCAATAGAACTCTTCAGATCTGAATAGATCTAAATCCACTTGTTGCAGCTCTCTAAATAGTGAAGCCCTAATCAGGATTTATGCTGTCAAGGGAGGTGAAGCTTGGCCAAATTCCAAATATTGGTGTTGGTGTCCCGTGTTTTGATAGATTGGCAAATCAAAAGACAAGGCAACATCAAAACCAATCTTTAGAGTTACAGGATCTAGTCCTCCTGTTCTCAGAGAGGGATCTCTCAATTTTTATTTTTTTTGAAAAGGTTTATCTTTTGTGCTTTAAGTATTGGTTTTAGACTAGTTATTAAGTGCAAGTGTTTGCTTGTTTGTTTGGTTGAAAGACATAGCAGAACATGAAAGGTCTACGAGAGATAGATAGAAAGGGGAAATGTTAGATTCATTGGGAAATGGAGTCAAGAAGAGGTTATGACAAACTCATCAATGGATATGGGATATCAGAGGGCAAATCTAAGTTGGCCACAAGATCCTTTGGTTTTGTGAATGAGATGGACATCAATGATTTGGAAAGAGAAATTGAATTCTCAACAAAGGGAACTTGAAAACATAACCTGAACAGTAAAGAAGTATTTGATAGACAGGGCTAACCATAAATTCTACAAACCATTCATTAAGCAAATAATGACTTCAAGAAAACTTTCAAAATGAAATCTAAGATTTGGGAGCACATCCTATTTCCTGAAAGATTTTATTTCAAATGACTTAGAAAACATAAAAGATTCACTGATAATTGCAGTCATAGAAGAGGGAACACCTAAAATATCTATGATCACAACTATAAAGAACTTTAAAACAATTGTTCAAGCAAGGACAAAGGGCATGATCAAAATATACCTCCTTGGCTAACTTAAGACAATGGTACTTCAAAGGGAGACTTCAATAACAACTTTCAAGTGGTAGCAGACAAGCAGGGAGAACCATAAATCATGTTGAAACCAACTATTTGAACTATTAGAGAAATAAACAAGCATGAGGACTAAAGAGAGAGATTGAAGACTCTAAAATACCTCAGCAGAAGAAAACATAAAACAGTGAAGGATGAACATGTCTAAGGTGCTTCTAGGAGTCATTTCTTAGCCTAAAACTTTCATCCTACTGTAGTAAGCATTTATGGAACAAAATGAAAACAAGAGAAAACATTAAAAAGTTAAGAATACTTCACCAACAGCCAAGCTCATGGATCCAATGATAGAGCCTTCTCAAGAACAAGCATGCAACAACATCATCAAGCTTCTAAGACTTCAATTTCTTCTTCAACTTAGGATAGACTATGTATTGTTACAGAGAGTTTCAGTATTACAACTAGTGAACAATCAACCAACCTGTATCTCATCTTCTTCGGAAGTATTTATAGAAGAAATGAGGAGGTGGAAGAGTTTTAGGATTGAAGTGTAATAAATTCTACACTAAATGAAATTCCTAGCCTTGAAAACCATGCAAGGCATAAGTAAGGAGAGAATTGAATCTCTGTTTCAGTCATTTAGGCTCAATGGGCAAAAAGGATTGACTTCGAGGCCTGTTTATCTCTTTACAATAACTTCACTGATAGTTTTAAAATATGTTCTTTCTTTGGTAATAATTGTTCAGGTGTCTTTATGTAAATATCTTTGAATTGGGCAATAATTAGGCCTTATTTTGATTGCTTTGAGGCTGCAGGTGGCTCTGTGGTAGCTGGAAAGGGTTCAATTCACCTTTGATGTGGCAGTGGAGACTTTTCAGACTGCTATATTTATTTATTATATCCTAAAACACCTTTAATTTGCTTTGATCTGTGTTTTAGGTCTGATTAGGCTTTATCTCTATCTGCAGGTTTTCATGTTGTCTTTAATTGTGTGGATTAGGAATTTTGATAGTTGAATTTATGCCTTAATCCCTCAAAAATTTGTTTAAAATATTTAAACATGGATTTCCGCTTTTATTTTCTCCCTGGGCGCTGATACTCCTTTTCTGCAGTGTTTGCTGTATTTTTTCTGCTGTGCAAGCATGTATAGGGTTGCATAATATCATCGGTGCTCATGAGGCATAGATGAAACAAGATTTGAAACCCTGTAGAATGATTTCCTTTGTGAATAAAGGCCTGGGGGATTGTCATCCCCAGCTTTTGATCTAGTTTTAAACAACTGATAAACCTTTAAAACCTGTAAAAACATAGAAAAGTTATAAAATTCCTACGGGGAAAAGGTTTAAACTGCCATGGAGGTTTATGTTAGAGCATGGTAGTTATATGAACAGAACCGACGGTCAAGATTTCTTGTTGGGGTGAAAAGGAGAGGTGGTTGGATAAACGGCGGTTGGATTAAGTCCAGGTCGTTAGATCATATTGATCAATGACCAAGATTAATCGGGTTTATATGATGCAAAGGGGGTAATATTATGATAAAATGGAAGAAATTGCGAAGAAAATGGAAGAAAACCTTTATCGATAGCGAAAAAGGGCTTTAATGAAAATAGGGGTCGCGGAATGATCTAGGCTGTTGGATTAGATTAACCAATAGTGATCAACGGCTGAGATTCATTTTAAGAAAATGTAATGGAAATGGGAATGTTGGTTTCAGCCATAAAAACCCACTGGTGTCGCGTGGAGAAAAGAGGGAAAGGTGGTATTGCCTTTTTGAATGCGATATGCGTCTCTGGCTGACACGTGGCTTTTTAAAACCACCCATATCGCGTAGCTTTTAAAAAATTAACCTTCGGACCCGAAATCACATGAAACGGCGTGCTGGCCATCAGATCTGGGGCGTTAGATCGAACGATTGTGAGGAGAGCGCGATGGAGGTAAGATGCACAGGTGGAAAATGGTGGGCCGAGAAAAGGCAGTTTTTATCTGGGCTGTTGGATCTCAGTGATGAATGGTTGAGATCTATTGATGGGGGAGGTAGTTCCCAAAGGAGTTGGGCCTATCAGGTGAAACGTGGGCCGTTGGTCTGCAAAGATCAATGGTGGGTATTTACTGAAGGATTTACACTGCAGGGTATTATGAAATAACCAAGGGAATTCAGGTTTGATCCGGACCATCAGATCTTGGCAAATGGACGGCCCAGATCTGATCGGAGGACCATCAATTGGAGGAGGGCGGAGGAAGGCGTAATGGATTTTTGCGATGCGATTGAGCGAGAGTTGTCGATCTCCAAACTAGATCGATGGTGGATATTAAGTTATGAAGGCCAAAGGCGGAAGGGCGGGCTTGGAGAATAGAGTGACTGGGACCGTCAGATCTAGGTATGACATAGCAGATCAACGGTCAAGAGTTGATCGTTGGATCTTATCAGCGGGGAGAAAAAACAGAGGGTAAGTTTAAAATTTGCGATGCAATTTAAGATTGACCGTCGGATCGGAGGGTCAGATCGATAGCTCAAGTTTGATCACATCGCAAATTTTGAAGAGTATGAAGAAGAAGGGGGACCCGAGGCGGACTTGTGATGATCGTTGATCGGTTTAGATCAATGGCTAATATGCGCTGAAACATTAAACTGTCGGGTTTTATAAAAACCAAAGAAAAAGTCAGTTTTCTACGTTTAAAGGAAAAAACCAAGGAAATGAAGGTTTACAATGGGAATTTAGACCTTTTAAGCGCTCGGTTGCGGGCTCTGGGTTATGTGAAGAATATGAGGGGATCGGGGTGTTTAGAAAAGGAAAAATGGGCTTAATCACATCGAAAAATTTTGAAAGTAAAGGAAAAAAGACAACATAGAGAACCCGATTGTGATTGTATGATTAGGCCTCAGCGCCTGGTCTTGGTGCTAGTTTTATGCGAAAGAAAGAGGCATGGGGCTAAGGCCAAAGGGGCTTAAGGCCTTAGTGCAAAATACTATTTTTCATGATTTTTTAAGGATTTTTAGAGGATTTTTGGGGGTTATGATAAGGTTTAAAAAGGATTTTTAAACCTTTAAGGGGAATTTATGCAGGAAAGGAAGGAAAATGAGGGAAATGGAGGAATTTCATGAGGAAAAGGGAATGAAAAATGAAGGTCATTTATGAGTGGAAAGAGGGGTAAAATGATGAAAAATGGGATTTTTTAGCATTCTTTTTCTTCAGGAAAACAACAAATTTTTCAGGTTTAAAAGGAAATAGCAGTGAAGATTAACTAAAGTATTAGTTATCTTCATAAAAAATTCAAGGATGATAGTTTCTCAAAGGGGAATTATCTCTTGGAGTTTTGAAGAACAAAATTAGCCACCTCTTGGTATAACAGAATTTATCTGTGGCTAAGAGTGGCTCCGCTTGGGGAAGACATCTGGTTATTTAGGTGTCTGGAACCTCAACTGCAGATCTCTAGCTTTCATTCAACCAGTGCCTTAATCCATTGGGAAGAAACCTTTCCTTTTGATGATCTCTGCAACAATTTAAAACAATGGAATTCTATTAAAACAACATGTCTACCTACCCATTTCTAATGATCCTAACATTTTCTCTTCTTTTCAGAGTGCATTTAGATTGGAAAACTCTCTTCAAATTTTTTTTATTTTTTTGACAAGAAAAAACCTAATCTAAGTCTACTCTTATTCCTCCATGAACTCAGATTAAGCAATTGAGTTCATAAGCTTCTCTACCTATCTACTATCTGCTAGGATTAGACTATCTAACATATTTTTATTCTCTAAGTTCTAAAACAAGAAATTTAAAAGCAGAAAAGTCAGGATTGAATAGTCTAACTTGTTTCTGATCTATGGCATAAAAAAAAGTTGCACATAGATAATTATTTGTAGAAAATTAAATAAAAATGGTGAAGGCTTAAGATCTGAAAGTATAAGAACATCCTTCTATTTTCTTTAGCTCTTTTTTTGACCTTTGTTTGAGTTGTCTTACATCCTTTTCTGGTTCAAGTTTTGAGCATATCAGAACTAGTTTATTTCTATCCTTGGCTCAGGATTTAAACAGATTTGAGCCATGCATCTTTTTGAAACTCATAGGTTCAGATTTTTAGCTTATTTGAACCTTTATTTTCTATCCTAATTTACCTAACTGATAAGCCAAGATTATGTTGTTTGGCTGATCTAGTTCACTAACCTATCAGCAGTAAATTGAAAAACTAATTAGTCATGATTAAACTATATGACTAACTAGAAGTGTGTTTTTTAGGAGTGGCATTTGAGCTTGCACACTTTCAGGTTTTTTTCTCTTTTTTGGTATGGGGCTATACCTTTCTTGTTTTACAATCTGCCCTCTTTTCTCTTTCTATTGTTTTTTTATTTTTATTTTTCTAACTTTGAATGCAATGTTCAGACTATGATATTTACAATGAAAAATAAAATGCTTTGAAACTCATGATTCTTGGCAGAAGTAATGCTTTAGCATCCTGCCATTGACAGGACCTCCATATAAATATTCTCCATTCAACTCTTTGAGGAAAAATGCATTGTGACCCCTCTCAGCATGAACAATATAGGGTACTTTCTACAAGTTATCAAACTTGCCATGTTTTCGCTTCTCTTCTCTTCTTGAATCCCATTTAAGAACAACATATCCAACTTGGAAATTGTTTGCCTTAGTCCTCTTGTCAAATAGCTTCTTGATATTTTCCTGGACTAACTGTGTTCTTTCATAGACTTCTTCTCTAGTCTATTGTAAATGAATTGTTTGATTAATTCTTCTCTGCATATCATTCTCTTTAATATTCACTTCTTGGAGGAGCTTCATGACTGGAACTCCTAATGAGGTTGGGAAGACTGTATCCATGCCATAAACCAGCTGATAGGGGGACATATTTATTGAATTTTTGGTTGTTAATCTATCAATCCATAAGGCATCAACCAGCTTACTGTGCCATGATTTATGATTCTACTCCAACAAATTTTTGATGATATTGATGAGGCTTTTGTTGGAGGATTCATCTAATCCATTTCCTTGGGGATATTAGGTAGTAGAGTGGCCCAAGGTAATGTGGTATTTGTGACAAAAATCAACCATTCTCTTAGATTTGAAGGCAGAGCATTATCTGTTATGATTTTTCTTGGACAACCGAATTTGGATAGGATATTTGTTTCAAGGAACTTGATAATGACATAGTCAGTAGCATTCCTAGAGGGTATAGATTCTATCCACTTGGTAAAGAATTTAGTGGCAGTGAGGATCCACTTATGTTGGGCTGATGAGGATGCGTGAATTTCCCCAATGAAGTCCAAGCCCCATTGTTGAAAGGGTGCCTCAAAAATGATAGGATGTAAAGGTAAGGGAAGGAGTTTTCTCTTGCCATCAAAAATTTGACACTTATGACAAGACATGACTAACTTCTGGGTATCTGGGAAAAGGGTGGGCCAATAGAGACCAGATCTAAGAATTTTGTTCGTTGTGGTCTTCCAGTAGAGGTGTCCTCCACATTCTCCTTCATGTAGCTCATGCATGATTTTTCCTGCATCATCTTCAAGTAAACATTTAAGAAAAATTCCAACAACATTTTTCCAATACAATACCCCATCTAAGATGCAATAACTCAAATATTTTTGTTTCAAAAATCTAGCTTTAGTTTTAGACAAAGAAGGAGGGGCATTCAAATATAAAAGCACATAAATAATGTCAGCATACCAAGGAGAATTTAGAAATGTTTCTTCAATGAAAGGAGCAGTAGATTATTCTATTTCTTCCAACACATCTACCATGTTCAGCACTTGGAAGTTAGACTCAGCCATCAGTTTTTCTAATCCTTTCCTTTTGACTGGTTTGGTGGGCCTGATTTCTAAGTCTTATTCAAGAATAGTTGCAATCCATTTTCCCTTTTTACTATCAGGGTCTTGACTTAGAACGTCCTTGACAACAATGTGTGGAACAAAAGTAATTATGTGAGAGTGTATAATATAGACTCTAAAGTCTTTTAATGCTTTCACTAATGCTAAGGCTTGCTTCTCCATGATGTTATATTTAAGAGGAGCATCTCTTGAGGCCATAATAAAGAAGGATATTGGTTGTTCTTTCCCCAAGTCATTCTTTTGAAGTAATACTGCAGCTATTGTATGCTCAGATGCAAAAGAAAAGATATAAAAGTCTTTGGTGAAATCTAGACTAATCAAGCCTGGTGTTTGAGTAAGAGCTTGTTTAACTTGTTCAAATTATTGTTTAGCTTGTAAAGTCCATTTCACACCTACCTCTTTCTTAAGCATGTTTGTAATGTTTTTTAATAGCTTAGCAAGGTTGGGGATAAACCTCCTCAAAAAATTAATCTTCCCAATGAAAGATTGTAATTCTTTGAGGCTTCTTGGATGGCTGATTTGTAATATGCCATCTATCCTTGTAGGGTCTATTTTGATTCGTTCTTATGAAATTATATGGCCAAGAATTTTACCTTTTTGGAGACCAAAGAGTGTCTTCTTGGGATTCAAAGATAAGCCAAATTTCCTACACTTCTCAAAAAAAAATTTCAAGTGAATCAAATGTTCTTCATCAGTTTTTGAGAAAATGGTTATGTCATCAAGGTAAATGATTATAAAATAGCCAATCTCTTCAGAGAATGCTATGTCCATGGCCCTTTGGAAGGTGGCCCCTGCATTCATCAAACGGAATGGCATTTTAACATACATAAAGGTGCCCCAAGGTGTAGTAAATGTAGTTTTGATTTGATCACTTGGGAGCACTAAGACCTAATTGTAACTCGAGAACCCATCCAACAGTGATATCATTTTTGACCCAACTACCCTTTGAATTATATGGTCCATCTTGGGCAAGGGGTAGTTGTCCTTTAGGGAGGCTCTATTTAAATTTCTAAAATCAATGCAGAGTCTTATTTCCCCTGTTTTCTTCCTAGCAGAAACTAAGTTTGACACCCATTCTGAATATCTAATGGGCACTATAATCCCAACATCATGCATTTTTTCAATTTCTTTCTTAACTAAAGGTATTAAAACAAGGTTTAGTCTCCTTAGTTTTTGTTTGAAAGGCTTTTGATTTTCCTTAAGAGGGATTTTGTGTTGAATGATGTTGGTATCATAAGATTTCAGGTCTTTGTACCCCCAAGCAAACACATCTCTGAATTCTTTGAACAACTCTATGTATTTCAATTTTATGTGAGAAAGGAGAGTGTTGGACAATTTAATCATTTTCGGTTCTACTAAGCTGTCTATGTTATGTTCTTCTACATCTGTTTCCACAAGCTCCATTCTGGGTTCTTTGGCTACATCATTAAAGTCAAAAAGGTGTTCTAAAGGTGTAAGACCTCTTGGAATTGTATCACTTTTGCACTGTAAGACTTCCAAGTATTTCTAGTCGGTGCAGTCAATTAATTCTGATTCAAAAAGATTCTCATATTTATTTATATCAACAGAATATGTCATTTAAACTTCTGGGATTTGTTCAATATGCAAACAGTTTTCTTTATGGCCAATTTCTAATGTTGGTATGTCGAAATCATTTTTTTATTTTAGAAAATCATCTATGTGTTTCTCAGAGTCAAACACTTGCCAATGATCCTCATTATCAGGCACTGCAGGCCTGTGTTTTACCTTTACGCTAAGTTTTTCATTCACTTGAGGTATTTGGCAATTGTTGGCATTGAAAGCGAGTTAATTTGCTAGATGATTTTGTGCTCTTGGAATGAAAACGAGTTCATACTTTTCAAAGGTTTTTAATAAATCTAGGGCAGCATTTTGATACTCTCTAAGTCTTGGGTTTCTAGCTGAGTATTCTGCTTTGATTTGTGTTATGATAAGTTCTAAATCTCCTAAGATTGATATCATTTGGGCTTCTAATTGTTTAAGCACTTGTAATCCAAGGAGAAGTGCTTCGTATTCAGCGATATTGTTTGTGCAAGGAAAATCCAATTTATATGAAAGGCTCTGATTTGTATTCTGGATCCATACACCTACCCCTGCACTAGTTTTATTACAAGATCCATCAAAATTTATAGTCCAAAGTATATCAACCTCATTTTCATTCTCTTGTTGCTATTGATTTTCAATGTTTTGAATTTGATTTGAGGGAAGGTTTGATTGTTCTAGTGAACTAATTGGCTCTTGGTTTTACTTTTCTTTCTGAGTGATTTCATCTTCATTGTATAAGATGAAAGAATATAAGCTTGACTGAATGGAATAGATTGGAGATTTCTTTGGTTTATTTATGTTTCTCACCATGTATTTCATATGGGATTCCCTGTATAATATTCTGTTTTGGTTAAAAACAGGGATGGTGGCATAATACATGTCAATTTGAAGGCTTCCTTGAAGTTTGGCTCCCCATGATCTTGATAAAAGCATTCCATACTTAGGGGGAATGTCAGCTACAACTATGTCCATTACTAGACTCTTAGTAGGGATTTGAGATAAGTTAACACATAAATATTTGATTCACTTTTCTTGAGTAAAGTCTGTCCTTGTATGGTTTAGTAATTTCTAAGCCTAAGCTTTCCATTACTACCTTAGGCATTAGATTATGTGAAGCTCCAGAGTCTAACATGGCACTGTGTAAAATTTTCTCATGTATGTTCAAACTAACATAGAAGGGAGGGACAACTCCTTCTTGGTATTTTCCTTCAACTTCTGGACCAAACAACAACTCAGGCTTATCATCTATCAAGTTTAAGGTTTCAGTGTCATTTCCTAAGTTCAAAGTTTTTAAAACTTGGTTTTTATACACTTCTTGGGTTACTAGTTCAGCTAGAGGGATGGTAATTTTTATCTTTGCAATCTCTCCCTCAAGGCTGAAAGGAACAATTGATTTTGTCATATTTACATCTGTATTTTCAAGTGAATTCCTTTCAGCAATTTTGATTTGCTGAACTTTGTTTGGACTGGTAATTGGGACAGTTTTTTTAGGACCACTAGCTAAAGTGCTAGGGGTACTTTGTTCAACATTTGGCTAGCTATTTTTCTCTTTTTTTAAATCGGGTTTTTTAGCCAAAATGTTGGGTTTCTCTGTTGTCTTCTTAGGCTGGTTTTCTGCATTTTTCTTGATAGCAGTGCTAGTGTTCTTATCTTTTGAATTTTCTATGATCCCTTTGCTCCTTAGATCATATTGTTTGTGCACCTCCATGATTGCATTTTCAAACCCCAATCTATAATCATTAGAATCTTCATAGGTGTTTGTATTTTGATTAGAGAAGAAACATTGTTCTTCTTCAGTGAGGAAAACATCATCCCCACTATCTGATCCGATCAAGTTTACATGTCCTTCTCCCAACCTTTCAGTCTCCATATCTTCCTCATATTGATCTACATAGTTTTGTTGGAAGGGAGGTCTAATCCGTTGGTCATTTTATTTTTTATTGTCTTGATTGTTTTCTCTTCTATAATTCTTATTTATATTTCTATTTTGGTTGTTTTTAGGTTCTCTTGGTGGCACGCTATCATTCAAATTGATCTTTTCAAGCATCCTCTCCTTTACCTTCACTAGGTTATCAATTTTAGTGTCAAAAGTTGAGGCTGAGGGTGCAATGTCATCTTTATAAGTTACCCTCTTCTCTGATCTCAACCTATTTATTTTCTCAATTATGTTTGCTTCTACGCTCACAGCTCCCTTCTGCATGTCTTCTAATGTTAAGTAATCTCTCTCCCTTACCTCATAGGCCATTTCGACATCAAAACCTTCAGGGTATCTTACTAAGGCCATGCCTTGGGGAGGTTTCATGTGAGGTGGAAGAGCATTATAGATACTATTAAACCTGATTGAGTAATCATGAACACTCTCCCCTTGATTTCTTTTAATACTGCTATACTCTGCTAAGATTTGGAGAGGATTCTTCTTGATTTCCCATTTGTTTAAAAAGGTTTGATGAAAAGTAGGGAGATCATTAATTCTGTTAGGAGCTAGGCTTTTAAACCATTTTTTTACTTCTCCTCCTAGAATTTGGGCAAATATTCTCATCTGTATGGTCTCATCTTCTATCTCCATGTAATCAAATGAATCATTCATTTTGTCTATATGTCGTTGGGAAGTACTAGGTTTATTGGCAGGGAAGTGGGGAATTTTTTATTGATAATCATTTGGTAAGGGAACCAGAGGTTGTGGTAACAGTAATGGGGCATACCATGTTGCCATGGCTGGAAAGAAAGGTGGATTTACAAGAGGTGGATTTACAAAAGGGAAAGTGGGTTGAAACAGAGTGTATTGTACAGTGGTAGCATGAATTGGAGTGGAAAAGATACTTGGGCCAACAAACTGGTTTTGAGAAGATTTGTTATGAAAAAGGCTAAAGTGATGAAGAAGCTGGGAATCAGGAGGAGTGGAAGGTGAGGCTTCTCTACTAAATCTCTATTGCAAATATTTAATGTCAAGATTAGTTTGGTTTAAATCACCTTGAGATTTATTTCTAAAGATGTTCTTTGTGTGATGTAAACCAAAGTGTAAATCCTCTAAGACAACAAGGTTTTCAGGGACAGATTTTGTTCTTAAGAGGCACCTATCAGCAACTGATTTTCCAGGTCTAGAATTTTGCCACAAAATCCTCTTTGGATTGTCAAATATGGTAGGGGGATTTGGATCTAGATGGGATCTAGTTTTGATCTTATGTGAAGTCAGACTTCGTTTCCAAAAATGAGAAAGGTTGAAGTTTTTTAGGACTGTTTTTGAAAATTTTGCCTTTCAAAATGTCTTATCTAGTACGGGACTAGGCTTCTAAACTTCCTCAAGGATGGTTAACACAATATTAAGGAAATCTAGAGGGCTAGATGGGTAATAGGCTTACTGGGGCTAGTGGAGTCGCCAGGTGGAAACTTTTTTAGCCTTTATGAAGGTAAAATATTTAATGGTTCCACCACCATGTTTATTAGGAAGCCAATCTAAAACATTTTTGGGTTTTTCTGAGTTTTTATGGTTGTTTGAAATACTAAGGGATTTCCTGGAGTCCTAAGGTATACTTAGATTGTCACTAACTCAGAAGGGTCCCACCATGATTTCCATTATGTTGGTGTCCCGTGTTTTGATAGATTGGCAAATCAAAAGACAAGGCAACATCAGAACCAATATTTAGAGTTACAGGATCTAGTCCTCCTGTTCTCATAGAGGGATCTCTCAAATTATTATTTTTTTGCAAAGGTTTATCTTGTGTGCTTTAAGTATTTCTTTTAGACTAGTTATTAAGTGCAAGTGTTTGTTTGTTTGTTTGGTTGAAAGACATAACAGAACATGAAAGGTATAAGAGAGATAGATAGAAAGGGGAAATGTTAGATTCATTGGGCAATGAATTCAAGAAGAGGTTATAAAAAAATCATCAATGGATATGGGATATCAGAGGGAAAATCTAACTTGGCCACATGATCCTTTGGTTTTGTGAATGAGATGGACATCATTGATTTGGAAAGAGAAATTGAATTCTCAACAAAGGGATATTGAAAACATAATCTGAACAATAAAGAAGTATTTGATAGACATGGCTAACCATAAATTCTACAAACCATTATTTAAGAAAATAATGACTTCAAGAAAAATTTCAAAATGAAATATAGGATTCGGGAGCACATCCTATTTCCTCAAATATTTTATTTCAAATGACTTATAAAACATAAAATATTCACTGATAATTGCAGTCATAGAAGAGGGAACACCTAACACATCTATGATCACAACTATAAAGACCTTTAAAACAATTGTTCAAGCAAGGACAAAGGGAATGATCAAAATAGACCTCCTTGGCTAACTTAAGGCAATGGCACTTCAAAGGGAGACTTCAATAACATCTTTCAAGTGGTAGCAGACAAGCAGGGAGAACCATAAATCATGCTGAAACCAACTATTTGAACTATTAGAGAAATAAACAAGCATGAGGACTAAAGAGAGAGATTGAAGACTCTAAAATACCTTAGCATAAGAAAACATAAAACAGTGAAGGATGAACAGGTCTAAGGTGCTTCTAGGAGTAATTTCTTAGCCTAAAACTTTCATCCTACTGTAGTAAGCATTTATGGAAAAAAATGAAAACAGGAGAAGACATTAAATAGTTTAGAATAATTCACCAACAGCCAACCTCATGGATCCAATGATAGAGCCTTCTCAAGAACAAGCATGCAACAACATCATCAAGCTTCCAAGACTTCAATTTCTTCTTCAACTTCGGACAGACTATGTATTGTTACAGAGAGTTTTAGTATTACAACTACTAAACAATCAGCCAACCTATATCTCGTCTTCTTCAGAAGTATTTATAGAAGAAATGAGGAGGTGGAAGAGTTTTAGGATTGAAGTGTAATAAATTCTACACTAAATTCAATTTCTAGCCTTGAAAACCATGCAAGGCATAAGGAAGGAGAGCATTGAATTATGATTCTGTTCTATTTACTCTGTTTCGGTCTTTTAGGCTCAATGGGAAAAAAGGATTGACTTCGAGGCCTATTTATCTCTTTACAATATATTCATTGACAATTTTAAAATCTGTTCTTTCTTTGGTAATAATTGTTTAGGTGTCTTTATGCAAATATCTTCGAATTGGGCAATAAGTAGGCCTTGTTTTGATTTCTTTGAGGCTGTAGGTGGCTCTGTGGTAGCTGGAGAGGGTTCAATTCACCTCTGATGTGGCAGTGGAGGCTTTTCAGACTGCTATATTTCTTTATTATATCCTAAAACACCTTTAATTTTCTTTGATCTATGTTTTAGGTCTGATTAGGCTTTATCTCTGTCTACAGGTTTTCATGTTGTCTTTAACTGTGTGGATTAGGCATTTTGATAGTTGAATTTATGCCTTAATCCCTCGATTTTTTTTTTAAAATATTTAAACATGGATTTCCACTTTGATTTTATCCCTAGGCGCTGATACTCTTTGTCTGCGGTGTTTGTTGTGTTTTTGCTGCTACGCAGGTGTGTAAAGGGTTGCATAATATCATCGGTGCTCATGAGGCATAGATGAAACATGATTTGAAACCCTGGAGAATGATTTCCTTTATGAATAAAGGCCTGGGGGATCGTCATCCCCGGCCTTTGATCTCTTTTTAAACAACTGAGAAACCTTTAAAACCTACTAAAACATAGAAAAGTTATAAAAATCCTATGGGGAAAGGGTTTAAACTGCTTTGGATGTTTAGGTTAGAGCATGGCCATTGGATGAACAGAACCAATAGTCAAGATTGCTTGTTGGGGTCAAAAGGAGAGGTGGTTGGATAAATGGTGGTTGGATTAAGTTCAAGCCGTTAGATCAGATTGATCAATGGCCGAGATTAATCGGGTTTATATGATAAAATGGAAGAAATGGAAGAAAATGGAAGAAAACCTTTATCGACAGCGAAAATGGGCTTTAATGAAAATAGGGGTCACAAAATTATCTGGGTCATTGGATTAGATTAACCAATAGAGATCAACGATGGAGATTCATTTTAAGAAAATTTAATGGAAATGGGAATGGTGGTTTCGGCCATAAAAAACCACTGGTGTCGTGCGGAGAAAAGAGGGAAAGGTGGTATTGCCTTTTCGAATGCGATATGCATCTCTGGCTGACATGTGGCTTTTTAAAACCGCTTATATCGTGTAACTTTTGAAAAATTAACCTTCGGACATGAAATCATGCGAAACCACACGCTAGCTATCATATCTGGGGCATTAGATCAAACAGTTGTGAGGAAAGCGCGATGGAGGTAAGATGCACGGGTGAAAAATGGTGGGCCAAGCAAAGGCGATTTTGATCTAGGCCGTCAGATCTCAGTGATGAATGGTTGAGATATATTGATGGGGGAGGTAGGTCCCAAAGGAGTTGGGCCTATCAGGTGCAACGTGGGCTGTTGATCTGTAGAGATCAACGGTGGGTATTTACCAAAGGATTTACACTGCGAGGTCTTATGAAATAACCAAGGGAAGTCAGGTTTGATCCGGACTGTCAGATCTTGGTGAATGGATGGCCCATATATGATCGCAGGACCATCAATCGGATAAGGGCAGAGGAAGGCGTAATGGATTTTTGCGATGCGATTGAGCGAGAGCCATCAATATCAAAACTAGATCGACGGTGGAGATTAAGTTATGAAGGCCAAAGGCAGAAGGGCGGGCTTGGAGAATGGAGCGACTGGGACAGTCAGATCTGGGTATGACATAGCAGATCAACGATCAAGAGTTGATCACTGGATCTTATCAGCGGGGAGAAAAGACAAAGGGTAAGTTTAAGATTTGCGATGCGATTGAAGATTAACTGTTGGATCGGAGGGTCAGATCGACAGCTCAGGTTTGATCGCATCGCAAATTTTGAAGAGAATGAAGAATAAGGGGGACCCGAGGTGGACTTGCGATGATCATTGATCGGTTTAGATCAATGGCTAATATTCGCTGAAACATTAAATTGTCGGGTTTTATAAAAACCAAAGAAAAATTCGGATTTTTACATTTAAAGGAAAAAACCAAGGAAATGAAGGTTTAAAACAAGAATTTAGACCTTTTAAGCACTCGGTTGCGCGCTCTGGGTTACGTGAAGAATACGAGGGGATTGGGGTGTTTAAAAAAGGAAAAAGGGGCTTAATCGCATCATAATATTTTGAAACTAAAGGAAAAAAGACAACATAGAGAACCCGATTGCGATTGTGCGATTAGGCCTCAGCGCCTGGTATTGGTGCTGGTTTTATGTGAAAGAAAGAGGCATGGGGCTAAGGCAAAAGGGGCTTAAGGCCTTAGTGCAAAAGACTGTTTTTCATGATTTTTTAAGGATTTTCAAAGGATTTTTGGGGGTTCCGATAAGGTTTAAAAAGGAGTTTTAAATCTTATTAAGGGGAATTTATTAAGGAAAGGAATTAAAATGAGGGAAATGGAGGAATTTCATAAGGAAAAGGGAATGAAAAATGAAGGTCATTTATGAGTGGAAAGAGGGGTAAAATGATGAAAAATGGGAGTAGTCTTTTTCTTTAGGAAAAAAATAGATTTTTTAGGTTTAAAAGGGAAACAGCAGTGAAGATTAACTAAAGTATTAGTTATCTTCATAAAAACTTCAAGGATGATGGTTATCAAAGGGGAATTATCTCTTGGAGTTTTGAAGAACAAAATTAGCCACCTCTTGGTATAACATAATTTATCCGTGGCTAACAAGTGGATCAATGCAGCATAATCTCCTCAAAGAGACCCTCAAGGAAGGAAGAGGAATTCCTAAATAGGAAATCCCTCTGTCTCTAGCGAAACAACCAAGAGAGTTTGAGTTTCTCAAGAAATCTCAAAATCAAAACATCATCAACAACCTTCTCCTTAAGTCTTTCCCTTTCTTTTATAAGATTAGGGTTTGCAAAACCCTAAACCACCTTCGTTCATTTGTCCCTTTTCACATGGAGGACCTCCTCATGGAACTGCACTGATCATCTAGGGGGTTCATTGTATCTGAACTGCATTAGGATTTGGTCCTATTGACCCATTCAAATAGCTTGAACCTGTTTCACATACAAGTGGATTTTATTGAGCTAGCCTTGATTTGACTCTGTTCCAATTAGGCATTGATTTATTCTCATGTTTAGGAGTTTTTATTTGTCCTCCTTTAGATTTTATTCAACAATTGATAAAAATAAAATGAATTTGAATATTCCTATTAGCTTCGGCTAATTAGGAATATTACACTTTCAGCAACATTAGCTTCAATCTCTACTCTTCATCAACCACCTTCCATCCAACTCACCTACAATCTTGTTTTTGGAAATCACCACCACATCACTGAGGGCCACCTCGAAGGTGCAAGATAGAATTGGTGAAGAGTTTTGAGCTTATCCAAGGTTTTAGCTAACTTTAATCTACCTAGATCCACCTTCACCCAACCTCTCCTAACATTTTCCTCACCATATCTAGCCTCAAACTCCACACAGCCTATTTCTTGTAGCTTTTTTGGACATCCTATAGCACTATAGGAAATCTCGTAGAAACTTCATGTAGTAGTGCCAAACCCTCTCTTATTTAGCCAAAAATCATTCTTTCGCCTCATCTAAGCCTAGCCAAGCCACCAATAGACATTTAGCTTTGAACATATGGTCTAGGGTCCCTCTTAGACCACCTCAACATGTCCTTTTTTTGTTGCAAAACAAAGTCATTTAAAAGTGTTATTTGCTCATTGCTAGATGCATAATTAAACACATGAGTTAAGCATGAGATAGATAGGACTAAATTAGCCATTTTATTTAGTTTTTGTGCTCTATATTACTTTATGTTTTTTCAATTCAATTCAACAATATAGATTCTAAATTCCACTTAGTGTAATTTCCATTCTTGCATTACCATAAGTGTGAACTTCTCTTTCTTACAATTATCTAGATGGATCAGTTTGATCTAGAGTAGTTTATTTCCTTATTGATAAAGTAATGGTCATGATTTATTTATAGTCTTAGATTACATTTAGAAGTGTGACCAAATTTCTTTCCTAGAAGTAATTCTAGCAGTAGAATCTCATTGTAGAACTTAGATGAGAATGTCACGAGTATAACTCATCTATTGTTCATATAGAACTCATACATCCAAGTTTGTACGAACCTCGGGTTGATAAAATAAAGTTGAGTATCCTCTAGAATTTGCAGCACTCTTGGTGCAATACCAGGGCTCATGAATCACCACTAAAACTACTAGAAGTATCCACTGCATATGCACTATGTACTTTCTCGAATTTTAAAGTCTTAACTAACTTTGAAACAAAACAAGAATAATTTTGATAAATTGGTATTAGGTGGTTAGGGGGAGAACTAACTATAATATTATTTTATGAATTGGTGCTCGAAGGAGGTACATCACCTTCAAAAAAAAATATTCACATCATAAAATTAGTTCCATCATTAGGAGCAGTACTCTGATTTATCACTACAATTGATTGTCTAGGCACTTCCACCATTCTGACTCCATTTGACTCTTCGTGGAATCCATTTATTTCATTCATATTTCCTATTCCATTAATTGCAACACCTCCTATTTGGCTTGAATTGAATCCACTACCTACTTCTATAATTTTCATCTTCAAGGTGTTTTTTGGGCTAGGGTCCCCTACGATCAAAGTTGAGTCAATTTTGTCTATTTTTTTATAGCGCAATGCGCAAGTCAAGGGTATTTGGGGCAAGTCAAAGATACTTATTTTTGTAATGGGTAAAAGGGTAAAACATGGGGCTCAAATCACGGTTTGAGTCCATGGTTTTACCGCACCTAAGTTGTATAAGAAGGCATGTAAGAGCCAAGTCAGTTAACACATTATGAATGAATGAATGAATAATCAATTTCGATGATTCAGGAAAGCTTTTGTGATAAGTCTGAGTAGAGATAGGCTCTTGCATCTATGTGCTTAGAGACCTAAGTCCTGGTTTGTGTGTGAGGACTCTGCAACTGTATGTGCAAGAGAGAAAATTTTAATAATTGAAGATCTGCTAATGAAGAGAAGTTTTGGCGGAAATATTGTTTTGCTTGCATAATATCTATGTGTCGATTTATTCATTTACTTATATATCTATTGCAGTTTAAATTATTAATGCGTATTTGTCTAAGACGATTCTATAATTGTGCAAGATCTATATCTGTTCCTGTTAAGGGTTTCTATGAAATAATATCTGGTAAAAATAGATCTTTGTGTTTGCGCAAGTATGCTTATGTTTTATTAAGGTTAGATATGAATTGAGTTAAAAGGAAACTTCACAAAACAATAGTAGTTAGAACATATTATAAAGGTTAGATTCACAATATAGTTGTTATAGGTCAATTTGGGCATCATTCCCAATCACCTGGTTAACTAGGAATCATCTCCAGGACCAATGTATAGGGTCTATCATCCCCTAACATTTCAGTTGCTACATGCCCTAAGACAAAGAATAAGACAAATCAATCAAAGACATTCATATACAAAGGTTTCCAAAGTTTGAAGTTTATAATATATCATATGGGAGCTCACCAATGCTGCCTCTAAAGGGACTAAGTGCATTTCATATGCATGTAGCCCTATGCAAGGCTGCTCTGCAAAGCACTTCCCGACATTCATGGGTGTGTTGGTCACATTGGGAGCGAAATTCTCATTGTTCTGGAATCTCCACTTGGCCAGTTCCTTCTAGAAGAGTTCACATGTGTCATACTTCAAATCCATGTGCCCATTTTACATCTACAAGATTGAGAACATGTCTTGCTTATTATTGGAAAGTAATTGATTGAGAAACTACCTCAGCTCCTCTATAAATTGAGCATAGATCTTAGTTTGAAAAGGAAGAATTTGTGTAGAGAAATGTTGGTGGAATTTCCATTGAGGAGATGGATTTGAGTGATATATTGCTAGATATATCTGCATTGTGATGAGGCTAGGATGCTGCTAGAAATGGTGACACCAAATCAGTCATTGGGTTGTAACCTCCCCTTCTATAATTAATAAAGAATACAACTTATTTTTCCCTATATGCATCTGTATTGGCTTTGATTTCCATATTGCAAGATCTTAGTTGATGCATATGGTTTATTCTTTACTGATTTAGCAAACTAACTTGAACAAACATCTGTATTATTGCTATTTTCTTTTGTTTAGTGTTCATTCTTGCAAGAAATATGTTTCATAGTCGGCTAGAATCTGAAGCTACAACGGAAGTGATAGAAGGAATCATTTGGAAGCACTTGGATTCCAAGTAAGCCTCTAATCCATTCTACATGTATGTTCTTAGATAGGAAAAGTAGTCGTATAGTCTTTAATCTGTTGTTCTAGATTAGAAACTATCTAGGGAAGCGTGTTTTATCCGTAATTCACAGTTATTCATAACAAATTGGAGACTCCGCTGGGGAAGTTACTCTTTATCCTAGGTGTTTTAGCCTCTGATTTTCTCTGTTTATTCACCCAGTAGTTGTTACTCACAAAGATTAGTATTTTTGAGATCGAAATTTGCAAAAGAAGTGTGTTAAATAGTTGTGTTCTTCTTTATACACTGCGCCCAATGCACTCTTGGACAGGACACAATGCTTTGCATAGCACTGTCTCCCTTTCAGGCCTGCGTTGCAAAGCACTGTATCTCTTTAGAGACTACGTTGCCTCCATAAACCATCCAAATTATCTTGAATTTTTCTTTGCAGTTTGTTTCAGTTTGTTTGCTGCTTTGTTTTGAAAAGCCTGAGCCTCATATTGACCAGTGAATTCATCTATCTCTTCCTCCTTTGAAAGAAAATTTGTTCAATGTTTGTTTAAAGAATTTTTATTTATCATTGGAAAGTTAATTTCAAAGTATTTTTATTGTCGCATTAGATCCATTTGCTTTTGAAAAAGGAAATTGGTGTAAATATTCGTTTCCTGATAGGAGAAATTGTTGTTTAATTCCTCATTTTTCCTTCAAAAGAGAAATTATTGTTTGTATTTCTCATTTCTCAAAAGTAAAGGGAATTTGACTTTATTGATTTAGTGAACTTAGTTTCTTTTCTGAATTCATAACATTAAATGAACTGAAAAGAAAAATCTACATTTGCATGTAGTGGTTTGTGTGTTTTGCAAAAAAGAACAATTAGGAAATCTGCAGTTAGTTTTTTCTCTTTGATTTGTTTGCTCACAAATTGTTCGCTCTTTCCCTCTAGTAGCTAGGATTTTCATTGAAAAACTAAAACTGAAAGATTGTTTATCATTCTTAATTGTATTTTAGGAATTTTCCATTACATCATCGTGGTGAACCTTTGAAAGGAATTTTTTTTAGCAAGATCAACATAAAATTAATCTCAATTTACCTAACAAATCATTGGAACCATAACAATAACATTTATAAGGTCTAGGCTAGAGACGTGTTCCGATGTCATAAAAAATAGCAGTTGCCGTTAACTTGTCTGTGATACATTCCGAGTGTGATACCTCACTCCACGTACGTAAGTATATCGTAGCTCATACACGTACTTTCGGGTATATCAAGCGGTGTTACAGTACAATAAGTATAAAAGGGTGCTCTCACTGTGTGGTTTCACATCAGAAAGCACTAATATGGACTTGGGCCTCCATGTACCTTTGGGTATATTTGGGAGGACAAATTTTAGGTGCTATCCATCCATAGTGAACCGATTCATCTGCCTTGTAAATTGTGATACACCGAACACAACATTCGGTGACATTGCCTGCCTGTACTTCTTGGTTCGCTAGGAGGTATTCTGCAGTTCATATTTTCTTGGTAAACCCTTTTGCCTAGAATTACCCTTTTATTTTGTTTATTTATTTTTGGTTAAAATAAATTAGTAATCATGGAAGAACAAAATCCTTTCCCCCTTCATTCGCATAGACTAGCGTTAAAACCACCTTTACCACCAGAAGTTACTTCTGGTAGGCGAAGGTGATCACGATCTGCCAAATCATGTACAATTCATACCTTTGGTAAAACATCATATTTCTATAAACCAGAGTTAGCTCAAGTTGTTTATACACATCCCGATTCATCTACTATTGTTGAAACGGAGTCTTCACAGCTACCCGTGGTCACGATCCATCCAATCAGTGAGACCATACCTCCTGGACCCGAAGTTGTTCAACTAGAAATTGATCCAGATCCTGCCTCTTCTTTGCCAGAACGTCTAAATCCTAAATTAATACAACCAGAAGTTGTTCCTACCTTGGTCATCCCACAAGTTTCTGTAGCTATTGAATCTCCAATATCACATAGTCAACCACCTGAAATATACTTTGGGCTTGATGGTGAAATACTCCCCCATGGTTTAATTGCGATTGAAGAAATCCCACAAGATGAGACACCTTTAATTCCAACCCATTTTGGGGAGGACCTTTACCTGTACGATTATTTTCCTCAATCAACACCATCTACTTTTGTTGATCTTGTTCCTTTTCAAACTCCTGTCGATTCAAAAGGGTATACATTTGGTCAAGTAACCATCCCTGAACCAGCATCTTCGGTTGGGTCATCTGTTCCAATTACATCCGCTCCTGCCCTAGCTACCCTATTGATGTTTACAACTTCACCAAAGTCATATTTTCATGGTGGCCCTTTGGTCCCATTAGGTTAAAAATCATTATTTGGAATTTTCTCTGGTGCATCTTCAAACCCATGGACTTTACCAATGTCATCATCTGGTATTTTAACTGGTAATCCTATAGTAAGTACTGAATGAATTGATTCTTTATATTCATCCTCAGGGAAATATCAAGACGGTCCTTCTGGGTCTATTCCTTCAAGTACCATATCAACTGGACTCCTAGCATTTGGAGAGAAATATTTTATGTCTTATTATCCTCCTCATGTTGGGAGGCAACCTTTGGTCACCCAATATGACATTATTCCATCACTTTTTGGTCAACATAATGTTGAAATGAATGTTTGTCAATGGCAGCCCACTCTGCCTATCCAATCACAAATGTTTGCCCACTCGTATCAACCAGTTCAACCTGTTACACCCACATCATTTCCACTTGTCAATACATCTTTACCCTTGTTACAGAATCAAAATGTTGTACAACCTTATCAAATGGGTCCTTCAACTCAATATCCACAAATCTTGGGTCCTCAGACTCCAAATCCTTTGGTTAATTTAC
Source organism: Pinus albicaulis (assembly GCA_034641835.2). Taxonomy (NCBI): domain Eukaryota; kingdom Viridiplantae; phylum Streptophyta; class Pinopsida; order Pinales; family Pinaceae; genus Pinus; species Pinus albicaulis. Next base: position 747,670,304 of record CM076583.1, read on the forward strand.
AAAAACCTGTATCTGGGATCATTTATTCACTAGCTAGTTTACCATTTTATGGGATGTCACAACCGCAACCTAGTTATACCTATCAACCAAATCCAAGTTATCCTAATCTGGGTTATAACATTGGTGGATAGACCCCTTGGCAGCCACATGCGCAAAAGCCTCAAACTTCATTTCAACAAGTATCATATCCAAGTTTTTGTCAAAAGAATCCTCAAGCGTTTTCTTTTAAAAACAACCCCTATCTAGGTTACCAGTAGTAGATTCCTTATGCTAGTGCTAAAATGCTTGTTTCTCAAGAAATTCCATCTTACCCTGGCTATGCTCAACCTAACCTTAATCGAGAGTTTCCCTTTATCGCAACTTTAGAGTTACCAGATTTAAATCGGATAACTAATGATCCAATCAATTACGCTCCTTGCTGGCCAACGATACCTCATAAATTACCCTCGGATATTCCTAAGTTCAATGGAAACCATAGAGAATATCTTTCGACTCATGTTATGACTTACCATTTATGGTGTTCATCAAACTCCCTGAACAATGATTCTGTTCAACTACGTCTTTTCCACCGTACGCTTACAGGTCCAACTGCAAAATGGTATATTGAATTACCTAGAGCTTCTTTTGATAATTTTACAGCCCTAGCTACTGTATTTTTGACTCATTTCCAATTACCCATCCGATATGAAACTGGAATAGAACTCTTGACCAATTTCAAACAGACCATCTCTGATCATACTAATGAGTGGCGTCGTCATCGTAGAATGGTTAAGACATTTGTTTCAGATAAGATCCTTTCTGAATGGTTCATTAAGTCCCTGTTACCATCTATAAATGAGGATGTGGATAAGGGTGGTGTCATCATAGAAGAGCAAGTTATCGCTTGTGCCCAGTATTTAGACTTGATTTATACTCAGTCTGGCACGCTCTATGAAAAAATTCCTAATGTGTCGAGATCTAATTTCACTGTTCCTCCTCAATTAAAGACTCTCATGCCGGAGATGGCTTGATTGGCACTGCAAGCACACATCACACTACTGCAACTGATCACGCTCCTACTTCTGAAACTAATGCCATGTCATTTGAAAAAGGAAAAAGTGACAAGCAACCCGGAAGTAATAAAAAGGGGAAATATAAGAAAAAGAAAACTTCTAACACGCATGAAAGATCATCCGATCAATCGTCTATACCTAGGAAACCTTGTTAACCATGCATAATCTATAATGAGGAACACTTTGTTAGGGATTTTCCTCACCGCGATGAAGTCTAAAAAATCATCAAGACTTCCCATGCATCATTTGTGTTGACAGACCCATTTCCAAATCTGGACACAAATATGGTTGCTATGAATCCAACTCCTAGTTCCGAAGTATTAATGTTATCTGTCACAAAACCTTCAATAGATATTTTGGTGTCAACGCGTCATAAATATTATGGTATTCAGGCCACTGATCAACCTACTACCTCAACAACGAATCCATCTATGGAATCAGTACTACCTACTGCTATTCTTGAATTGAAAATCAAGCCACCAAAGGGAGTAACTCAAAAATCGACATATAATCCTTGAGAAAGAGCTGCACAAAATTACAATATAGTTGAAGATTTGGCTCAATCCCCTTTCGCTATGTTTTCTTTTGAGGTATTACAAAATTTTCCCTCCCAAAAACAGGCTTTATTGTCGGAAATTGGTGGAATTGATCTGACTGATTCTAATCTTGTCATCTTTAATCATATGGCCTATGTGCCACACCTACCAGTAGAATTGGCATTATCCATACAAGTAAATGTTCTCAATGACCTTGTTCATCGCACTATTATTGATGAGGGAGCATCTACATGCATTATGTCTCTAAATTGTTGGAAGTCACTTGGCTCGCCATGCTTATCACAATCATCAATGACATTGAAGGAATTTGATGGACGTACATATAAACCTTGTGGTATTATTAATAACCTGCATGTTGAACTAGGGGGAAAAACAGTGAATATTGATGTTGAGGTTGTTGACGAACCCCTTGACTATAATATTTTACTTGGAAGGCCATGGGTATATGCAATGACTGCAATTGTTTCTACATATTTTAGAATGATTTCCTTTCCCCATAAAGGTACTATCACAGTCATTAATCAATTATCCTTCTTTGCCTCCGCTTCCCAGGTAACTAAAAGCATTCCGTTCATTCACATACCCAAAATAGAACTTCAGAACATTGGTGTAGGACTCTTAAAGGATTCCACTTTAATGGGAATTCAATCTATCTGGCTTGGGCGAAAAATCCGAAATCACCATCCCCGAGTGTTTGGGTTGATCATTCCTTAGATTTTGGTACTCCCTCTGATCCTTTTTCCTCAATGTTCTTGATGGATGAGAATATTTTGGAAGCCATGATGTCAGAAGGAGAACCATGGAAAGATTATCATGATCGTTCCCATCTTCCTGATTATGAGGAAAATTGCCTTAGTGAACTATATCACCCATCCATAAACAATTTCTCTTCGAATTCTTTACCCATTAATGCAGTTGATTCCGAGCGAAATCTGTAAAATATTGAAGAAACCATTTCTATCGACATTTCGACCAAACCTAGCATTGTAGAAAATATTCATGTCAGTGTATCTTGTTCTCCATTAGAACTTGAATCATATTTCTCTCTATTTCATGAATTCCATGACGTATTTGCTTGGTCTTACGAGGAAATGCCAGGCATAGATACTAGTATTATTGAACACACTATTAATATGTATCCTGATGTCAAACCGGTGTGTCAACGGCTTTGTCTTGTTCATCCAAAGAAAGCCACTGCCATCAAAGCATAAGTTGAAAAACGTTTGTGTACTGGTTTCATATACCCTGTTCCACTAACTGAGTGGGTTTCTAATATCATTCATGTCATGAAAAAGCAAGGAAACATTAGAGTGTGCATTGATTGTCGGGATGTTAATCTTGCTTGTCTAGAAGATAACTATCCTAATCCCTTTATTGGCTAGATTATTAATGATTGTGTTGGATGTGAAATTTTTTCGTTCATGGATGGATTTTCGAACTACAATCAAATCAATATCCACCTAGAGGATCAACATAAGACAACATTCATCTATCCCTAGGGCACATTTGCTTATAGGAAACTATCATTGGGTTTAAATAATGTTGGAGAAACTTTTCAGAGAGAAATGGACTATGCTTTCAATGACATCAAGCACATTGTTCAACCATATCTAGATGATTTACCAGAGCATTCATGAAATTGGAATGATAACCCGATGCATTTGAGAGCCATTTTCTTACATTGCTGACACTAAAAAATATGCCTCAATCCACATAAATGTGTGTTTTATGTTGGTTATGGTCATTTGCTTGGATTCGTAGTCTCAAAAGAAGGAATTCGAATCGACCCATTGAAGGTTTAGGACATTCTTGATTTTCCTATGTCGTCAAACTTACTTCAGATACAGAAAATTCAAGGAAAGGCTAACTTCCTAAGAAGGTTCATTCCAAACTACACCGAAATGGCTAAAGTTTTTACTTGACTATTGAAAAAGGGGTTCCCTTCCATTGGGACGAAGTTGCGCAAGCTTATTTTGATGATGTCAAGGACACTCTTGTCCAAACGTCATTAATGTATCCCCTTGATTAACAAAATGATTATTTCCTATATATCGTCGCAGTCGAAACAACCATTGCTATAGTATTGGTCCAAGTAGAAAATGGAATTGAACATCCAATCTATTATTTGAGTCATAATCTGATACGGAAGTTAAGTATTGATACATAGAAAATATTTCCTTGGTAGCTGTTCAAGCTATCCAAAGATTTTTCCATTATATCCTACTCTGAAAAACTACTATCATTTCAGATTGCAACCCCATGACTTATATTTTATCACGTCAATTGCTGGGGGGAAAATATTCAAAATGGATCGTCATTTTGTAGGAATTTTATTTGGAATTCATAAAATCCAAGTCAAAGAAGTCTTTAGTATTGGTTGAGCTTCTCTGTGACCTTCCCTCTGATAGTACTGCAACTACGTCAGAACCACAAATTCCTGACAAGTCTCTGTTTCTGATCGAATCATCTGATCCTTGGTATGGGGATTTCATCATTTATCTCCAAACCAAATTTTTTTGACTTGATACCTCTCTCTCTGAACAACGATGTATTCGATACCAAGCCAAATATTATTTGATCATCATCGATACACTTTATCGTCATGGTGTCGATACCATTTTAAGGAGGTGCCTCACTCATGAGGAGACCAAAAAAGTGTTAAATTATTGCCATGCTAGGGCTTGTGGTGGAAATTTATCTGGTTATGCTACCATGCAGAAGATACTCTGTGCTGATTACTTTTGGCCTACTATTTTTGAAGACTACATCCTCGCGGTCAGAAGTTGTCATGCATGCCAAATGTTTTATCATAAAATCCGCAACCCGCCAGTGCCAATGCATCCTGTTGTCTCTGTGGGACCATTTTCGAAATGGGGTATTGATTTCATGACCTGTAACCCTCGTTCGTCTGGGGGGCATGATTATATTATTGTCGCAGTCGACTATTTTACCAAATGGGCTAAAGTGATGCCTACATTCAACAACACAGGACAGACAGCTGCATTGTTTTTCTTTAATCATGTTATCGCATGGTTTGGGGTCCCACAGGCTATAGTTACAGATCATGGGAAGAATTTTTTCCATCACATGATGGCTGAATTTACTGCCAAGTTAGTATTGTCACATGATAATTCTACTCCTTATTATCCACAATCAAATGGACAAGTTGAAGCTGTTAACAAAATTCTTAAACATATGCTTCAACGAATGATAGGATTTCGTAAAAGCATTTTATCTTGTACTCTACCTTGTGGGTGTATCGAACCTCGATGAGAAACATAACTGGCTTTACTCCTTAATTGGTGTATGTTCTAGAATCTATCTTGCTAATCAAATGTGAAATACCATCATTAAAACTCGCGATCGACTTGCTACCTGACACCTTAGAAGAAGAAGCATGTCTCCTTAACCTCATCCATCTTGATGAAATGTGTCGTGAAGCCCAATTGGCCAAAAAAGTGCATAAGAGACATATAAAGGCACAACACAACAAAAATGTCCAGCCTCGCATTTTCTCAGAGGGCGAATTGGTCCTTCTTTATGATCAAGAAGCTGATGTAATAGGTACAAGAAAATTGGAGCCATTATGGCATGGCCCCTATATTGTCAAAATATTTCTTGCTAAGAGCGCCTATGAGTTGGTTGATTACGATGGAATTCCATTGGCGCAACCTAGAAATGGGTTTTATTTGAAACGTTACTATGCTTAATCATGAGCGTAGTAATTTTTGTATTATATTATATATATATATATATATGTTGTTGATTCGCATTCACTATCTTAATTTGTTTTTAGATTTTTCTTGATGTTAGTAATCCTCTTTAAATTTCATCGCAGATGTATGAATCTTAGGAACCCTTTGTTGGATATGCTAATGGTGCTAGTTGTAGTACACAGAATCTATTCTCTGCATCGTGGGCCATTTTCACTCTGAATGACAAGTTAGTGAGTTTTCAAGGGAATTGTATTGGTAGATAGATGAACAATATCATTGAGAATAGCATGTTGATCGAACTTCTCTCTGATGCCATTTCATTTGGTATTAACCGTATCATCATAAGGTTAGACTCACAACTTGTGGTATTACAACTTACTAGTGTTTATACCATTAAAAATCCAACATTGCATAGATTGTTCCTAAGAGTTCGACTTTTGGAAAGAGACTTTGATTTTATACAATATCAACACATTTCCAGAAATTTGAACACATTGACTGATTCATTAGCTAATCAAGTTTTAGATAGAAATTTTCAACATATGTAAAAACATTCACATCATTGAATAGGATTGCACAATAAAAATAGGAAAACACTGAAATCATATAGATAGATAGTTATAGGTTTTTACAAAATTTGTACACAAGGCACATTGGTCATTTGACCTCAAAATGTATGAAAAATGTCACAAGTAAACTAGTGGTGTTTGTGGTAACATGTTATAGATCTAGCTATCCTACGAAGTAACCGCATCCAGCGGTTAGGAACCCCAATAGTGTGTCGTTGCAGTGGCATAGGTAGCTCTTCGATCTAGAAATCGAAAATCCCGAAGGTCAAACCCTCTATGTGCTGCTGAAGCTCAGTCAGAGTCTTAGCCATATCAATATCTTGAAGAATTGCTCTCCCGACAGCCCTCTCTACTGGCACATCTGCTTCATGCTCTGGTTCCACTACTGGTTGAACATGACCAACATCTGCATTACATCAAACATTTAGTTTAGTATTTGGAAAAAATCAAAATACAAAAACATTTTATAAACCTTAGGAAAATAAAAAACATGGTCAAAACATTATTACCTATTGCATCCCACTGAGTGCCTTCTGGTAATGATAAATCTGGATCTCCTCAAAAATCAATGCCTGTGTATGCATAATCATCGATGGCGAAAATATGTCGCCAGAACGAGGTGAAGAATGTAGTCAAGAACACAATGGTAGATTGGCCTGCATGCCTACCCATGAGTTCCACCCATCTCTGCATCCACGGATCTCTAGGATTAGACACATCTAGTGTCACATGTTGTGGCTACAGCAGTGGAATCCGTTCCAAGGAAAATGATATAAGGATAGAACCATAACTAAAATTATTCTTCCTTCCTCCCTTTGCTTTGTTCAGTTGTTCCTTTATCTAAGAAAGAATAGCTTCAGACCAGTTGAACACTGTCAGAGCCATACACTCTAGCGCGCACTGCATATATGATCTATTCGCTACATGTAGTGTAACGGTGCCGACAAGTTTTAAGATCATGAAAAGTATGGTTCTTAATGGAAAATCTATAACATCTCGGATTTTTATCTTTCCATATTTTCTCGGCTCTGTCCCTAGATAAAAATGTTGCAAAACATAATCTCTCATCGTCTCTCCTCCAACAATAGACCCTAAGAATGAAATGGACAAGCCTCTCCTCGACAAACCTATAAGGAAGTACACATCCTTTACTGTTATAGGAACCCCTTGGTTCTTAATATGAAATGCCTCAATAGCTGGATCCCATGCTCGAACTAAGAACTCCAATAGTTCTATTTTTTGCCTCATCCCAGCCAATTTGAAGTACTTAAGCAATCCACAATCTCTTAGGGCTCTTACTATAACCGGATCATTTAAGGAAATCATATCCTTTTCTTCATGTTCTCTTTCCCTCCATGTAATCGTCATTGTAATCCGATGGAAACTTGAAATACAACCATAAGATCCATTAGATTCCATTTGTTGCAAAAAACAAGGCAAATTTTGGGCATAATGTGGGAAACAAAAATATAGATTACACCCAATGCACTCCCTAACAAGAGACAGTGTGTTGTGTATGCAAGTAAACTTCATTGTACTTGCTATACAACGCAGGTTTCGACATTCAGGAGTGCATTGCCCTCTTTTTGGGAATAATTTACCCTAGGGGCTTTAAAACCCTGAAAATTTGCAAAAATTAGAAATGAAATGAATACTAAAATAAAGAGGAGGTTCATATCACTAACCTGGATCAAACGAAAACAAAAATCGTCCACATAAACGATCACAATTAACAACTGAAGTTCCAGGAAAAAATCAAGTTCAGAGCTCCAAAATGCAAATGGTAACTATGGAATGGTAAAAATGAATAGTGAAACTACTTTTAAATGGTCATTTAATTATTTGCAAATTGAATATATTGCTATGACTATAGTTCTATTATGTTTTTTATCATGAAATAGGTATTTTTAATCAATTTGGTGTTGTTCTGAATAGGTCTTACAATTGATGAATAGATTAGTCGTGTAGATTTATTTCAAGAATGATTTGACCACAAATCATACCTTTTCTCCTTATTTTTCGAGCTTTGTTGAAAATGAAAAAGGATTTGAAGTGCCCTTTTATCTCTTTTTTCAAGCTTCGATAACAGCAAAAAAGGAACCCCTAGAGTCTTCTTTCAGCTCTTTTCAGACTTCGATATTGTGAAAAGATTGCCAAGCACTTGTCTTTTCGAGATCGCAAAATTAAATGAATTGATATCTACTCAGTATAAGTTTAACCCTTTTCCGGACTGAGATAGATTATTTACGAAAAGGGAATACCGTGGTTAAACATGACCAAAGAGGTTCTCTCAGATATTGTTTTACACTTTTTTGGATCTGAGAGACAAATTTACGAGAAAGTACTTATGGATTTTTCGTTCGTCCTCTTTTTCAAACTCTCTAAATATGAAAAAGGACTGGGTTGTCACTGTCGTTAAGCTCGTTAAAACATAAAATAGCAGTAGGCTTGTCGATCATGGCAAGAATCGAGTTTTAGTCATCGCTAGACTCGTTAAATTATTAAATAGCGATACTTTATTCACCCGAAGGGTTGAATTATAGATAAAGAAAATGTTATCCTCCTCAAGCTTGTTAAAAAATAAAGAGGTACTGGTCAAAAAATGACCAGGGAAAATTTGGGAAAAGTGAGCAAAAATTCTTTATGGTAGTAAGTCGCTCTTGAACATGGCACTCCCTTCACTCCATGTCTATGACTATTTGGGTTGGGTAATCATGTTGACGGTTCATTCATACCTTCACTTCGGTTTTGGGTAAATGTTGCCAACTCATCACAGTGTCACTGATATGTTCAAGATAAGTCATCCAATGCATAACTCATCCTTCTACAATACTCATAAACATTTATTTACATGACCGTCATCCCTGAAAATTGCTATATCAATTCATGCCCTTGTCTCCGAAAATCAGTAACTCTCGTTTCGCAATAAGGTGGCTTCCTGTCGATAACAAATAATTATCCAGGAAGTTCATTTAGAAACATCAGATTCCAATACCATGAGGCTTGTTACAACATTGATAAGATCCTCACTTCCAGACTTTTGATTGAGAGATTTTTTTTAGCATTCGACATCAAATCATCTATTCACGCCTTAAAAAATGTACTGCAGTACCTTGAGGGCCATTTTCATCAATGATGGTTCTCTTTCGTTTGTTAATAGCTCACATCATTGGCTGTTAATGAAATGATGTCTTTCCATGTTCGACGAAAAATCATATATTTGCATGGCTAGACTTGTACCCGAATGATCGAGTGAACAAGATAAGAAGACCTCGAATCTAGTTTCAGCCATCTGGGCTACGATTTCAGGATTGCTATACACATCATCTGTTCAGTGAATTTACATACAGATCATCATCCAAACATGGGCCTATATCTATAGGCATGTCTGCCTTGGGCAACATTCCAACGTCTACGACTTTCTAAATTATGTACATGTTATTAGATTGTTTATGTTGAACATGGGAATGCCCACCCTCAGCAATTATGATCAAGAGGATATATCATGATGTAATGTATTGTAATATTGATGTAGGTTGCCACTCTGCTTCATCTCCAGCCCATCACAATGTAAAGCATATCAATCGAAATAAGGTTGTTATTATTCTGACTTCATCCTTTAGGGGGCAATTGTTATAGGTCAATTTGGGCATCATTCCAAATGACCTGGTTAACTGGGCATCATCTCCAGGACCAGTTTATAGGGTCTATCATCCCCTAACAGTTTAGTTGCTACATGCCCTAAGACAAATAATAAGACAAATCAATCAAATACTTTCATCTACAAAGGTTTCCAAAGTATGTAGTTTATAATATATATTATGAGAGCTCACCAACACTGCATATAAAGGGACTAAGTGTGTTGCATATGCAAGTAGCCCTATGCAAGGCTGCTCTGCAAAGCACTTCCTGACATTCATGGGTGTGTTGGTCACATTGGGAGCAAAATTATCATTGTTATGGAATCTCCACTTGGCCAGTGCCTTCTAGAAGAGTTCACATGCGTCAAAATTCGAATCCATGTGTCCATTTGACATCTACAAGATTGGGAACATGTATTGCCTATTATTAGAAAGTCATTGATTGAGAAACTACCTTAGCTCCTCTATAAATTGAGCACAAATCTTAGTGTTTGAAAAGGAAGAATTTGTGTAGAGAAATGTTGGTGGAATTTCCATTGAGGAGATGGATTTGAGTGATATATTGCTAGAGATATCTGCAGTGTGATGAGGCTAGGATGTTGCTGGAGATGGTGACACCAAATCAATCATTGGGTTGTAACCTCCCCTTCTATCATTAATAAACAATATAACTTACTTTTCCCTATATGCATATATATTGGCTTTGATTTTCCGTATTGAAATATCTTAGTTGATGTATATGGTTTATGCTTTACTGATTTAGAAAAATAGCTTGAATAGACATCTGTATTATTTCTATCTTCTATTGTTTAGTATTCATTCTTGTAGGAAATATTTTTCACTGCTGGCTGGAATTTGAAACTACAACGGAAGGGATAGAAGGAATCATTTGGAAGAACTTTGATTCCAAGTAAGCCTCTAATCCATTCTATGTTTCTGTTCTTAGTTAGGAAAGGTTGTCATATAGTCTTTAATCTGTTGTTCTAGATTAGGCCCTGTCTAGGGAAGCATGTTTTATCTGTAATTCACAATTCTGCATAACAATAGTTCTCCCATAGGGTGTGGAAACCTAGGTCCAACACCCCCCAATACTGCTTCGGGTGGGACTTTGGTCTACACAAGAAGATCACTACCGAAAGTGCCAACAATTGGAAGGTTTTGTTGGTTGAGCAGAACACTTTGAACCTGGGTCACGACCCATTAATCCAACAAATGGTTCCATTTTCAGGACCGGGATATGTTTTAGGGAGATTTTATGTTATGGCATCCGACTAATATTGAATTAAAATATTGGTTGGATAGAAAGGTGTGCGAGTTCACAATCCAAGAGAAATAGAATCCAAAATTATCTGCTAAAGAGTGGGAACAAAGATTTATTTACATAAAGAAGTACAAAATTTTACTTGCATATTTTGTAGTAGAAATAGATGAGTTGTTATCTCAACTTAATGAGTTTTAGACCTTCGCAAAGGATGACACAGTCACCAAGTGGACTCCACAGTTGATTCAACAATTGTAAAAATACAGCAATAATATCACCCACGTAATATGTTACTGGATCGATAGCATTATGGGTGGATTTGTCACTAAATTTTCTATTGACACCTTTGTGTCATATTATAAAGCTAAAATAATATTTTTAAAAGGCCCTCGAGGTAAGTTCCTACATTCTTTAAAATTGTGGATTAAAATGCTCTTATGTGAAAAGGGTACTCTGTGCATCCATACTGAGTTAATGTTAAGAAGAGGTCAACCTAGCTCTATGCGCAGTGGAAAAAATTATGACACAGACCCCAACAAAGATTTTGTGTACAATCCCCTCAAAGGAAAATATGACAGTGATGAAGAATTTGAAACAAGAAATTCTATTGAATCAACGCGGTCTGAAGAAATGAATACAACTGTGCTTCATATCCCATCCACCCCACTCCCAAATATGCCTCACGCTCCACTCCATCCCACTAAAACTCCACCTCCACCTCCACCACCATTATTCAATATGGCTAACTCTATTAAGATGCAAACTTTTAGGGATGTAGGGAATGAAGACATTTAATATTTCTGGTTCATCACAGAGGCTGTGTGGAAGGCAGAACAGATTAATGATGTTGATGTTCAGAAAGCGCAAATTTCTACTGCATTCCAAGAACATGCGTTGGACTGGTATTTGAAGTATGTGGAAAATAACCCAAATGCCATGATAAATAATCTCAAATATTTATTAAAGGAATATTTCCAGAATCCAATGTTACATGCTCAATGTGTTACTGAATTAAATGATATTCACAAGGAAGTGAATAAGACCATATGGGAAGAAGATCAACAGTTAAAATGTATCATTAGGGAGGTAAGCTTCACTATTACTGATGATCAGCATAAATAATAGTTCATTTCAATGTTACTACCACATCTGCACTTGCCTTTGTCTCAACAGAATATCACATTCCAAGTTGAAGTTGTAGAAATCGCAATGAAGTTGGAGATTTCTCCAATCTAGAATGTGTAGGTCGTGGTTCAACAAATTTAGAGTCAATTGGATACCTTAAACTTAGAACTATAAAGCTTGCAAAAGGAGAATGGGAATGATGTTCTTTCAGAGATATGGTTTGTGTGTTGCAAAGCTAAAGGACACTACAAGGAGCAATGCCTCGTATTTGGTTAATATATCGCAGTTGGAGGATTGAGTTTGATCAAGCCTAACTCATGGGTTGGAGCACCACCAGGTGCGAACCCTCCAATAGGGTGTGAAATATGTCAAGTAGTCAGAAAACAAACTACATACTATTGTCCCAAGTTGCACAAATTGTAATATCCCAAAAATAGGGAAAATAAACAATAACGGGAATATCTTATAATATCCCAAAATTGGAGATACAACAATACATGAACAAAAAATTGAAAGTAGTAGTGTAAATCAACTCATAATCATTGGAGACCAATATGAAGACATAACATCATGTATTATACTACCAAATAAATACACAATAGTGAGGCATGAATCATATACAATGAAGGAACAAGCCTCCCATAAGAAATCACTCCACAAATGAACTTCTGTCACAATACAAGAATTCCGGACACTGCTACAGCGCAGTTAAAAACACACTGCTAAAAAAAAATGATGTAAAAAATATGTAGGGTTGTTATAAGCCTCAAAATATATGCCCAATATATATCTATTCTCAATACCAACTCCTAAAAAGAACCCTAAAAGGGGTTTTCAGAAATACACTCTATACAATATAGGATCTAAATCCCTAGGGCGAAAGATTCAATGCAAACTGAATCTCATGAGTGTAGAAGGATGAAATTTAATAGATATGATGCAGAATCCTTCAAAGATATCCTCCCATGAATATCTGAACCCTTCAATCACACGAAAACCCTCTCAAGAAACCACAAGACCCCTCAGTGAAACTACCTTCAGAAATAACCCAATTTCCAACTGGGACAATGCTAGAAATGATGGGATATGTATGTCCTGGTGAAAAATATCTGAAATATGCTCTATGACTCTCCAAATAGATCTCCCAAGAGAAGGGAACCTTCCTCCTGTTGGTTCCCTGTAATTTTAGCAGATTGGCGAGACTAAAGCTATAGAGACAACATTAGGAACCACTTTGGGATTCTAGGATCTAGCCCTCTTGAATCTAGAGAGGGATCTCTCTATAAGTGAAAAGATTGATTTACCTTTTAAGGTTTGAAATGTGATATTAGGCTAGTTATGAAGAGCGAGGTTTTTTTTTGGTTTTGGTTGGGCAAAGATAAATGAATGTGAAGGAAGTCTAAATGAAGGGTGAAGGTATATGCAAGTGAAGGAATGATTCAGCTAACAAGATAGGCAATAAATAGCTTCAATCCATTGGGCTATGGAGTCATAATAGGATTTAATTGAAACAACAAGGTTCAAGAGTGGTCCATGGGGCAAGTAATCTATGTCAATGGATCTCTTTAAGTTGATTTTATGGAATGAGAACAATAAGAGATGGAGAAAAAACAAATGAAGAACAAAGAGCAGCCTAAGATCAAGTAAGTACTTTGAAACTATCCTGCTTTTGGCATGAACTTGAGAAAGACATAAAAGTAATATAAGATAAGGTAAGTACTTTGAAACTAGCCTGCTTTTGATGCACTTTCAATAGAAAACATTTAAAACAAAAATAGAATAGCTTAAGATCAAGTAAGGACTTTGAACATATCCTACTTTCAGCATATTCAAGGGAAAATTTTCAAAGCAACTGTTGGAGAAGAAACTAGAGGATAGGGCTAACCATATACTTCCCTAGTTCATTCTTTAATTAGCAAAATTTTTGAGAAAAAATTTAAGATAAACAAAGAATAGTCTAAGATCAGGTAAGGACTTTGAACCTAGACTGCTTTCAACATACTCTTACAGAAAATTTCAGACAACCTTTGCAGGAAGGACTAGAAGACAGGGCTAACCATAAACTTTCCTAGTCCAAATCTATTTAGCAAGTAATGAAAATAGCATTCAAGAACAATGTTTAAAGTTTAGACATTAAGACGTGGGAACACCAACAATCCTCGACTGCTTGGACTGTATTAAATCATTCTTAAACACACAATTGGAATAAAACATTAAGATAAAGCTTATCAGTGAGAGTAGGGTACTGCAGATAGTAAATCCTAGCTTTATATTTGTTGTTCCTTATCAAAGAAAGTGGACAGAATGGAAAAAAAAGAAAATAAAAATTTACAATAATAAAAACATCACCATTGACATAGACCAGGATCCCATAAATCAGCTTGTATTTGATGCTTCAAACCAGTTACAATCATCAAGTCCAGTGGTTCTCTATAGCTTCAAACTTCTCATCTCAACTTAGGTATCTTCAATTACAAATAGTGGTTACAACAGCTTCAGAAAACTATTTATAGGCAACAAATATGCAGTGACCAACATTATCTCATCTTCTACAGAATTATTTATAGAATAAATGAGGAGGTGGGATGAGAGAAAAGATCTCTAGGCTCAATTAATACAGTTTAATGTTTTTCAGCCTTTGAGGGGCTCAATGGAGAAGTCTTCTGATATTTCTCAGTATTAATTGGTTTTCATTAAGTATTTAGCAGCTTAGCAGAGTTTTTTGAATTTAGAAATCTTTCAGATACGATTTGCAATAACTCTGGCCTCTTTAAACAAAATATCACTAACTAAGGCAATAACTATGCCTTCTTAGATTTATTGAGGCTGCAGGTGGAGCTTTGGTAGCTGGAGAGGATTCAATTAGCCTCTGATGTCGTAGTGGAGGCCCTTCAGACTGATATATCTCTTTGTTTATTGTTAAAACACTTTTAATTTTCTTTTGATCTGTGTTTTAGGTCTGATTAGGATTAATTTTTGTCTTCAGGTCTTCATACTGTCTTTAACTGTGTGGATTAGGCCTTTGATAGTCGGATTTATGCCTTAATCCCTCAAAATTGTGTTAAAATCATAAATTCTTCATTTCTTCTTTGATTTTATCGTTTGACACTGATACTTTTTGTTTGATTGAGGTTCATTGCATTTTTGTTGCTTTTGCAGGTGTGCATAGGGTTTTATAGTTACCAGTGCTCGTGAGGCATGATAAAATCATACTTGAAACCCTGCAGATTCTTTGTCTTCATGGATAATGGCCTGGGGATCGTCATCCTTGGCCTTTGATTTCTTTTTAGAACTGTGGAAAAAACTTAAAACCTGCACATAACAAGCGAAATTAAGAAAAACCCGTGAAAAAATAGGTTAAGGCCGCTTTGGGGATGAGATTTAATCGTGATCGTTGGATGAAATCAACCAACAACCGAGATTACTTGACGGGATTAAATGGGAGGCGGTTGGATGAACGGAGGGAAGATTAAGTCTAGGCTGTTGATTTTATATCGATCAATGGCCAGGATTAATTTAGGAGTTTATAATGCAAAGGGGGTAATATTATAGCAGAATGGAGGGAATTGTAAAAGAAATGGGAGAAAAACTTTATCGGAAGTGAACAAGGGCTAGAGTGAAGTTAGGACGCGAATAAATAAGATCCGTTGATCTAGAATGATCAACGATCGGGATGAAATGGTAGATCATTTGGGAGCAGAGGAGAAAATGCGATGGCAAATGAATTGGGGGGAAGATTTAATCAGGACCGTCGATCTGCGAAGATTGACGGTGGGAAATAGTCAATGAGATGGCCAAGAGAATAAATGAAGGAGAAAATACTTGGGAGTTAAATGAAATCTGGGAAATCAGATCAGAAGGACGAATGGCAGAGATTTAACTGGGAAAATTTAATGCGATGGGGAAAGGTGGTTTCGGTTGGAAAAACCGCTGGTTTCGCGCTGCTCCAAAGTGGTTTCAGAATTTTGAAAAATAAATGCGATATGGGTCTGCGCTTGACACGAGTCTTTTTAATACCTCCCATATCGCGTAATTTTTTGGCATTAAATTTCAGGTGCAAAATTACGCGATATGGAGTTTTAGTCGTCGGATGAAAGATAGAGAGATCTAACGGTGGGAACGAGAGCGCGATGGGGTAAGATGCACGAGCGAAAAAGGTGGGCAGGGTCAAAGGCGGTTTAGATCCTGATCATTAGATCTTAGGAATGAATAGCCCAGATTTAATGACGAGGCGTTGAAAGGAATATAAGGCAGGGGATCAGGTGGAGATTGGGCACAACGAGGACCGTTGATCTGCAAAGATCAACTTTAGATTTTCACTGAGAAGTTTAAACTACTGGGCTTTGTGAAATAACAAAGAAAGGTCGGGTTTGATCTGGACCATAGGTTTTATGAAATGGAAGATTGATATTTAATCTGGGTGATCACAAATCGGAGGAGGGCAGGAGATGGCACAAAGGGATTTTTGCGATGCGATGGAGCGCTGCCTCTCGGATTTGGGAATTAGATCGACGGTTGAGAGTTAATCGAAGGGGAAAATGCGAAGAACTATGGGTGGAGTTGTGACGAGATCTTAGCCATCGATTCTTGTGGATTCAACGGCCAAGATTTAATCAGGAAGACTGGCATTGGAGGAGGAAAAGAGAAACAACAAAGGGAAAATTGCGATGCGATTGTGTATTGACCGTTGGATCGGAGGGATGATCGACGGTTGAGGTTTGATCGCATCAGAATATTTTTGAAGGACGTGAAGAAAAGGGAGGACCCGATGCGGACTTGTGATGATCGTTTATCAGTTTCGATTGACGGTTGATATTCATTTAAACTTTGAACTGTCGGGTTTTATTGAAATACGAAGAAAAGTCGGGTCTTACGAAATACAAAGGAGAAAAAGGTTTTGAAGAGGTTCGGAGAGGATTTTAGGCCCTTTAAGCACCTGGTTGCGAGGCTCAAGGTCCTATGAGGAAGGGGGTTATGGTAGTTAAGCCCTCGGGGGCTAAAAACCTTTATAATGAAAAAATACTATTTTTAGTCTTAAAAACAGAGTTTCTGAAGCAAATTGAGGGTTCCGGTAGAGGAAAAGGGGGTTTTTTAAACCAAATGGAAGGAGACCAAATGGTTTTAAAAGGGTGTTGAAGTGAATTTGAAGGTTAAATGAGGTTTATGGAGGAATTTTCTGAAAGAAAGAAGGGGTAAAAATGGGGTTATTTATGGGTGAAAGGAGGGGTAAAATGGAGGAAAAAATGGGTTTTTTCAGCAATCTTCTTTAGGAAAACAACAGATTTTTCAGGTTTAATGAGGGAAAAAACAATGAAGATTATCTTAAAGGATAAACATCATCATAAGACTTCAAGAACTCATAATTTTGCCATAAAATTGTTTCTTGAAGGCGACAAAAAAATTTTTAGCCACCATTTGATATGACAAATTTTTATAGTTGGCTAACAAAGGCTCCAACTTGGGATGGCAGCTCCTTGGAGGTGCCAAGAACCTTAGACAAGTCTTCACTGGAATTTGATCAATGCCTCATCCATTGGGCTGCAACTTTCTTTACCTTTGTTGATCTTCCTTTGCTCTGAAAATGTTAGCAGCCATTAAAACAATTGAATTCTATCAAAACAAGCTTTCTACCTACCCAATCCTAATGATCTAACATTTTTTTCTTCTTTCAGAGTGCATTTGGATTGGAAACTCTTTTTAGAAACATTTTATTCTTTTGAAAGCATAAAACTAGTCTATTTCCACCCTTATTTCTCCATGAACTCAGATTAAGCAGTTGAGTTCATAAGCTTCTCTACCTAACTACTATATGTCAAGATTAGACTGTCTGACAGATTTTTATTCACTAAATTCTAAAACAGAAAATTAAAAGCAGTCAAGCCAAGATTAAGCAGTTTGACTTTATGCATATCTATGGGATAAAAACAAGCTGCACATAGACTAAAATTTGCAGAAAATTAAAGAAAAATGGTGAAGGCTTAAGATCTGAAAGTTTAAGAACATCCTTCTCTTTTCTTGAGCTCTGTTTTTTAGTCTTGTTTGAGCTGTTCTCTATTTGTTCTCTGGTTCAAGTTTTGGGCATATTAGAACTACTTTTCTTCCATATTTGGCTCAAGATTTAAACAGATTAGAGCCATGCATATTTTTGAAACTCATAGGTTCAGATTTTGAGCTTGTTCGAACCTTTTTTCTTCTATCCTAATCTACCTAACTGATAAGCCAAGATTAAGCTGTTTGGAAAATCTATTTCACTAACCTATCAGCAGTAAATTGAAAACTAATTAGTCATGATTAGGCTATATGATTAAATAGGAGTGTGTTTCTTATGAGTGGCTTTTGAGCTTGCACACTTTCAGACTTTGTTTCTCTTTTTTTGGTATGGGGTTGTACCTTTCTTGTTTTTTACAATCTACCCTCTTTTCTCTTTCTATTTTTTTTGTATTTTTTCATTTTCTAACTTTGAATGCAATGATGAGTATGATATTCACAATAAGAAAAAATAAAAAGGCTTCTAAACTGATATGGTTAAGAGAAATAATGTCTGAGCATCTTGCCATTGACAGGACCCCCAAACACATCAGCTCCATTCAATTCTTGTAAAAAATAAGCATTGTTACTAGCAGTAGAATTAATGAGATAAGGGCCAAGCCATAAGTTATAAAATTTCCCATGCTTGCCCTTATCTTCTCTCCTTGAATCCCACTTTAAAACTTTGTCACCAATGCTGAAATCACTGGCCTTTGTCCTTCTATCAAAAAGCTTATTGATGCTTTCTTGCTTTTGTAATGCTGTGTTGTAGGCTTCCTCTCTGGTTTTCTGAAGATGTATGGTCTAATTAATTCTCCTTACCATGTCATTGTCTTTAGACTGTACTTCTTGGATCAACTTCATGACTTCCACTCCTAGGCTGGTTGGAAAAATTGCATCTACTCCATGAACAAGCTAGTAGGTTGACATTCCAATTGATTTTTTAAGTGTTAATCTGTCAGTCCAAAGTGCATGTACCAACTTTGTGTGCCATGATTTATTATTGTCCTCCAACAACTTCTTGATTATGTTCACCAAAATTTTGTTTGAGGATTCTGCTAACCCATTACCTTGAGGGTAATACGCAGTAGAATGGCCCAATGTAAATTGATATTTGTGA
Organism: Pinus albicaulis; assembly: GCA_034641835.2. Classification (NCBI taxonomy): domain Eukaryota; kingdom Viridiplantae; phylum Streptophyta; class Pinopsida; order Pinales; family Pinaceae; genus Pinus; species Pinus albicaulis. The sequence continues at coordinate 747,689,372 of CM076583.1, forward strand.
CAGAATTCAACCATCTTTTTGGATCCAAGTGCAGCAGCATTGTCAGTGACAATCTTCCTAGGACAGCCAAATCTAGATAGGATATGAGTTTCAAGGAATTTTATGATGACAGAGTCATTGGCTTGCCTAGAAGGGATGGCTTCTATCCATTTGGTAAAGTAGTCTATTGTAGTGAGAATCCATCTATGTTGGGCAGAAGATGGTGGATGGATTTCCCCTATGAATTCTAGACCCCACTGTTGAAAAAGAGCTTCAACAATGATTGGAAGCAAGGGTAAAGGAAGAATTTTTCCTTTTCCTTCAAATAGTTGGCATTTATGATAGGAAATAATAATTTTATGGACATCATGAAAGAGGGTGGGCCAATAGTAACTAGCTCTAAGGATTTTGTTGGTATTTGTCTTCCAATAGACGTGGCCTCCACATTCTCCTTCATGGAACTCATGCTTGATCCTATTGTTACACCATTTTTTGGTCATCTAACTCTTCATCATTAGATGGACCCAAGTACACCATGTAAGACCAGTTTTACCCCAAGTAAAACTGCTTTCACTATGTTAATTAGGAAACCCCAAAAGGAATAATTAATTAAACCATAATTTAATTATTATTCCCAGTCATGTTTAACCCAAAAACAAAAGAAATTAATGAGATAAACCCATAGTTATCTTATTATTTTCTAGGAATAATTATTTAAATAATATTCCTTGTTAAATATGACCAAATCAACCACCATTAATCAAATAAATCATTATTTATTTGATTATATCCCAACCACTTCCTTAAAAGATAAATAAATCATTTATTTATTTATTTTTCACTAATCAAGGGATTTGACCCAAGTCAAACACCCTTTCCCTCCAACAAATAATAATAAAATATTCCATAGAGGTGGATCTAGATGTGATTAACATTATTTTAATCATGCACCAAGATCTAGAAAGACCCAATATTTTGTTATAAATAGGAGGGTTTTCCCCTTCATTCTTCACCTTTTGTTGCATATTAGATCACTCTGGATCTATACACTTGGTCTCATTTATGCCATTTTGCTCCCATTGAGCTCTACCTTCTACATTGGGTTTTCTACATCTACAAGAGAGAGAAAGCTTAGATCTGAAGTGCTGAGGACTACAAAGAACCCATCCCATTGAGGAGATCTAGATACACCTTCTTGTTTTCTCCCAGGTGCCCTGTAATATAAAAATTCATTCAAAAATCGTGTTCTTGTCTTGTCTGTTGGATGCATGGAGCAAACTCTTTACTTTACTGTTTAATGTCTTTCCATTTATAGATCTGTTTGTTGCAGCACTTTAACTACTAATTGCAGATCTGAAGATGTTTTGCAGCCATTATTGTTGTTAGGGCTATTAGTTATGCGTAGCTAAAGTGGTTCTTTTTCGTACACTTCGACGAAGGATTCATACTAACAAATGGCGACTCCACACGGGTTTTAAATTACGACCGCTGTCGTTTTTCATATTCCTGCATATCCAGCTACTTCAGGCCCTAGGGCTTCTTTTTTAGCTGCTTAGTTTTCTCTTTTCATGTCATTTTTCTCACATAAAACCCTAAAAACCTAAAATTTCTAACTTCCGTGTGTTTCTGGCCCTATTGCGCAGGTAAGCGACACCAGCCGCACCTGAGACGGCAATTTTTCAGAAAATGTAACTGTAGAAACAAGCAGAACAGGGAGGTCGCACCTGGCCAGGCACTGCGACCTGGACGCACTTTTGCTTTGTTTCTGCGACCTCCCACTCAGATCAGGTCAGGTCAGAACCTGCGACCTGCCTTTTTTCCAGCATTTTTTCTGTAATTTTTCTGGGTTCTGCTGCAGCCTCTGCCAGGGTTTTCCAGCCTCTGTCTCAGCCCGCCTTGACCAAGATCTGATCTGTTTTTACTCATCTAAGTGGGAACCCAGCCCCTTAGGGCTTTAGTACCCTCCACTTTTTGTGGAAGAGTTTCAGTTGTTTCAGCCGTCGGTTTCAGAGCTTCAGCCCCCTCTTTTTCCAGATCTGTGACCTCACTTCCAGATCCATTGAAATCAGCCTTTTTTCCTTTCAAATCACCTCTTGTCGTTTTGTTTGGACCTCCCCTAAAGGCCTCTGCCTTGCCCCCCCGGCTTTTTGCTGATTTCCCTTTTTCCAGCCACCTTGCCTCTGTCTCTTGGCTGTGATCTGCACCCCTTATCTGCAGCTTTATCCTTCAGATCTCTGTCCCCTTTGACCCTAGATCTGTTGAGCTTCCCTTGTGTGTGTTTCCATAGTTTTTCCCTTTCTTTTCAGCATAGTTTTGAGAGACCCACCTTCTTGGGTTAGACAGATGCATACGTAGCTGTTATTTTTCTGTTATTTCAGCATTTTACTCTGTTCTCTGTAGGTTTATTTTCAGCTACGCAGCACACTTTTTTGCTCTCAACAACGGAAAGGGTTTAAAAATTAAAATTAACGCACACCACACACCGACCCTAAGTGAAGAAGCGCCCGAAGTCACACCGACCGGGAAAGACCCCCAAAACCGACCCCAAGTCACCGCACCCTTATCTCGCTCCTTGACCTTCTTGGACTCGTCCCTCGCCCTTGCTCGTTTCTTCCGTCATCATTGCGCCCCGCGCCGTTCCCGAGACTTCTTGGCCCTTCACCCTCGCCGATCGATCGACCTCGCTCCGCACCGGGTTGCCGAGCCACTCCAATTTTCCGAGTCCGCACCCGACTCCTCTCCCCGATTCATCGGTCCTCTTCTCCTTCCTGCTTCTCCCCCCGTCACCTTCACCATGTCCGGATCAGGGCCTAATGCTAGCGGTTCTCCCGGCCCCAATGCCGGCCCTACTTCTAGCGGAACCGTCACATCCACTACTCCGGCCACCCCTGTGCTGCCGTACATTGCAGGCCTCAGCCTCCCCGATTTCCATCAGTTGATTAATGACCCCATTCACCATAATACTACCTGGCCCGCTATGCCCACCAAGCTACCCTCCGATATCCCTAAGTTCGAGGGCCTTAATGGCGAAGACCCAACCAATCACGTCCGGTCTTTCCACATGTGGTGTTCCTCCAACTCCATTACCGATGACTCCATCTGTCTTCGTTTGTTCCAACGCACGCTTACCGGCGAAGCTTCTAAATGGTATGTCGAACAGGCCACTTCCTCCCATACCACGTTCGAGACTCTTGCCCAAGCCTTCTTGTCATACTTCCAGCTCCCTCTCCGATACGACACTGGCACGGAGCTCTTGACTTCATTTAAGCAATCCTCTTCCACATGCCTTTCTGCCCATGTTCAGGAATGGCGACGAAGACGGAGCTTATGTCGAGCCCCTCCCTTTGAAGATCGGGTTTACATGGACTGGTTCCTTCGCACCCTCCCGTCTCCCATCGGCAAAGATGTCACCTCTCACTTTCCTCAATCTGAAGAAGCCGCCCTCCAAATAGCTTTAAAATATGACCTGATCTACGCTCAATCTGGTTATGTTTATACCGTTCTTCCCGACATCCCCAGGCCCGGTGGCGCTAACGCCCCGGGGGCATCTCATTCCGCCGACGGTATTGTTGGATCTCTTTCCCACCCCTCTGCTCACCCTCCTATGAGCCATGGCCTTCCTCAGGGAGGGGCCAGCACCTCTAGCACTCTGCCCCCTCCCGGCAACATGTATCCAGGATACGGCATGCCTCCTCCTTTTGCCCAACCTCCTGCTTACCTCAATGCCGCCCAACCCAACCCTTACTTTTATCCGCAGCCTGGTGCGCCAGCTCCCCCAGCATATGCGTTTCCGCCTCCTCGCTCCTCACCACCGCAATGTTTCATAACCCCCCTCCAGTATAAGTATTTGCACAAATAGTAGTGCGATTAATCCCCCTTCTTCTCAAAGAAGGCGGCGAGGCAACCAGAACCCATCTGCCCCCCGTAACCGAGGACCCAATTCTGGTATGGACCCTAACACTAGCAACCAGCCTCAGGGCATCCCGCCCAGGCCGGACAGGCCGCTTCGCACAAACAAGCCCTATTCGTGTTGCGGTGTTTACGGTCACCACACTCACGATTGTCCTCTCTTACCCCAGATGCGACAGATGTGGGAGTCTCAAGCCACATTGCGCGGACAACACGCCTCCCCTCACGCTCCTCCTAATGTGGCCACTACCCAGCCAGCTGTGTTCACTGATCCTTTCCCTCACCAGGGATTCGTGGCTACCCAAACCCCCGACAGCCATGTAGCCACCCCCTCGTCCATTTCTGGTTCCTCTGATTACCAGATCCTTATGATGCACTCCGATCCTTCCCCATCCGTCGATCTTCACCTTCAAACTCGGTCCCGCCCGTACCCCAAGCCTCCTGCTCAGTCTGCCCCCGAGCCTCCTTCTTCAGGTTCTACAGAGCCTCTTTCGACATCCAATGGTCCCTTACACATCCCTCCACCCAAATTTGAGTTTCATCCAAAGATTCCAAAGGGACCATTACGCCGAAATGCTGCTTCCGGTCGAGCCGCTCAGTCGTATAGTATAGTAGATGATTTGGCGCAATCCCCTGCCGCCATTTCCACCCTGGAACTCCTCCAGTCGTGCCCTTCCCAAAGGAAAGCTCTACTATCTGCCGTGGGCGCTGTTGATCCTGCTGATGACCAAATGATTGTTTTTGACGCCACTCAATCGGACCATCCTCCTCTTCCTCCTTCCGTCGCCTTCCAAATCCCAGTCAAAATCCGGAACGCCAATGTATCCCGGTGTATAATTGATGAGGGGGCATCCACCTGCGTGATGTCCACTTCGGTTTGGAAGCAACTCGGATCCCTTGAGTTGGCCCCTTTCATGATCACCCTTCGAGCGTGGGACGGTCATGCCTCCCAACCCATTGGCTTGTTTCGTAACTGTCCCATCACCCTCGCCGGTAAGACCGTTTGCGTTGATGTCGAAGTCATTGATGCCCCTCTAGACTACAACATTCTATTGGGGCGAAGCTACACCTACGCCATGTCCGCTGTCCCATCCGCGGTTTTCCGCAAGATGTCTTTCCCACACAATGGGAAGATAGTCACTATTGACCAGCTATCTTATCATGAGCCGCCATCTCAGACCTCCTCCGAGACGACCATCTCTTCTGTAACCAACAAGCAAACCGTCGATTCTCTGACCAGTGTCTCCCCCGGCGTCTACAAAGATTCCACCTTGCTTGGTACTTTTCCTCATCTTCCCCCTCCTCCGGTCACTGATCCCAGCTTGTCGAATGTTTGCATGATGAAATCGTCTCAGGCCGCCCATAAGCAGCCTGCCTCGGCTAGTCAACAACCTCCCCCCCGCCCTCCGCAACCCACTCCTAGCCATTCATCTCAGCCAGCCGGACCTCCTCCTTCTGGCCCTTCCCCTGCAGCTGGTATCCCTGAACCCCTTTATCCTCCAGGCTCGGTCCCCCCCTGGCCTTAACCATCTTGGAGCCGTACCTCCAAGTCATTACCCTGCCGGACAGATCCCCTTCTTAGCTCCCCCTCCCGGAGTATATTCTGTCCCCGTCATGGCCACCCTCTCTCTCCCTAACTTGACCTTAGGCATTCCGGTCTGGTACCTTGACCCCCCAGCCGCCACCCCCCCTGGTCACCCCAAACCTTACATGGATTTGACACCGGTTCAACCGGTCCCCCTCGCTTCCTCCATAGCCAACGTGCCCCCAGCACCTCCACAGGACCCTTCTCCTGCTGAGTCGGCTCCCGGGAAGAAAGGAAAAGCCCGCAGGGGGGCAACCAAAGACCAAACCACCACAACCACCTCGGCTCCTCCCCCACCCTCAAAGCCTTGTGCCTTATGTGATATCATCGGTCATGCCACCCATGCTTGTCCCGAGTTACCCCGTATCCGCCCCATGGTAAAAGTCGCGTTCCCCGACACTACGGTCCCTGAAACTCCCACTCCTGCTTCGACCGTCTCCAAGAACCCCAAGACTCTCCGCACCAACAAGCCTTGTGCTTTGTGCGGTGTCCATGTCCACTACTCCCATCATTGTCCTCACCTGACGCATTACCGTGCCTCCCTTGAGGTGATCCGCGAGTATGAGGTTGAACAAAATCAATCCGCCTCTCCCATTCTCGCGCAGTATGCTGCAGCCCAGCCTGAGGATTCCCCCGCTCCCATCCACATCCCCCCCCCTGATGTCCGGATGACGGAGTCTACAGTCACCATTCTTTACCTATCCTCCTCTGCACGACACTTGGAGCCTAGCCCGTCCGCAGCCTCCCCCGTTGTGTCCCTTGATACTCGAGATCACTCCACTTGTGTCTCTGTTGACCTTCGCAGCCCGAGTCCTCGCCATGTTTCCGATAGTTCTCATACATCACCTTGTTTGAGTTTTGCTCATCCTGCCCTTTCCCCCCGCCATTACTGCTTGATGCCTTCTGTCCCCTCACGCTGCCATCATTTCCTTTCATCCCCTCATGTATTGTCTTGTCACACCACCTTGCGAGTCCCCCCGTCCACATCATTTATCGGTTACGCCGATGGTGCCAGTCGCTACTCCAGGAATCTTGCCTCGGCAGGGTGGGCCATCATCACCCCCTTGCATGACCTCGTTCTGTCTAATGGGGTATGCATTGGTTCTGCCACCAACAATCAGGCTGAATACGATGCCGTGCGTGGCCTACTAGCTGATGCTTTGTTGCATCACATTCGCCATCTGCACGTTCGTTTGGATTCCTTGCTTCTTGTCATGCAACTAAATGGTGTTTATCGTGTGCATAACCCTGTGCTGTTTAGACGCTATTTACGAGTGAAAGTCTTAATACGTGCATTTGAAACCATCACTTTCAACCATATACCCAGAGACCAGAATCACTACATAGATAGTATTGCAAACCATGTTCTAGATTGGCATTTATCACACACAATTCATACAAGACAATAACATTAAATCAACCATCCAAAGACGATGCATATCCATAATATGTGTCGCAAACCATATATTGATGATTCCATCTACTCTGATACACATGACATGCCCATAGCATGTTCCAAAAACTGGGGGCACCATACGCCCCCCCATACATATACATACGACATGCCCATAGCATGTTACAAACAAAAACTGGGGGCACCATATGCCCCTCCATACATTCTAGGGGGCACCACCTGCCCCTACATACATCAGAAGGGGCACCATATTCCCCTAATCACTATCTGGAGGCTCCCGGGCCAATGGCTCTGCCCCTGCAGCATGTAGATCCCGCATAGTTTGACCGGCCATCGCCATGCGCCGCATGATACCTCGCCACTCCGAGGGGAGACCAACACATGGCTCTATGTACCGGTCGTCTAAATCCTGCCACCCGCGCTCTGATACTCCGGTCAACAGCTGCTCACATCTACGGCGGATGTCCTCCAGTAGGGCGGCTGCACCATCATTTTGCGCTGCTCTCGATCAACTCGGACCCGTAGCTCTAGACGCTGCCGGTCGTCCCATATATCCGGCCGGTTTTACCGGTGCTATATCTGCATACCAAAAGTCCCTGAATCAGTATCCTCATTTACTATTCAAAAAACTTTAAACATGCCCATATAAGAATAGCAATTTGTCACTTACCATCGGGCCCCCAAACTCGACCAGCCGGAAGTGGCAAATCCGGATCCCCATAGTAGCTCATCCCACTATAAGGGTAGTCATCTATGTACAACGGCATCTGATCCCAATGGGCAAAGAACTCCGGTCGAAATGTTCGCCCGACCGCCCCTCCTCCTCCTTTGCAGAGTAGTCGTCCCCAACGACGCATCCTGGGCTCTCTCGGGCCCCCATCTGGAAGATGCACACGAGGCCGCAAGGTCGGGATCTTCTCAAAGAAGAAGGCGCACAACAAAGTCCCATATGAGAAATCATGATTCACCTGCCGCCTTCATAGAGAAAACTATCGCTTTAGCGACACCAACATCATTTGGGCCCACCCAAAGTAGGTCCCACCCAACACACGCTCCACTATCATCATCTGCCCACCGGTGATGTGATGGAACGCCTGGGTGCCCAGGATTCGCAACACAGCTGCGGCCACTGCACGGGTTTCTAGCCTCTCTAGATCCCCGATCGATATCCGAGTCCCCTTGACTTGAAGACCCGGTCGACAATGGCGTTCCACAAACTCCATGATATGCCGCCCCCGCGGCAACACTGGCTGCGCGTCTCCCACTATCCCCAGTGGTGGGAGGCCGGTCAGGAAGTACACATCCTGGACCGTCAGTTCGATCCTGTGCCCCTGCACTACAAAGATCTCCTGATCTGGATCCCAATAACTGATAATCCGGGCCAGTAATGGTTCCCCTGCTCTCATCAACGGGTTCTCCACAAACTTGAGAACCCCAAATCTGGCCAATACACGACGAACGCCCCGATCCGCCTGGATCTCTGCCCGAAGTGTTCCCAGATCCCTATCTCTCCAGTTGACCCGTAACTCTGCCATACCTGCACAAAAACATTCTTTTTGTCAGGGTACAGATCGGGCAAACCATAACCACACACCAAAACCCAACTCCCAGCCCTCAAACAGCACCAAGCCCCCCTCATCTCCCAGGTCGCAGTTTTCTGCCATTTTCTGGACCAGGTCGCACTTTCTGCCCCCAAACCTGCGTCCTGGGTCGCACTTTTTGCCCCAAAAAGTGCGACCCGGCCGTAGAGATGAGAGAGGGGTTGTTTCTGGGGTGTTGGGCCCTAAACTGCAAATCTAATCCATCAAAATGCAAGAGCTAGGTTAGGCCTCTTACCTCCAACTGACAGATCTCGAATCCAACGGTCAGTTTGTCCGCTACGTTTGCCGCAAGATTTAGGGCCTTCTCTCCTCTCCACATTCACCACAGCAACAATAGCAAATGAATGATTTTGGAGGGAAAACTGCCTCATTAAAAGAGAACCCCCGTTTCTTCTTTCGACTGCTGCGACCACACCGTAGCCCCGTTCGACGAACCGTCAGCACCGCTGGTTAGATCTCACCGAGCTCTCAAATGGGTTTTACTTAGTTTTTGGTGATTTGATACTTCACCTGGACACATTTTTTCCACGAAGGGTCACTTCACCGCCCCTTAAAATCGAATTTCCTCACTTACGACACTTGTACTTGGGGCACCATATCGCCCCCTTACTTGTCCATGTTCGTGTTGATTTTCGTCATGAGTGCCCACCTTGTACTCATGCTTCTATGACCCCCCATCGGGGCCTTTATTGTGTGGCAGCACTATCTAGTCGCCCTTGCTTAGAGCATCCGAGTTGAGTCATCATTGCATTCATGGAGTCTATCCTGCATCCTTTTACACCATACTATAGCCCTCCATTCTTTTTTGCTTGGTTCCTCTCTTGTGTCGCATCTCATGACCTTCAGCCCCACTGTCCCCTGTCCCCTTCGATATTGTGTCAGTCGCTGCCATGTCATTCATGCCCTTTATGCTCTAACAAGGGAAGTTGTCCATTCGCCACTCCATCCTTCCCATTTCCACCATCATCATTAGTGTCAGTCTGTCCGTCGCTCTATTGCTCTTCTCTCGTGCCTTAGTTGAGGATCTATCATTGCCTCACCTACGGCGGACCTCCTTCTGTCGACCTCAGCACATTTATTCCAGAAGCAAGGTCTAGAGGGCGGTGTACCTTGGTTCCAGCTTCCACTTTTGTTCGGTGCCTCGGATCAGGCAGGGGGATTTCTCACTTCCCTTTGACTTGGTTGCTTCTCTAGCTCCTTTCAGCATGATCGAGATTCGTATACTGGACAGTCCAGTGACCCAGCAGCAGCTCTTGATGATTCCCGGGCGTGTGTGAGATGTCTCAGCCCTCATGAGGGGGTGGCCCTGCAGGTAGCCCCCCACATGCCCTGATGACCTCTTCATTGCAGCCTTTGATGCCGCTCCAGATTTTGATGATGTTGGCCTTAGCCACTTGCAGCACCTCTATGATTTGCATGTATCAGTCAGATTTTGTGAGCCCTTCCTCATTTACAGGGGGCATTTGGGTTGTATTTATCTCATGTACTCAGATGATATTGTACTAGTCCTGGCTGTTATCCCAGGCACAACATGTATATGAGACTCTTCATTGTATTTTTATCTGGCTCTTGATTATGCCAGCTGTACTCTATGGTTCGGTCCCTTGTTCACTGGACACACTATTCTTTTGTACTTTTTCACGGCGGGCATAGGTATGCCTCCCCCGCCGCCTTCAGCACAGGTACCCTCTCATAACAGAGACTTGTTGCACCTGCGAGTCTCGTCTCCTCAGGGTCTAGTCCTTCAGCACACTATCTACCTCATATTTCTCTCTCTGACATACCCTTTTGTTGTCTAGTGATTGTCTTCTTACAACGTACTTCGGTCATACGATTTGCTCCCGACACTCGCACGCTGGGGGGCAATCTGTTACACCATTTTTTGGTCATCTAACTTTTCATCATTAGATGGACCCAAGTACACCATGTAAGACCAGTTTTACCCCAAGTAAAACTGCTTTCACTATGATTAATTAGGAAACCCCAAAAGGAATAATTAATTAAACCATAATTTAATTATTATTCCCAGTCATGTTTAACCCAAAAACAAAGAACTTAATGAGATAAACCCATAGTTATCTTATTATTTTCTAGGAATAATTATTTAATAATATTCCTTGTTAAATATGACCAAATCAACCACCATTAATCAAACAAATCATTATTTATTTGATTATATCCCAACCACTTCCTTAAAAAGATAAATAAATCATTTATTTATTTATTTTTCACTAATCAAGGGATTTGACCCAAGTCAAACACCCTTTCCCTCCAACAAATAATAATAAAATATTCCATAGAGGTGGACCTAGATGTGATTAACATTATTTTAATCATGCACCAAGATCTAGAAGGACCCAATATTTTGTTATAAATAGGAGGGTTTTCCCCATCATTCTTCACCTTTTGTTGCATATTAGATCACTCGGGATCTATACACTTGGTCTCATTTCTGCCATTTTGCTCCCATTGAGCTCTACCTTCTACATTGGGTTTTCTACACCTACAAGAGAGAGAAAGCTTAGATCTGAAGTGCTGAGGACTACAAAGAACCCATCCCATTGAGGAGATCTGGATACACCTTCTTGTTTCCTCCCAGGTGCCCTGTAATATAAAAATTCATTCAAAATCGTGTTCTTGTCTTGTCTGTTGGATGCATGGAGCAAACTCTTTACTTTACTGCTTAATCTCTTTCCATTTGTAGATCTGTTTGTTGCAGCACTTTAACTACTAATTGCAGATCTGAAGATGTTTTGCAGCCATTATTGTTGTTAGGGCTATTAGTTATGCGTAGCTAAAGTGGTTCTTTTTCGTACACTTCGAAGAAGGATTCATACTAACACCTATCTGCATCATTCTCAGGCAAAAATTTAAGCAATAATCCACTAGCATTTTTCCAATATAGAAATTTATCTAAAATGCAGTAGTTAACAGCTTTTAACTTTAAAAATCTTGCCTTTGTTTTAGACAAACCAGGAGGTGTATTTAAATTGAGAAAAACATATAAAATATCAGCATACCAAGAGGAATTCATAAAATTATATTCAACAATGGGAGTTGACAATTCCTCGTGTTCATCTAATGCATTTATCATGTTATATCAAGAGCTTCAAAATTAGATTCAGCCATTAATATTGCTATTCCTTGGCATTTTATTAGTTTAGTGGGCTTGATTTTTAAATCATATTCAAGTATCACAGCTATCCACTTTCCTCTTTTTCCATCTGGGTCCTGTGTTAGAATGTCTTTTACAACTGAATTGGGCACAAATGCAATGATGTGGGAGTGTAAAATGTAAACTCTGAAGTATTTTAAGGCTTTGACTAAAGCAAAGGCTTGTTTTCCATGATATTGTACTTCAGAGGTGCATCTCTCAATGCCTTACTCAAGAATGCAATTGGATGCTCTTGTCCCTTCGAATTTTTCTGCAATAGGACAACAGCCACTGTATGTTCTGATGCAAATGAAAAAATGAAGAAATCCTTTGTAAAATCAGGACTTATAAGAACTGGTGTTTTGGTTAATGTTTGTTTTACCAGTTCAAATTATTTCTTTGCTTCTAAGGTCCATTTAAATCCTTCTTCCTTTTTCAACATGTTTGTTATGTTTCTAAGGAGTTCAACTAATTTGGGTATGAACATTCTCAAGAAATAAATCTTTCCAATGAAAGATTGAAGTTCGTTGATGTTTCTAGGACGGGTGATTTGCAATATACCCTCAATCCTTTTTGGGTCTATCTTTATTCCCTCTTCTGATATGTTTGGTAAACTTCTTGGAGACCAAACATTGTTTTCTTGGGATTTAAAGATAACCCATACTTTCTGCATTTCTCAAAGACTTTTCTCAAGTGTTCTAGGTGTTCTTCTCTGTTTGGGAAAAAAACAGTGATATCATCCAGGTAAATAATGATGAAGTAGCCTAACTCTTCCGAGAATGTAATGTCCATGGCTCTCTAAAATTTAGCACTAGCATTCATTAAACCAAAGGGAATTTTCACATACATGAAAGTACCCCAAGGTGTGGTAAAGGCTGTCTTGAGTTGATCATCAGGATGTAATAGTATTTGGTTATAACCAGAGAAGCCATATAGCAAATAAATTCTTTTAGAACCAACAACCTTTTGTAAAATGTGATCCATCTTGGTTAAAGGGTAGTAGTCCTTTAATGAGGCTTTGTTTAAGTTCCTAAAGTCAATACAAAGCCTTATTTCTCCTGTATTTTTCCTCACTGACACTAGATTTGACACCCATTCTGAGTATCTAATAGGGACAATAATTCCAGCTTCATACATTTTCTTGATTTCTTTCTCAACCAAAGGTAACTGAACAGGGTTTATTCTGCACAATTTTTGTTTGAAAGGTTTTTGGTTTTCTTTGAGAAGTATCTTGTGCTGAATTATCTCTGTGTCATATGACTTTAGATCCTCATAAATCTATGCAAATACATCATAAAATTATTTAAACAACTCAATGTATTTCAACTTGATGTGAGCTGGCAAAGTCTTAGACATTTTGATCATTTTTGGTTTTAGTTCACTGCCTATATTACACTCTTCTACCTCAGTTTCCATAGGATCCAGCTTTGGTTTTTTGGCAACATCATTGAAATCAAACAACTCCTCTAGGGGGACCATCCCTTTCAGCAAATTTTGAGCGTTAGATTTCAATGTTTCTAAGTATTCCTTTTCTAAATCTGCGCTAACTTCTGTGGTGTGTTCAAGTTTATTATCTAAAAAATTTATCTCAGCAGTCTATAGAGACTTTACTTCTTCATCAAGCAGATTTTCTTCCACAGGACAGTCTGATTCATAATCTGAATCTGAACTTAGTGGCTCAAATTCATTTCTAGACTGTAGGAAGTCTTCTATTTGTTTGTCTCCATCAAACACTTGCCAATATTTTTCATTATCAGGGACAGCTGGTCTAAATTTGATTTGGGTTGTGCATTTTTTGGTTTCATAAGGAGTTAGGCATGTTTTAGCAGCAAAAGCTAAACCATTAGCTTGGATATTTTGGTTTCTTGGGACAAAAATCAGTTGGAATTCCTCAAATGTTTTCAATAAATCCATGACATCATTCCTATATGCTCTAAGTCTGGGGTGTTTGGCACTATATTCCCCATTCAATTTATTGATAATCAGTTCAGAATCACCATGCACCTTTATCCTTTTGGCCCCTAATTTCTTCAATAAGTACAGGCCTAAAAGGAGGGCTTCATACTTAGCTATGTTGTTGGTGCATTGAAAGTTTAATTTGCAGGAATTCCCTTCAGTATGATTTTTCATTATATTTTGAAGCCACACTCCTGCACCTACATCATTCGTAGTGCAAGACCCATCAAATTTCATACTCCAAAGAGGACTAGTTTCAGATTCACTAGTTTGGTTACTATCCTCTTCATCTAGTGTGCTTTTGGATTGTTCCTGAAGATCAGCACTATGTTGAATTTGTTTTAGTCCATCATGTTTTTCATTGTGTTTAGGACTCTTCTCTTGACTCTCAAGGTTGAAAATCAAAGGATGAATGATTTGCAGCTCTAGACCTGTGATTTGTTTGCTATGATTTTTTGATTTGGAAAACTGTTTTGACACTTCTGTCTTGTCTTCCTCTTTTTCTATATCTGCCACTAATTCAGTCAAGTTTCCTTGCTCAATGAATGTTTCATTATTGAAAAGGATAAATGAATCAAGGCCTGTATGTATAGAATAAAGAGGAGATTTTTGTGGTCTCTCTTGGCTGGTAACCATGTATTGCATATGAGATTCCCTATAAAGTCTTCTAGTTTGATTAAAAACAGGGATGGTAGCATATGACATATCCATCTGCATTGTTCCTTGTAACTTAGATCCCCAAGATCTTTATAACAGCATACCTTACTTGGGGGGTACATCATCCACTACAATATCCATCACTAAACACTTGGCTAGAATTTGTGCTAATTTTACACAGAGGTCTTTGATCAAACCTAAACATTTAACTCTGCTTGAGTCAAAGGAGTAAAGATATTTGTATGGTCTAGTGATTTCAAGGCCTAGGCTCTTCATTACAGCTTTGGGCATTAAATTGTGAGAGGCCCTTGAGTCATGCATAGCGTTGTGTAAAATTTTTTCATGAATTTGTAAACTAACATAAAAAGGAGGAATTGGTCCTTCTTGGTATCTACCTTCAATATTTGGACCAAATAAAAGCTTTGGTTGGTAATTATTAAGATTGACAGTGTCATTATTCTCTTCTATGTTAAAAGCATTCAAAATTTGGGATCTATACAGATCTTTGGCAGCTAATTCAGTGAGAGGAACAGAGATTTTGATTTTGGCAATTTTCTACTCCAAACTAAAGGGCATCTGATTTTTTAAAATGCTTGTTTCAGCCTTATTAACTACCACTCTATCAGCAAAATCAGTTTGTTGATTTCCTCTATTTACATTGGTCAAAATTGTTTTAATAGGAGCACTAACTGAAGTACTATCCCTGCTAAAATCTGCACTCTGTTTTTCATTAATTTGAGTGCTTTTTTCTTTGTTTTTATCATAATTTCTAACCATTTTTTTTCTTTCCGTTTTGTAACTTTGGGTTTAGTCACAGGGTTGTTTTTTGCAGACTTGTCAGAGGTTTTGGTTGTGGGAGTTTACTGATTGCTTTTACTCCTAAGGTCATACTCTTTTGGGGTTTCTATGATGACATTTTCCAGCTCTTGATAGTAATATTCATCCTTTGCCCTTTTATCATCATAGGGTGTGTATAGACCTTGTTTTCTACTGTAATGAACTTCAAAATCATCATTTTCTACTCCCAAAATTTTTATGTCATCTTCCTCTATTTGTTCAATTGTTTCTTCAACCTCACTCACATAGTTTTGATGAAAAGGAGGTATAATCTCCTCATCAGGCTCTCTTGGTCTGTTTTGAGGCTGATTTCTCCTAAAATTCTGATTTTGGTTTTGAGATTGTTTTTTTTTTTAGGAGATGACTGATTTTGACTTTCTTGTGCTCTCTCAAGTATGATAATCTTTTTCATCATCTCCTCCATCATTCTCTCCATTTTTGAACTAGATGTGGAAGGTGCGGATTCTTCTCTAAATGAGACTTTCTTCTCATTTCTCATTCTAGCTCTTTTCCCCATTAAATTTACTTCCACAGCTAAGGCTCCTTTCTGCATGTCTTCTAGAGTTATAGGGTCTCTTTCTCTAAGTTGATAAGCCATTTCAAGATCAAATCCTTTAGGAAACTTGTTTAAATCAGAGCCTTATGGAGGTTTCAAATCTGGGGGAAGTGCATTATACACACTATTGAACCTAGTGCAATAAGCTTGAACACTTTCCCCAGTGTTTCTTTGGAGATTCTTGTAGTCCAAAAGTATTTGGAGAGGGTTTTTATTAACTTCCCATTTTTTTAAGAATAACTGATGGAAGGCTTGGAGATCATTAATACTGTGAGGGGTTAAGCCTTTGAACCATTTTCTTGATTCTCCCCCTAAAATTTGAGCAAATAATCTAAGTTTGATAGATTCATCATCAATATCATTTCAGTCAAAGTAGTCATTCATATTATCCACATGTTGTGAAGTAGTAGTAGCACCACTAGCATCATACAATGGTATCTTGGACTGATAGTGATGTGGAAGATTGACTAGAGGTAAAGGAAGGACTAGAGGGGCATACCATGTTGCCATGATAGGAGGTTGTGGAAAAAGTGGGGGGTTGACAAGTGGAGAATGTGAAATGAGAGGAGGTTGATGAAATGGGGTGGTTTTAACAGTGGGTGAATGGGTAACAAAAGTGGATGGGCCAGCAAGAGATTGTTGAACAGATCTAGGATGAGAGAAACCAAAATTATGAATGAAATGTGAATCAGGTGGAGTAGTTTCTCTTCTACCAGGGTGTTCACTTCTATCTTGGGATGAAGGTGAAGGCTCTAAATATATCTGATCTATATCATCAAGTGACCTAGTTCTAAATGGATTTCTTAAGTCAACTTGTGATTCTTGTAGAGCTACAAGGTTTTCAGGAACAGAATTAGCTCTATGGAATGATCTGACAATAGTTGAATATTTGGCCTTAGGAGACTTCCTAAGTATTCTTTCAGGGTTATCAACTATCTCAGGAGGGTTTGGGTCAGGATAGGCTCTAGTATGAATCCTTCTAGGAGTCACTATGCTATGTTTTTCAGACCCAATTTACAAGAAAATTTTAACCAAATATGAAAATCTTCAGGAGGCTAACTGATCTTTAAACAAGAAAATTTTAATCCTTAGAGTCTTCTTAACTAAGTTTTAAATGATGTTATGATGATAATGGGTTTCCCAGTGGAGTCTTAAGGAATTTTGTGGATCGTGGAGTCACCAGGTGGAAATTTTTAGCTCTTTTTGGGGGTAAAATGTTTTATGTTCCACCACCATGTTTATTTGAATACCAATCTGAAATATTTTTGGGTTTTCTGAGTTTTTTCAGTCCTATGGGTTATAAGAGTGTCCTAAATCTGTTTCAACACTTAGCTACGGTGATGAGACAAAGAAATTTTACTCTTATGGCTAAGCTAGCTGATTCCTTCGAGGTTTGATAAGCTCTTATGAGAATCCTAAGGGTTCCTTAGTTTGTCAGTGACTCAAATAAGTGTTATCATGATCACCATTTGCTTTGGTAGTGCTTGAAGAGGGTACTTGTACTTGAGGGGTTTTTTGAGTTCTTAAGGGTGTCTAAGATGAAATTTGACTCAGATCCCCAGCGGAGTCACCAGAAATGTTGGTTCCCTGTAATTTTAGTAGATTGGTGAGACTAAAGCTACAGAGACAACATTATGAACCACCTTTGGATTCTAGGATCTAGCCCTCCTGAACCTAGAGAGGTATCTCTCTATAAGTGCAAAGATTTATTTATCTTTTAAGGTTTCAAATGTGATATTAGGCTAGTTATGAAGAGCGAGGTTTTTGTTTGGTTTTGGTTGGGAAAAGATAAATGAAGGTGAAGGAAGTCTAAATGAAGGGTGAAGGTATATTCAAGTGAAGGAATTATTCAACTAACAATATAGGCAAGAAACAACTTCAATCCATTGGGCTATGGAGTCATAATAGGATTTAATTGAAACAACAAGGTTCAAGAGTGGTCCATGGGGAAAGTCATCTATGTCAACGGATCTCTTTAAGTTGATTTTATGGAATGAGAACAATAAGAGATGGAGAAAAGACAAATGAAGAACAAAGAGCAGCCTAAGATCAAGTAAGTACTTTGAAACTATCCTCCTTTTGGCATGCACTTGAGAAAGACATAAAAGTAATCTAAGATCAGGTAAGTACTTTGAAACTAGCCTGCTTTTGATGCACTTTCAATAGAAAACATTTAAAACAAAAATAGAATAGCTTAAGATCAAGTAAGGACTTTGAACCTATCATGCTTTCAACATATTCAAGGGAAACCTTTCAAAGCAACTGTTGGAGAAGAAACTAGAGGACAGGGCTAACCATAGACTTCCCTAGTTCATTCTTTAATTAGCAAACTTTTCGAGACAACATTTAAGATAAAAAAAGAATAGTCTAAGAGCAGGTAAGTACTTTGAGCCTAGCCTACTTTCAACATACTCTTATGGAAACTTTCAGACAACCTTTGGAGGAAGAACTAGAAGACAGGGCTAACCATAAACTTTCCTAGTCTAACTCTACTTAGCAAGTAATGAAAATAACATTCAAGAACAATGTTTAAAGTTTAGACAGTAAGACGTGGGAACACCAACAATCCTTGACTGCTTGGACTGTATTAAATCATTCTTAAACACACAATTGGAAGAAAAAATTAAGATAAAGCTTATCAGTGAGAGTAGGGTACTGCAGATAGTAAATCCTAGCTCTATATTTGTTGTTCTTTATCAGAGAAAGTGGATAGAATGGAAACAAAAGAAAATAAAAAATTACAATAAGAAAAACATCACCATTGACATAGACCAGGATCCCATAAATTAGCTTGTATTTGATGCTTCAAACCTGTTAAAATCATCAAGTCCAGTGGTTCTCTACAGCTTCAAA
Organism: Pinus albicaulis; assembly: GCA_034641835.2. Classification (NCBI taxonomy): domain Eukaryota; kingdom Viridiplantae; phylum Streptophyta; class Pinopsida; order Pinales; family Pinaceae; genus Pinus; species Pinus albicaulis. The sequence continues at coordinate 747,707,873 of CM076583.1, forward strand.
CTTCTCATCTCAACTTAGGTATCTTCAATTACAAACACTGGTTACAGCAGCTTCAGAAAACTATTTACAAGCAACAGATATGCAGTGACCAACATTATCTCATATTCTACAGAAGTATTTATAGAAAAAATGAGGAGGTAGGATGAGAGAAAATATCTCTAGGCTCAATTAATACAGTTTAATGTCTTTTGGCCTTTGAGGGGCTCAATGGAAAAGTCTTCTGATATTTCTCGGTATTGATTGGTTTTCATTAATTATTTAGCAGCTTATTAGAGTTTGTTGACTTTAGAACTCTTTCAGGTAGGATTTGCAATAACTTTGGCCTCTTTAAACAAAATATCACTGACTAAGGAAATAACTATGACTTCTTAGATTTATTGAGGCTACAGGTGGAGCTTTGGTAGCTGGAGAGGATTTAATTAGCCTCTGATGTGGTGGTGGAGGCCCTTCGGACTGATATATCTCTTTGTTAATTGTTAAAACACTTTTAATTTGCTTTTGATCTATGTTTTAGGTCTGATTAGGCTTAATTTTTGTCTTCGGGTCTTCATACTGTCTTTAATTGTGTGGATTAGGCCTTTAATAGTCGGATTTATGCCTTAATCCCTCAAAACTGTGTTAAAATCATAAATTGTTCATTTCTACTTTGATTTTATCCTTTGAAATTGATACTCTTTGTTTGATTGAGGTTCATTGTGTTTTTTTTTCTTTTGCAGGTGCGCAGTGGGTTTTATAATGTTACCAATGCTCATAAGGCATGATAAAATCATACTTGGAACCCTACAGATTATTTTTCTTCATGGATAATGGCCTAGGAATCGTCATCCCCAGCCTTTGATTTATTTTTAGAACTGTGGAAAAAACTTAAAACCTGCACATAACAAGAGAAATTAAGAAAAACCCGTGAAAAAATAGGTTAAGGCCACTTTGGGGATGAGGTTTAATCGTGACTGTTGGATGAAATCAACCAATGGCCGAGATCACTTGATGGGATTAAATGGGGAGGCGATTGGATGAACAGAGGGAAGATTAAGTCCGGGCCATTGATTTTAAATAGATCAATGGCCAGGATTAATTTGGGAGTTTATAATGCAAAGGGGGTAATATTATAGTGGAATGGAGGAAATTGTAAAAGAAATGGGAGAAAACCTTTATCGAAAGTGAACAAGGGCTAGATTGAAGTTTGGACATAGAATAAATGATAGCTGTTGATCTATAATGATCAACGGTCGGGATGAAATGGTAGAGCATTTGGGAGCAGAGGAGAAAATGCGATGGCAAATGAATTGGGGGGAAGATTTAATCAGGACCGTTGATCTGTGGAGATTGACGGTGGGAAACCGTCAATGAGATGGCCAAGAGAACAAGTGAAGAAGAAAAGGCTTGAGAGTGAAAGAAAATTTGAGCCATTAGATCAAAAGAATGAATGGCGGAGATTTAACTGGGAAAATGTAATGCGATGGGGAAAGGTGGTTTCGGCTGAAAAAACCGTTGGTTTTGCGCTGCTCCAAAGTGGTTTCAGAATTTTGAAAAATAAATGTGATATGGGTATGTGCTCGACACGTGTCTTTTTAATACTGCCCATATCACGTAATTTTTTGGCATTAACTTTCAGGTGCAAAATTACGCGATATGGAGTTTCAACCGTCAGATGAAAGGCGGAGAGATCTGACGGTGGCAGCGAGAGCACGATGGGGTAAGATGCGTGGGTGGAAAATGTGGGAAGGGTCAAAGGCGCTTTAGATCCTAACCATTAGATCTTAGGAATGAAAGGTCCAGATTTAATGATAGGGCGATGAAATGAATATAAGGTAGGGGATCGAGTGACGATTGGGCACAATGAGGACCGTTGATCTACAAAGATCAATGATGGATTTTCACTGAGAAGTTTAAACTGCCGAGCTTTGTGAAATAACAAAGAAAGGTTGATTTTGATCTCGACTATAGGATCTATGAAATGGACGATCGAGATTTAATCAGGGTGATCGCAAATCGGAGGAGGGCAGGAGATGGCACAAAGGGATTTTTGCGATGCGATGGAGCGTTGTCCGTCGAAACTGGGAGTCAGATCGATGGTTGAGAGTTAATCGGAGGGGAAAATGCGAAGAACTATGGGTGGAGTTGCGACGAGATCTTAGCTGTCGATTCTTGTGGATTCGATGGCTAAGATTTAATCAGGAAGAATGGCATTGAAGGAGGAAAAGAGAAAGAACAAAGGGAAAATTGTGATGCGATTGTGTATTGACCGTTGGATCGGAGGGATGATCGATGGCTGATATTTGATCGCATCGGAATATTTTTGAAGGACATGAAGAAAAGGGATGACCCGATGCAGACTTGCGATGATCGTTTATCAGTTTAGATCGATGGTTGATATTCATTTAAATTTTGAACTGTCAAGTTTTATTGAAATAGGAAGAAAATTCAGGTTTTACGAAATACAAAGGAGAAAAAGGTTTTGACTTGGTTCAGAGAGGATTTTAGGCCCTTTAAGTGCCCGGTTGCGGGGCTTAAGGTCCTATGAGGAAGGGGGTTATGGTAGTTAAGCCCTCAGGGGCTAAGAACATTTATAATGAAAAAAGATTGTTTTTATTCGTAAAAACAGATATTTTGAAGCAAATTGAGGGTTTTGGTAGAGGAAAAGGGGTTTTTTTTAACCAAATGGTTTTAAAAGGGTCTTGAAGTTAATTTGAAGGTTAAATGAGGCTTATGGAGGAATTTTCTGAAAGAAAGAAGGGGTAAAATGGGGTTATTTATGGGTGAAAGGAGGGGTAAAATGAAGGAAAAAATGGGTTTTTTTCAGCAATCTTCTTTAGGAAAATAGCAGATTGTTCAGGTTTAATGAGGGAAACAGTAGTGAAGATTATATTAAAGGATAAAGATCATCATAAGACTTCAAGAACTCACAATTTTGCCATAAAATTTTTTCTTGAAGGCTAAAAAAAAAATTTAGCCACCATTTGATATTACAAATTTTTATAGGTGGCTAACACCTCCTATGAGAGACTAGCTCAGAAAGTGGGATTCTAAACCCTCCATTGTTGCACCCTGCAGCACAACACAATAACCTGCAAAAACTGCGTTGATGAATAAAGATGTAGCTTGGCCTGGAAACATGATTGTGGAAATGAATACAATACTTTTCCAAGAGGCCCCTCAAGGAAAGAGGTGGGATTCCTGCTTGGGAACACCCAGTGCTAAACAACACTGCAACCCTGCTAAACATCAAGAGGAAGAAAAAGTCTAAACAGACCAATATAAAAATAATAATCTAAAACATATCCTCATATGTCTGCCATCCTCTTCCTTAAATAGAATATGAGCTTGCTTTCCCTTGGCCTCACTCAATTAGGTCATTTCCTTCATGAGATCCATCTCCCTCCAAAACTGCATTATTCTCCAATTAATCTCCACTCCTCCTTAACAGTGTTGTTGACTTGGTCAAAGTTGACTGAATCAACATGAACCAAACCCTGTTCACACATGGAGGAGCTTTATTAGCTGCTGCAAAGGCCTCCTTTCACACTTGAAGTGTTTTTATTGTTGCTCAAGGGACTTATGGGCCTCCTTACCCATTTATTTATTGACCTAGTGATAAAACAAACTATAATATTCCATTTATCTGAAGGCTAAATTTTTGAAATATTACAGTCCTCCCCTCCAAAATGTTGCTTGTCCTCAAGAAACTGTATAAGGAGAGAAAAATTCCTCCCCTCCTCATCTTGTCGCCTCCTCATCAATATTCCCCACCACTTCTCAAAATAATCTACAATAAATCTTCCCTCCAATGTTTCCTCCCAAGTATGAAAAACCACATGGCTTACATCGTAAAAAGGTGGAAGGTGTAAGTGGAAACCTTCTTGCTATCCAATGGACTCCTTAAGGTAGGATTTATGACAAGCATAGGGAATATCATTCCCAATTATAATCTCCCAATCCCATGCTATCATCCAAATGAAATAAGCCAGTCTAGGTAGCTCATCAAAGAGATCCTCAACCCTCGGTTCATACAATGTGTTGGGGCTGCCTGGAGAGATTGGATCCTCCCACCCAAGTGGTTTCTCTCTCCATTTATGGTAAGTATGGGGCTGTTGCTGATCTTGGGCTGAAATTTCATGGCCTTCAAGAATGGCCCAAGCTACCCCACCAAAAAAATAAGCCATGAAGTGCCTCCTCCAAAAACTCAAACTCTCCAGATGGCTCTTTCCACATGAAGAAAAGAGATGTAGTTTGGCAGTCATGGGCTGCCCATTGCTTCTCCTGAAACATGCATCATGTAAAGTAGGGAGAATCATACTCCCAATGGGTATCTTCATCCTTTGTGCCACTCTCCCAACAAAGCTTCCCATAAACATGAGAACATCTCCAAAAAATGGAAGCAAAACCCAATAAAAACAAGCTGCCAAATGACAACGAGGAGGTGGGTCATAGTTCCTCACATGGAACTAGCGCAGTGCATCCCTTTCTTACATCAAAATAAGTAATAACAAGTGCTCTCCCAACCACTTTTTTGATGCCACAATCATTCTATAAGATAGAATCATGAAAGCACAATGTGGTGTCAATGGTGCACACCAAAAATCATGTGGATTCCCCCACAAACCACCAATAAAATAGCCAATATCAATGTTTCAAGTAGCTTCAAGTACATCATCATATAATATGAAAGAAGGGATAATCCTCATTGGTACAACATTCTTCTCATATAAATTAAATAAGGACAAAACATAATGTAAAATTGTACCTTCTCCACCATGTACATTGGATCTTGAGCTGAAATGGCTCAACCAGAAATTCTTCCTCACCTCCAAAGAGTACGGAAGTGGCTGTGAAATCCTCTCTATCACCATCCAAGCAATGCATCTCTCCAAATGCTGATATATATCCTGCTGGATGCCCTCCCAAGTGAACTCCTCCATCAAAGAATGAAATGCATCAAAGTGCATGGAAAGAAAGTCCATATGTGTTGCATGTAGTAGCTTCGTCTTGAGCTCAGAAAATTTGGTCAAGAAGAATCTTCCATAAGAATAGATGACCTCTCCAACCACCATGTATCTATCATCTCCCCCTGGGTCATCGAGAATCATGCAACCACCAAGATCCTTGGAGTACTCCACCAAGAGTGTAGATCTCCAATATGGATCAATCCTCCTAAGAGACAGTGCTAATGATATAAAATGTGAAGCCTCCCACATGTTTTTGTCTACTCCTTTGACATCCCCTATGCCAAATTCATCCTCCAAAGTGCTACCATGCCCATCATGTAGCTCCTCATGCTCAAATAGAAGTGGTGATTTTTGGAAATGGGCCTCCCATGAGAAGCTACTATCCAAAAAGTACCTCCCGATCTTGGCCAATGTAAGCACGAGTGGCCTCCATCTACTCCAATTTATGGAGGATTTCTTCCTCAAAGGAAGTACCCTTTGTTTCTCCAAATCCATGGAGCAACTTCCTTACACCATGAAGGTGCCATCCTCCATCACTACAACAAATTTTGTCAGCGCAGAATATGTAGTGAGAGTGGGTGATGTTGAAAATGGGAAAATGTCCCCCTTCTCCTTGAGCCTATCCCAAACTTTCTACGTTGTACTAAACCCCTCCAAGGTTTCCACTCCTCTGAGATCTAAGAGTGGTGCAACCCCCTATTAATCATCTCTCACCATATTTTGATCTGATGGTCTCCCTGGTGGTATGCCTCCCTGTAGTGAGACATCAATGTCAAAAGAAAACTGCACATATGGATGGACAACTTTGTCCCTGCCCTAACTGTGCAAATCAGTCTGCCCCTTCTTTGCATAAACCCTCTAAAATAGATAGGGGTGTTTTCTCCTCATCATGTGATGTTGGTCATCCTCCCTACCCCTTCCTTTCATCTGCATGGTCTCCCAATCTGTCAATAATGGCACATATTGCTCATAGGTTGTGCCTTGATCTCCACATATGAGATCTTGGGGAATTTCTTGCAATGACACAAGAATCCCTCTTGCTGGAGAAAATACTCCATATTCGTCTTGATGAGGTGTTGGGTATGCTCTAGATGTGACAACGTTTTTTCCCTCAACCTTTTCTTCCCCTTTAACATGAATGGGCAACTTTTCAGTAAGAGGACCCTCTTTTGGAAAGAATATCTCCATGCCCTCAAGAGTAGGAGATATATATCTTGCCTCTAGAAAGGTGTGATGCAATATGTGAGCCTCTTCAACAGTTTTCTAAAGTGGTTTTGAGTTTATAGGCCCTTTCAACCCATGCAAAAGTTCTTTTTGTCTTGGTTTTCTTAGCTCTACCAAGAATTTTTTTAAAAAATTTCCATCAAACCTCTCCATTAATCTTTTAGAGAACTTTGCATAAGATGAAATATTTTCATACCTTAATGAAAAAGACTCAAATATCCACCAAGAATAGGCCTTACCTTCAAAATGTAGTGCTTCAAATTTGATGGCTTCATCTTTAGAAAATTGGTGTTGTTGCAAATAGGTGTGCAACTTCTCCACCCAAGCTCTAGCTAAACATGTTGGTGACCCATCAAAAGTGGATAGGAAAAATATACCCTTGTCATTTTTCTTGCTCCTCTCCACCTTGATCTTGCAAAACTCTTGGAAAATGATATGATCTATAAACTTCTTAGCTTGAGATTCATACTCTTGCAGAAAATCACTAAGAGTTTCCCTCCTTGGCATTTCCTCTTCTTTCAACTCTCTCATGGTAGATCTGGGCATTTGACTGCACTGTGCATAATAGGGTGTAGCTGCATGCTCACACTTATCATGTGAAAATATAGATTTGGCTCTAGATACAAACTCCTCTGGAGATTCCATCTCCCTTCTCATTTTCTTGAGATCTCCTTTAATGCTCTGTATATATTTAGAAAGAAGCTTTGAGAGCTTCTCTTCCCTTCTTCCTCCAAATGATGGAGTCTTCTCTTTGTCCTTTCTGTACATCTCTTCTTCTCCTTATTTTCTTGATAGCATAATGGATGAGATCCATAGGCTGAGCCAAGATTATGCTCTAATACCACTATAATATCCCAAAATAAGAAAAATCATCAATAATGGGAATATCTTATAATATGCCAAAATTGGAGATACAACAATACATGAACACAAAATTGAAAGTAGCAGTGTAAATCAAATCATAATCATTGGAGACCAATATGGAGACATAACATCATGTATTATATTATAAAATAAATACACAATAGTGAGGCATGAATCATATACAATGAAGGAACAAGCCTCCCATAGGAAATCACTCCACAAATGAACTGTTGTCACAATACACGAATGTCGGAGACTGCTACAGTGTAGTTAAAAACACATTGCTATAGAAAAATGATGCAGAAAAATGATTTAAAAAATATGTAGGGCTGTTATAAGCCTCAAAATATATGCCCAATATAGATTTATGCTCAATACCAACTCCTACAAAGAACGCAGAAAGGGTTTTTCAGAAATACACTCTATACAATCTAGGATCTAAAGCCCTAGGGATGAAGATTCAATGAAAAATGAAGCTCATGAGTGTAGAAGGATGAAATTTAATATATCTGATGCAGAACCCTTCAAATATATCCTCCCATGAAGAGTTGAACCCTTCAATAACATGAAAACCCTCTCAATAAATCACAAGTCCCCTCAGTGAAAGTGCCTTCAGAAATAACGCAATTTCCAGATGGGACATTGCTGGAAATGATGGGAAATGTATGACCTAGTGCCAAAGATTTGAAATATGCTCTATGACTCTCCAAACAGATCTCCCAAGAGAAGGGAACCTTCCTCCTATGACAGACTAGCTCAGAAAGTGGGATTCTAACCCCTCCACTGCTGCACCCTGCAACACATCACAATAACCTACAGAAACTACACTGATAAAGAAAGTTGTAGCTTGGCCTAGAAACCTGATTGTGGAAATGAATCAAATACTCTTCCAAGAGGCCTCTCAAGGAAAGAGGTGGGATTCCCACTCGGAAACACCCGGTGCTAAACAACACTGCAACCCTGCTAAACAACAAGAGGAAGCAAAAGTCTAAGCAGGCCATGTTATAGCATCATTTCTCACCTTGACATGATTCATGATTGCTTTATGGCTTTTGGGCACCCATTCCTACAGACTTGGACAAATTCACTTAAAAACAGTATAAAATCCCCCATACGCGACTATGCCCGTGTTTTTCCGCGTGTATACGCGAGTCCAGCTAGACTTTTCCGCGTATGCCATTAAAATGATTAAAAAATATATAAAAAATCCCTAATTTCACGCTGGGTTGATGGTTACTCAGGTAGTTCAACCACCCCAGCCCGTGGCCAACTGTTTCTAACTGTGGAAACTAATTGGAGGGACTATAAAAAGCCCTCATGTGTATGGCCTAAGGGAGAGAGAGAATTATTGATATTATACTTTGTTGGTATTCCCTATCCAAGTCTGATTCCCCGTGCCTCCTGCACTTTCCCAGTTCATTGTAGGAAACCCTTGTTTCCTTGAGATACACATCCCTTTATATGTTATCTCGTATGCACCAGTTTGGAAGGAGTCTTAGCAAGGCAAGGGCTGGACGGATCCGGACGACGGTCTGCGAAGGCCTTGGAAGGATCAGGTGATCTCTCCACTTGATTACTTTTGTACATGCTATTTATAATACAGAAGTATCATGCTGTTCCCGAAATAAACGTGTTAGTGTATGCTTTTATGTATGAGAATATTTTTTATACAAGCATTCATTATGATTTATTTAATGTTTTATATGAATCTCACTGACATTTAGAGTAGATATATGCTGTACAACTTGTCCTTTGTGCTGGTTTCTTCTGATATTTCAGGTTAAGAAGGAAGGACGGTTGCAGGGGGTTTGGACCCCACGTGGATCTACTTCAACCGTAGGACCTACGGGTAACTCTCTCATTCTGCTCTATTTAGTTTTTCTGAACGTGCATGGTTGTGTGAGTCTCTGTTAAGTAGCATGCCCCTGCTCTGTGGAGGTTGTATCCCAACCAACCTCTAGGGTGTTATTTCCCCGAAACAGAACTGGCGACTCCACTGGGGATCACATTTTTGTGATTCTCCTGTTGGGTTGTTTCAGTTGTTTGGTAGGTTGCCAACAGTTTTCTCTTTCATTTGCAGTCCAGTTTGTTTTCTTGCAGTCAGTCTGAAGTCTTGGTGTCTTTTCCAGGCTTGTTCTTTTGTTTTTTTTCATTATTTACCTTTGCATACGCTTCTTCTTTTGCACACAGTCGCGTATACACGCGAGTTTGTCTGAAGGAAACCGCGTATACGCGAGTTTCCCTTAGAACAGACGCGTATACACGCTGGTTGCACAACTGTGAAGCCGCGTATACCTAGGCAGATTTTGAATTTTTAGGATTCTGGAGTTTTTGGTCCTTTCTGGCTGTGGAGGCCTGTGTCTGCAGAGTCTCTGTACTTACTGGAGTGTGAAGGAAGTGGTTTCAAGTCTTGTTTCTCTTTCGTTTGTTCGAAAACTAATCTTTTTGGCAGAGTGTTCTTGTTGGTGCTGGCACTCCTAGATTGAGTTCCAAGATCGCTTTCTGAGCATTCTTGGCTGTTCTGCTTTATCAGAACAGAGAGCTTCTGCTCACTGACTCGCTCCTATCTTTGTGTTGTGCTTCGCATTGCGATTTTTGCTTCGTTTTCGATTGGTTTTCTTGAGTTCCATAGGCTAGGGTTTTGTTGCAATTTTCGAAGAACTTTTCTTGCTTCTTTGGAGTTTTTTGTTGCAGCGAGTTTGCACTATTTGTCTAGGCTGATTGGCTGAGTTTTGGTCTTCTCTTGCTCTTATTGATCTTGCTATTGTTAGCCTTATAAGGTTTGGGAGCATTCTTGAAGTTTGTGCTTGAAATTCGGTCTTATTTGGTTTGGATTTTGATAGTTTGTGCTTGGTCTTTTCGAGCTCTTGCTTTATAAAACTAAAAAGCCCAAAAAACATTTGTTTTGCTTTTTGTTTTTGCATTTCAAAAACTCAAAAAACATTTTGTCTTGTTTTTGTTTTTGTTGTTGCATTTTCATTTTCGTTTTGCCATATCTTTTGGAGCTTTTGTGAAGTTTCTTGCTTCTAGTTTTCGGCTTGATTTTGAGGAGGAGTTGTCATTTGATTTCTTCTTCTTGTTGTTAAGTGTTTTTGGTGTCTTATATTAAGAGTTCTTGTTTGCGAGAACTAGCTTTTTGGACCATCAAAGAAGAGTTAAAACTGAAGGAGCTTTTTGGGAAATTTCACTTTGTTTTGAGAGATTTTTTGCGAATTAGGATTTACATGCTTGTAGTGATTTGCATTAGGTGCATTGAATCATTTAGTTAGCTTCTTAGTTTTTGTGAGTGTGAGTTTTCCATTTGAAAAGAAAAATACAAATTTTTAGTCTCGTAGAACCTGTATAGAGATTACTTTTCATCGAAAGACAAAGAACTGCATGTGCATGTAGTTAAGTTTTTATTAATTTCTTTTGCGTCAAAAACACCATTGGTTTCATCTCCATATCCTTGTGACTTAATACAACAACCCTTAAAATAATCGATTTAATCTAAAATCAACTAGCAAGTTTTTCTAAGTGTCAATCACCAACTAGCTAGGTTGTAGGGCCTTGGAATAGGTGAGTGGAGAGTTAACTCTCCAAGGCCGCTCAAACAAACATAGAAGTTGATTAATTGAGCAAAATCCAACTCCGTGAGGTGGATTGGGAAAGCTCTCATCCGAGAGTCAAGCGCGAGGGGAAGTGAAGGTTGAGAAGAGGGATACCCCCCCTCCAATTAGCTGAATCTGACCTCAAGACCGTTCCGCCCAGCTTCTGATAGGGATTGGTGTCCATAGTTGCCACTCCTAGGTTCCACACAGGTGACTGCGGGGGGGAATACCCGTGGTACCTGAGGCAGACGTCGCATCACTTTCAGCAGTACTTCTAGGGGGTGCCCTTGCGAAGCTTGGGTGCTTGAGCCGGCAAAGGCTGTCGTTAAGAGGTCGGCGTAACTATTTCTGATACCTTCGCTAGTTGTTCTCGGCCCTAATCATCCCAGACTACTTTCGGAAGGCCCTATACTTCGCTTTCCTGTATTTTGGTGTCTGGTCCTCATCACCCGGAGCGGAAATACTTGGAGGCTGTTTGCTTGCTGTTTCTCAGGGATTTTTATTTTAGTGAGTGCTCTTTGCTCCTAGCTTGCCTAGCTTTTCATTTTTTTTTGAGTCTAATTTAATAAATCTATAAAAGTGGCTGATCAAGCGCCTCGACGTTCGAGGAGAATCCGGGGGTTATCTCCCGAGAGTGCAGAGCCTTCTTCGAGAAGGCATAGGAGCGATTTAGCAGGTGGTTACCACCCTATGGAGTCTGACGTTGTGGAGAGAGATCCTCCACCAAGGTCTGAAGGTTTCGTAGCTGATTCCGGTGTCGGTTCCGAGAGGAGCGTTCCGCTCACCTCGCGAGTGTTGTTTCCTCAGGAAGAAGATTTTCAGATAGAAGATATACCTGAGCCTCTTGCTACAGGTCCATCTCCTCTTCCTCCTGATTATCCGTTTGTTGTTCAGTACATCGGACCGGAGTCTGAGAGACCGGCGGATCTTCCGTATCATTCTTATCTTTCGATGGCCACGACTGGGAACGCGGCTTCTACCGTGAGTGCTGCAGGCATTCAGACCCCTGCTTCTGTCGAGGCAGGGGGCACTATTGCTTCATCTTCGAGTGCTTCTAGTGCTGCTATGTTTGGCTCTGGATTCACCCAAGCATATGCTTCTCATTCTGGTCCTTTCTGTTCAGGGATGTCCATTAGTGGAAATCCCTCTTTTTCCTTTTCCGCCGGTGCAGCTGGATCTACACCCATGTCTAACATGGCTAGTGGATCAACTTCTTTTCAGGGTTTCCCCTTTGGGACTGGGCACATTCCCAGTTCCAATCCTTCTTTAGGGTCGTTTCCTTTTACGTCCCAGACACAGAGTTTCAACCCTTGGTCTGGGGGGCAAAGTTCGACTACTTTTACGGGATGGAATCCTGTGTTTACAACGGCTGGGGCAGGGAACCAGTTCTTCGCAGGTCATCAAGGGAATGCTTCTTTCCCTTCTTCGAGTGATTATCAGACCTTTTCTCCTCTGTCTAATGCTTGGAACCCCTACCAGGCGCTTTCCTCTTCAATCAATACTTCAGCGGGGGGAACTGGTCTGGGCTTTGGTAACTCGGCGTGGGGAGGAGGTTCTTCTCCGTTTTCTATGAGTCCTTTCTGGCAGCCTGGTGCCTTATCAAATCTAGGCTATTCTTTTCAGAATGTTGGGAATCCATCCCCTCAAGGATGGAATTCTCAGGCTCCGCCTTGCTTACCGTTTCTGGAAATGTTAAACTTGCCAGATTTGTCGAAGTTAACTAATGACCCGATTCGTTATAGTCCGGGGTGGCCTCCGGTCCCGACCAAGCTTCCTTCAGACATTCCTAAGTTTGAAGGTAAGAATGGAGAGGATCCGGCAAACCACATCACCACTTTCCACTTATGGTGCTCATCGAACTCCCTGATCGATGATTCGATTAGGTTGAGATTATTTCAACGCACCCTAACTGGGAATGCTGCCAAATGGTATATCGAGCTCACTGGGGGCAGTTTCACCACATTTGGGGAACTGGCTGTCACATTTCTTAACCATTTTCAGTTGCCTGTCAGATATGAGGCTGGGACCGAACTCCTGGCTAATTTTAAGCAGGATGAGGCAACTCACATTTATGATCACATTCAGGAATGGAGGAGAAGGAAGAGGCTTATCAAAGCCCATATTCCAGGTGAATTCCTTCTCGAGTGGTTTTTGAAATCATTGTAGTCAGACATTTCAAAGGATGTATCCCTATCTGGGGTATTTTCCGAGGAGAAGGCCATCTTTAGGGCCCAACAGTTAGAACTGATCTATTCTCAGTCTGGGATGCTTTATAAGTATTTACCCAATGCTCCTCGCTCCAAATTGGATTTATCGAAACCCAAACCTGGTCCGCATGGTGACGGGCTTGTCAGATCGGTCAATAGTAGTGCAGCCAGCCTGCTTTCTCAACTGCAGCAGTTGTCTTTACAATCTGCTCCTTCTGGTCAGGCTGTGCCTGCTGATTCATCACCTTCCCAGTCTTTGTCCATAAATGATGTCCAAGCTTCTGATCCCAAAGGAAATCAACAATCCGATGGGAAGAAGAAGGGACGTAATAACAAGAAGAAGGGCAAGAATGGGAAGGGAAATGCAAATAAAACCAACGAGCGTGTTGGTGAGGGTCAAAAGGAGAAAAAGAAAGTGAAGTTTCCGTGCAAGCTTTGTGTTGGAGACCATCTCACACACCTTTGCCCGAAAATTCAGGATGCTCAGCGCCTGTTATCTCAGCAGGGTTCTTCTAGTTCCCAGGCTGTGCTAACAAACCCTTTTCCCCAAGGGCAGCAATTAATTGCTGGCGCGAATCAAAATCCTGGGGCTTCCTCTGGAGGTCCTCAAGAAGGGGAAATTCCATCGAATATCTTTATGATGAGTGCTCACGTGGATGTCGCTACGAGATCCCGTGATTATGGCGGAGAGGAATCTTCGAAAGCTAAGGAAGTTCCTGATGCTACTGAGCCGCTTCACATCACGAAGCCAACTGTCGAGTCTATGCCTCGGATGCCAAAAGCATCTTCTAAGTGGTCAACGATTAATCCAAACGCAAGGGCTGCCCAGAACTACTCGATTGTAGAAGATCTGGCGCAGAGTCCTTGTGCTATGTCAGCTTTAGAGGTACTCCAGTCTTGTCCGGCTCAGCGCAGTGCTTTGCTCGCTGCCATTGGGGCTGTAGATCCGAAAAATTCTCTTCGGATCACTTTTGATATGACTAACTTTAAGAAGAGACTTCCTCATCACATGGCTTTTCACATTAAATCGACGTATCGGAAGTGTAATATCTTTCGAACGGTTGTTGATGAGGGTGCTTCTACTTGCGTGATGTATCTCGCATGTTGGAAGACACTTGGATCTCCCAAAGATGTTCCATCTAGCACTGTTCTTACTGCATTCGATGTCATTCTCACAGACCCCATGGTATTGTCCCGGCTTTTCCCATCTGTGTTGGGGGCAAAACCGTTAACATAGAGGTTGAGGTAGTGGATGCAGCCTTGGACTACAACCTTCTGTTGGGGAGGAACTGGATTTATGAGATGGATGCCATTGCATCCTCACTATTTCGAATTGTATGTTTTCCCCATGAAGGGAGGATCGTTACAGTGGATCAACTGGACTGTCCTCCTGTAGACCTGGATGCACCTTCTGACTCATCTGTTCCTAAGTTGGATAATACTAAGGCGCCTGTTGAGAATCTAGGAGTTGGAATGTATTCTTCCCTGATGGGTACTTTCGATCTTCCTCCTCCTAAGGTTCATATTAATGCTATTTCATCCTCCAAGGCTCCTCTTCGAAGAGAGTTCTTTCGAACTCATTATTTTTCGGACCCTTGGACCTTACCTTCTCCTACTGCCACATTGGAGGAAGGTCAAGTGGGGGGTATGGCATTTCCGATTTCTGCAGCTGAGATTGCATATCAGTCTATTGTTGACACTGCAGAATCTGATCCAGCTCCTCTTTCACCGGAAGAGTTGGATGGTGATGTGGCTCCGGCTTGGATGCTTACTTCTTCTTCTGCCCAGGATTGTCTAGATACTACTCTTCCATCTGAAGAGGCCATCCTGGAAGCGATGACAGGTATAGATAGACCGTGGGATGATTTGCATCATCGGTCTTACTTCCTACCTGACTTGAGCGAAGTCGAAACAATTTTTCCAAGTCCTCAGTCTCCTGGACCTGTTCACCCAGTCTTGAGCCCTTTGGCACCAGCACAGGTTTATGCTGAAGGGAACATGGCTGTGATCTCTCCTACTATCCCGGTGAACATCTCCAGGAATCCCAACATTATCGAGAATGTCTTCGTTGGAGCTGAATGTTCCCATGAAGAGATTCAAATCTATACCGAGCTCTTCAAAGAGCATAGGGATGTTTTTGCTTGGTCTTATGAGGAAATGCCTGGCATAGACCCATCTATCGTCCAGCATGAGATCAAGACGTATGAAAACGCTAAGCCGGTAAGGCAAAAACTTCGTCCGGTTAATCCTAGGAAGGCAGCAGCTATCAAAGCTGAAGTTGAAAAGCTGCTTAAGGCGGGATTCATTTTCCCAGTTCCTCTGACTGAATGGGTTTCAAACCCCGTTCCGATAGATAAAAAGCAAGGAACGATTCGAGTGTGCATCGACTTCAGAGACCTGAATAAGGCGTGTCCTAAAGACAATTACCCCACACCTTTCATCGATCAGATTATTGACGAGTGTGTGGGTAACGAGATTTTCTCCTTCATGGACGGTTTCTCTGGTTATAATCAAATTACTATCTGTCCAGAAGATCAACATAAGACCGCATTTATTTGTCCCTGGGGTATGTTTGCATATAAGAAAATGCCTTTTGGTCTTAAAAATGCTGGAGCTACTTTTCAGTGGGCCATGTCTTACGCCTTCCACGACATCAAGAAAATTATCGAGGCATACTTAGATGATCTAGCTGCTCATTCTCGAAAGAGGATGGATCATCCTGGTCACCTCCGGCAAATATTCGAAAGATGTCGTTTTTATAAAATTCGTTTGAATCCGAACAAGTGCATTTTCGCGGTAACATCCGGTCGGCTGTTGGGATTTATTGTGTCTAGTGAAGGGATAAGGGTAGATCCCTTCAAGGTTGAGGCAATACTTCGGTTGCCTCCCCCGTCTTCAATCCGTCAGCTTCAAAGTCTCCAAGGGAAGTCTAATTTTCTTCAGAGGTTTATCGTCAACTATGCTGAGATCACAAAGGGATATATGAGACTATTGAAGAAAGGAGTTCCTTTTCTTTGGGATGACTACGCTCAACGCTCATTCGATGCCTTGAAAAAGGCATTGACCTCTGCTCCTTTACTGAGTCCACCCGATTATAGCAGAGATTTTCTTTTGTATCTGGCTACAGCAGAATCTACCATTGGTATGGTTCTGGTTCATGAGGATGATGCTCTTGCTGAGCATGTTATTTACTACCTTAGTCGAGGACTAGTAGGACCTGAACTGCGATACACCCCAATAGAAAAGTTAGCCTTAGCAGCAGTTCATGCTGTGCAGCGACTCCAGCATTACATTATTCTTCGCAAAACTTATGTCTTGGCAGCTGCCAATCCATTTCAGTTTGTCCTCAACAGGCGAGTGATTGGGGGCAAATATAATAGATGGATTGTGATTTTACAAGAATTTGATCTCGAGTTCATGTCTGCCAAATCCAAGAAGTCATTAGTCTTTGCGGAATTGATCTCCGAGTTGCCTTGTGGAGAGGAGATGATCTATGATGAGTCCTTCCCGGATGAACACTTGTTCCTAATCTCTCCACAAGATCCTTGGTATGGGGATATCATTGTGTATCTCCAGACTGCGAAGTTTCCCTCTTCTCTTTCGAAAGATGAGCGTCGTAAGTTGCGTCACTTAGCCAAGAATTATCTGATTATTGGTGATGCTTTATACCGTCGAGGAGTTGATTCAATCCTAAGACGCTGCTTAACTTTCGAAGAAGCTGAGGCTGTGCTCAATGATTCTCACAGTGGAGCTTGTGGGGGTCATTTATCTGGGCTTGCTACAGCCCAAAATATTTTGCGTGCTGGATACTTCTGGCCCTCGATTTTCAAAGATTGCATTGAATCGGTCAAGAAGTGTCATCCTTGTCAGGTGTATACTCGGAAAATGCGCGCTCATCCAGCTCCGCTTTTTCCAGTCGTTACTGTCGGACCCTTTACAAAGTGGGGTATGGATTATACTACTTGTAACCCGCCTTCGGCAAAAGGTCACAAGCACATTATCGTAGCAGTAGACTACTTTACGAAGTGGGTCGAAGCTATGCCTAATTTTGGGAACGATGGTGAGACTGCAGCTCTTTTCTTCTTCAACCAAGTTATCGCTCGTTTCGGTATACCTAGAGAGATTGTCACTGACCATGGCAGTCACTTTCAGAATAGTATGATGGTTGAGTTGGCTCTTAAATTGGGTTTCCGGTAGGAGCATTCATCTCCATATTATCCTCAGACCAATGGGCAAGTGGAAGCTGTGAATAAATCCTTGAAGACAATTCTTCAACGGACAATTGATAAACATAGATCCAACTGGCACATTATTCTATATCTTGCACTCTGGGCATACAGGACGTCATTTAAAACTGCAACTGGCTTTACTCCGTTTCATTTAGTCCACGGGGTGGAATCCGTATTTCCCATTGAATGCGAGATTCCTTCCCTTAAATTAGCTGTTGAGCTTCTTCCTGACACTTCTAGTCTGGCAGAGCGGCTTCTTCATCTGGAACATCTTGATGAGCAGCGTCGAGATGCCGCCACATTGAATGAAGCGCATAAAAACCGAGTAAAGGTTCAGTACGATAAGGCGGTTAAGCCTAGGGTCTTTTCCGAAGGTGACCTTGTTTTGGTCTATGCCCAAGAAAAAGATGCCTTGGGGGCAGGAAAGTTTAAGTCGATGTGGTATGGCCCCTATATCGTTAAGAAAGTCCTTAAGAAAGGAGCGTATACCTTGGTTGACTTCGAAGGGAACGAGTTGCCGGAGCCCCGAAATGGGCTCTATTTGAAGAAGTATTATGCCTAGGCTTTGGCCTGGAATTTTGCTTTGTATATAGTAGTTTTTGTTTTGTACATATCTGATTGATTTTCGATTTTTGATGAGGTGGTGATGTTTTTTGATCTGCTTTGGCAGGTTGTGTTGGATGTCATGAGTCATTTTGGTTTCGCCGATGGTGCTAGTAGACACACCCGGAACTTAGCTTCCATGGCTTGGGTGCTTCATTATCCTTCCGGTCAGCTGTTGGTATCAAGAGGGGTCTGCATTGGTCCTGCTTCCAATAACGTAGCAGAATACACTGCAGTCATTCATCTACTCTCGGAGGCAATATCCTTGGGTGTTGATTCGTTGGTAGTTTTCTTGGACTCCCAGCTGGTGGTGTCGAAGTTGAACAACACTTATCGGGTACGAGATCCAATTTTATTACAATTGTTCTTGAGGGTACGTTTGTTACAAAGGTCATTTCAATTTTTAACATTCATTCATATTCCTCGAGCTGACAATTGGTTTGCTGACTCATTAGCTAATCAAGCATTGGATTGGCATATTAATCATTCAATGAAATAAATTTTAATCATCAAAAACATCATACATTTGATACATTTATCACATCACATCAAATATCGCCGTATATATATCATCGGAGTGTCAAAAAAATTTACAAAATTTGGATCCATAATCTCGTACAAAACTTGGGCTTATGCCCCATCATGTTCAGTCTCAAAAAGAATATACAGTCATCTAATATATAAAATCTGTCTACTCCTGAGGACCCTGCCCAGAAGTCGTGTTCCTATAGAACATAACTGCAGTGGCCACACGACGGAATAGTCTAACCCAGTCCCGGGGTACTCCTACAACCCGTCTCTGGACGGCTTCCGGCAAGTCCTCCACGGTAGCCATAGGGATTTGGCGGGTCAGTCCCTCCAAGTTTCTCTGCACGGCCTGGAGTGTCCTGTCAGAATCCGCTGTCTCCGCCTCACCTCTGCGGCGCTTGTGGCGCGGTAGGCCCTCAGGACGAACAGGTCCAACATCTGAAACATGATCATTTTTAATTGTCTGTCATTATGAATCCAATCAAAAACATGTTTGTTTTTCATTTTTTCATACATATTTGAAAAAATCCAAAAAATCATATAAGTCAAAATTTTTTGCAAAAACTTACCGACTGCTCCCCATGCTGCACCGGGTGGAAGTACTAGATCTGGATCTCCTCGGAAGTCCATCCCGGCATAGGGATAGTCGTCCACTGCGATGATCTGTTCTCCCCACCAAAGGAAGAACTCATCGTCCCATGTGGTGCGGGGTACTTCGCTGCCCCCCAGTCTCTTCATCATGTCTGCCCAACGGGCAATTCTTGGGTCCTGCGGGCTGCTGATGGTTGAGATGACTCTGGGTCTCAAAGCTGGAATCCTCTCAAAGAAGAATGTTGTCAAAATGGTCCCATAGCCAAAGTGTTTAGTCTTTGTCTGGCGGATCGAGGTCAGCTGTTGTTTCATGTTCAGTAGCAGGGCTATGCACCAATCGTACACATGAACTAAGCACTCTACAGCTATGCTCATTTGCGTCCTAGACGCCTGATGTAGTGAGGCAGATCCTGCCACTCTGCCGATGGTGAACAGGAGGATCTTCATGTGCAAATCCCTGATATCTCTAATTGCAATCTGTGTTCCAACCTTTTTGGAATTATCTACGCAATATATGTGGACATAATCTTCCACGGTCAACCCTCCCAGGGGCTTTCCGTGCAAGTCCACTGGATCTCCCCTCCTGGAGAGTCCAGTGATGAAATATATATCCTCCACTTCTATGCATAGTGGCATCTGATCAATTATGAAGCAATCCTGATCTGGTTCCCAGTAATTTACGAGCATTTCAAGCAATCGCACATTACTTTTCATATTGGGCATTTTAAAGAATTTGAACAATCCACAGTTTCGGAGGATATTTTGTGCTGCGCGATCCTGCATGACCTCTTGGTCTATTGCGCTATGCTCACGTTCCCTCCATGAAATGGTCATCCTAAGAAATTTCATCAAATTTTGCATTAGATACACTTTTTAAGTTTCGGCCCTGCGCATACGCGGTTTTCCTTTTACACAGTCGCGTGTATACGCGGGTTTCCTTCATTGAACCCGCGTATGCGCAGGTATGCATATTTTAGCAAGGGTTTTAAGGAAAAAAATCACTTAATTTTAAATTCCAAATGGACAAAATGAATAAACAGGATGATTGAGGAGCCTACCTGAAGTTTTGCTGAATTCCGACGGTCGGTTGTTCCTGATTTGACGAAACAAGTTTTTAGCTCCAGAGCTCTTTTTCCAAATCAGCTATGCAATAATGAACCAAATGAGAGGTAATTTGTCTATTTATGGCTAAAAAGTTGAAAATTTTCACAAAAATTCCTTATGCTTATTTTTTCGATCTATCTTATGATGTATAACTCGATTGCTTGGAAGTGCCCAGTTTGGTATGTTTTCAGGTACATTTTGACGATTTTGAGATTTTTCCCGGTTTTTTATCCATGTTTTCCGACTCTTCACGGCAGGTATATGATCTTCACTGGCATATAGGTTAGGGAATCACTTTCTGTTGCATCTTGCATACTAGCCTCCATACTGATCACTTGCCTTAGGGTCGATCCCATCAGGTTATGAGTATTACACCCATTTCACTCGCCAATTATTTAATCATGACTTGATGGTAGAGCCTTCCTTTACATGGGCTTCCTAGTTAGTTCCTCGCTATCACTTGTTGCCCATGCTGCTTTTTATGTAGGCTCGGGAGTCCTCTTTAGTCCTGCCATGTCTTATGTGTTGGAGCTTCATTCTTCTTCTTCATCACTTATCATTTTTTCTGGCTTATACCCTAGAGGCTCCCCGGTGTCGTTTAAGTTGTATTACTGCATTGCATATTGGCTACTTGTTTATCCTGGCCTTTAGCTGGCTTCATTTGGACTCGATGTTTAAGCCAAATTTTGACCTTGACTTTCCGTACAAGTTAACCATTGCATGCACTTAGATATCACGACTTGACACCTTTGTACCCATGGATGGAACGCTCCTCTGAGTATCACTGACTAGTTTTCGCCACCTTGCATTGAGCATAGGATTGTTCCAATCCCAAGAACTAGTGCATCTGATTTCTTGATACTCGTTCTATCCATTGTACCATAGCATTATTTTATTCTTTTTCAGGCTTATTATATGAAAAAGACAAAAAAATTAAATATAACTGTCAAACCAGGAGGTAACTCCTCAAAACTAGAATATGTATTAGCTGAAGAATGTACATGCTTATATAGATGGGAGGTGAGGCTATTGGGATTCAGCTCCCAATGACTCTTGGCCTTCCTTATTTCCTAATAATAAATAATATACAAAAATACATATGCACACCCATCCATAGGATTAGGTGTCAACATTCCCCCTTTTAATCCGAAGGGATGTTGGTGAGTCCAAGCATCGATCTGAACTTTTCAAACTTTTCTCTTCCAAGTGCTTTGGTGAAGATGTCAGCAGTTTGCTCATTTGTGGAACAATGATGTAGATGGATGGTTTTGGCCTGAACATGATGTCGGATGAGATGGTACTTTGTATTGATGTGCTTTGTTCGATCATGGAACTTTGGGTTCTTGGCCAACTTTATTGCAGAAGTGTTGTCGATCATGAGTGGAGTGGAATACATCTGTTTCATCCGCAAATCTTCCAGGATTTTCCGGAGCCACACAATTTCCTTTGTTGCTTCAGCTGCTGCCACATATTCTGCCTCGGTCGTGGAATCTGCTGGAACTGACTGTTTGCGTGATCTCCATGAGACAGCTCCTGATCCTAGACTCATGGTGTAACCTGTAGTAGACACGCCTGTTTCTTTGTCGCCATCAAAGTCTGAATCAGAGTATCCGGTCAAGTTGAAGTCGCCTACTTGTGTATATTTGAGTCCAAAGTCTTGAGTCCCCTTCAAGTACCTTAGTACTCTTTTTGCAGCAGACCAATGTCCTTCACAAGGTTTTTGCATGAACCTTGAGAGGATTCCAACAGCAAATGAGATGTCAGGTCTGGTGGTGGTCAGACAGATAAGACTTCCTACAAGCTGTCTATACTTAGTTGCATCCTCAAATTCCTTCCCTTCAATAGATGTGAGCTTCAAGTTTTGTTCCATTGGAGTACTTAAGGGTTTACAGTCATCCATGCCAAACTTGTTCAAGAGATCTCCAATGTACTTCTTCTGAGAAATAAATATGAATTTAGGATGTTGAATTACTTCAATACCCAAATAGTAATGAACATGACCCAAATCAATCATTTCAAAACCTTTCTTCAACTCTTTCTTCATGGATGCAATATAGCTCTCATTGTTTCATGTTATCAAAAGATCATCTACATATACCACAAGATATACAACTGTTTTTCCAACTTTCTTAACAAACAAAGTTGCATCATCAAGATCAAAGTGTTTGAAATCAAGTTTCAGAAGATGCTCGGTCAACTTCTCGTACCAGGCTCGTGGTGCTTGCTTGAGGCCATACAAGGATTTCACAAGTTTGCAAACTTTGTGTTCTTGACCCTTTATCACAAATCCTTCTGGCTGGGACATATAAACTTTCTCCTTTAGATCTCCATTCAAGAAGGCTGTTTTTACATCCATCTGATGGACTTTCCATCCATTCTGAGCTGCTAAGGCAAAGAGAGTCCGGATGGTGGTCCATTTTGCCGTGGGAGCAAAAGTTTCTTCATAATCGATTCCTTCTTTTTGTGCAAAACCTTTTGCCACAACCCTGGCCTTGTGATTGTCAAGTGAGCCATCTGCTTTATACTTGTTCTTGTAGACCCACTTACAGCCAATTGGTTTTGTTCCCAAAGGCGGATCAACCAGCTTCCAAGTGCCATTCTTTATCAAGGCATCATACTCCTTCTGCATCGCTTCTTTCCATTCATCATGAGAAGCGTCTTCTTTGAAGGAAGTTGGTTCATGATCTGTAGACAAACTCAATTCACAGTTATAAGCAATATCCATATCAACAGGGGAATCAGAATTATCTACATCACCTTCGATTTCTTGAGTGGAACTTCTTGTTCCCGTTTTTCCAACCTCATCAGGATGAACATCCTCCAGTGTCTTTGTCAGCCATTTGGGGGGACCTTTCTGAGATGGCCCTGGCTGGTCACTTGACTGAGTTGGGATTGATTCAAGATTCAATCTCCCAATTCTGTCGATCACATCATCCAATGTGTCATCCGTGGTTGTTTCTTCATGTGGGGGAGAGTGTGGTTCAAGAAATGATTCCACAGTTTGATTCAATATCGGAATCCCCCCTTCAAGGTGTGGAATCACATTATCAAATTCTTTGAAAGACTTTGCATGTGTGAATCTATCCAGGCGATCAAGTTGCCGCTCAACAACCTTGTCACTCTTGGATGATTCAAGAAATATGACATCTCTTGCTATCACAAAATTCTTATTTGCTTCATCATAGAGACGATATCCTTTGGAGGTATTGGAGTACCCCAAGAAGATACATTTTCTGATTCTAGCACCAAGTTTGTTCCTTTGTCCCTTGGGTATCAAGGCATAACAGGTGGACCCAAAGACCCTGAAATGCTTTACCGAAGGAATGTGGCCATGCCACATTTCAAAAGGAGTTTTGTTTCTAATTGAACTTGAAGGACACCTATTCTTTATGTAAACAGCACATAGAACCGCATCAGCCCAAAACATCAATTTTACATTCTTGAAAAATAACATGGAGCGGACCATATTTAAAATGGTTCTGTTCATTCTTTCAGCTACACCGTTCTGTTGTGGATTATATGGCACTGTTGTTTGATGTTTGATTCCATGTTGACGAAGATAATTTTCAAATTCATTTGAGGTGTATTATTTTCCATTATCAGTACGTAGAGAGCCAATATGTGTTTGTGCATCATTTTCAATCCATGCATGAAAGTTCTTAAAAGTTTGAAAAGCATCAGACTTATTCTTCAGTAAGTA
Source organism: Pinus albicaulis (assembly GCA_034641835.2). Lineage (NCBI taxonomy): Eukaryota > Viridiplantae > Streptophyta > Pinopsida > Pinales > Pinaceae > Pinus > Pinus albicaulis. The sequence continues at coordinate 747,731,459 of CM076583.1, forward strand.
AATCCAACACATTCTGGTGTAGTCATCAATAAATGTCATCATGTATTTGTTTCCATTTGCATAAGCAATAGGCATAGGGCCACATAAATCTGAATGAACAAGTTCAAGTTTCCTATGTGCTCTTGAGTGTGAATCATGAAATGGCTGTTTGCTATGCTTTCCTAGAATACAAGCATCACATTCCTTAGGTTTCCTAGGAATTGTAGGCAGTCCATCAACACCATTTTTCTTCAACAAACGAAGGCTGTCATAATTTAAGTGTCCAAATCTAGCATGCCATAAAAGACTTGATGGAAATGTACCTTCATCATGATATGAACTAAATGCAAAGTTTTGAGCATGAGCAGATGAACCTTTCAGCTTCAAGAGTCTCCCTTCTTCTATTCCCTCCATGACAAGTGAGTGATCTGATGCTTTTCTGACCTCTGCCTTGCCATCAAACAAGTGAATCGAGTGTCCTTGCTGGCGGATTTGGACCAGGGACAGCAAGTTTCTCCTCAACTCAGGGAGGTATAGAACCTCATGTAGAATATGATCTGGAAGACCAGGCAACTTAAGCCTGACTGTGCCAAGCCCTGATGGCTTGAGTTTGGATTTATCTGTGAAATATACTGCTCCATCAAATTTGTCAGTAAATTCTTCAAAAAAATCTTTTCTAAATGTCATGTGACATGTTGCTCCTGAATCTAGCAACCAATCATCTCTCCATGAAGTAAATGAAACATCAAATAGGTTTTCAGTTACTCCATTGTTACAATGTGCTAGAACAGAATGAGCTGATTCAACTGGTTTACCTTTGTCTTTGTCATCAATTTTACCTTTGTCTTGATTTGTTTGCTGCTGAGCTTTAGATTGTCTGCCCCCCTTTTCTCTGAAGTTTGTTCTTCGTCTTCTGCCTTCTCTTCCTTTTGATGGACCTGAAGCATGTCTCTTTTCTCTCTGTGCCAAGTAGGCAGCCTCTTTAGAATATGAAGGGACTGTCAACTTCTTTTGAAGGATGAGAGAAAAAACTTTGCTGGAAAATTTCTCTTGAAGGAGAGAAAACAAAAAAAATCTATTGCTGGAAAATATACTCAATTAAAAGGGCAGAAACTCTTGCTGGAAAAAATATTCTGCTCAAAAAAACTCTTTACTGAAGACTGAATTTTAAAAAACACTCTTTGCTATAGACTGATTCTGCATAAAAAAAATATAATTTTTTTGTTTGGGAAAAAATGTATATGAAAAAAGATGGAATGATGAAAGGGAGGGGGCGAAATTTAAACGCTGGATTGGTATTAAATATGAAAAGGGCGTATTAGAAAATGGGTAATATTATAAAGGAGGGGTGGTGAGGATCATGAAATGGGAAGGGCGTATCATGAGTAAGGTGACAGCGTATTATGAATAAGGTCGCAACGTATTAACATACAATGACAGCAGCGTGGTATTAAACATTGTATGGCAGCGCGGTATGATATATATGGAGGGCACGATATATGAATATATGAAATAGCAATTGTGTAATCCCAATGGACAGCGTTTTATGAAATATGAGGTAACGTTGTATGAAATATGAAATAGAAGCAGCGTTCAGATATGGTGGTAGCTGTAATGCGCTGTTTTAACAGTTGCACAACGTTAAAATGACAGCGAATAGTGGAATTATATGACAGTTGAGGTGGGCGGATTGCAGTGGAGTGTTATAGCGCAGGTGGAGTATGTATTGTGTGGATATTGTAGGAGGCGGCGATGAAGCCCGCGGGCAGAGGCGTGGTGTTTGCAGAGTAAGGGCGGATAGAAGATAGCGTGTGGGCAGAGCGATAAGTAATCACACGAGAGAGGGGAAGAGTATTATATGAGTTATTATATGAGCTGTGTTTTCCGTTTTCGTAGAGGTGTGGGTAGGGTGATGTGAGTGGAGGAGCGAGTTATTGAAGTGGGGCGTATGTGAGTCGAGGGGTGTGGCTATAGCGCAGGAGATGGCGGAGTGTTGGGTAAGTGCGCAGGGTATGGGAGTGTATGGAGGTAAGGAAGATTGCTGTAGAGAGTGTATGGATAGAGGGGGGTAGGTAGGATAGCAGGAATCGTGAGTTGTTTGTAAGGGGAGAGCGATGGGGATGGTGTGAGGGATGGAATGGGGAAGGCGATGGGTAGGTGGAAGATTGTAGGGAGAAAGTGAGGGAATGGAGTGAGGGAAGTGGGTGAATGGAGCGCTTGGAGAATGAAGGAGGCCCAAAAGGGCGTTACATAAAAAAATTTGAAATTGAATCTGCAGAAGACAGAGTTGCAGGACTGCTGGAATGGCAGAGCCTGAAATTTGCAGATTGACAGAGCCTGCAGTCTGCAGGAGCTGGAGCTGCAAATGTCAGTGCTATCTAGGGAAAAAAAATGCAGAATAACAGTCTAGCAGTTAATGAGCAGCAAAAAACATTAAAAATATTGACTGAGCAAAGGGTAGGGAGTTACACCACAGGGCAGAAATGCCAAATGTGGGGCTGGCTCTGATACCATGTCAAACCAGGAGGTAACTCCTCAAAACTAGAATGTGTATTAGCTGAAGAATGTACATGCTTATATAGATGGGAGGTGAGGCTATTGGGATTCAGCTCCCAATGACTCTTGGCCTTCCTTATTTCCTAATAATAAATAATATACAAAAATACATATGCACACCCATCCATAGGATTAGGTGTCAACAATAACAAAAAGAGCGGGAACGGGATGTATCTTCGTTATTTTGATGGCAGTGCAGAGTCAGTTTGTCGCCCTTGAACAAAGCACATATACTTATATATATTTCCTTCATTCGGGATGGTTCTAGTTTTTGACCTGGGTTCAGCCTTTACCATGTTTCACTTGTCAGTTCTCCCCCGGTTGGTTATCTCTTCCAATCATATGGAGAGTTTGTTGTGCCTCCTACATAACAGAATTATACAGTGTCACTTTTTACTGCCATGGTCATCATGAGTCGTGATTTTGTTCAAGGGAAGTCTAGCCTGAGTCGGCCATTCTGCGGTGTCTCTTGACTCATTATTCAGTCGGCCTTCCCGGTTTTGTCAGTATCATGTTCTATCACATCAGATGTTTTGGTCTTCTGCTCGTGCTGGTTTGAGAAGGTCCCCATTGACTTCTTGTCGGCGGGTTTGTCTCTTATCGACTACGACACATTGCTCTGAGAGCAAACCTAGAGCCGCACCTTGGGCCTATTTGCATCATTGATAGGTGACCTCGTGCTCAGCATTTGATCATCATCATGGGTCTTTGACTGAGTGGTTTCCCCTGTGTTCGACGTCAGCACACATTATCACACTTTGGATTCGTGCAGTACCTTGATTTCCATTTGACCCTATCGGTGGATTTCTCGCCTCTGTGTCAGCTTTCATTATTGGTTGGTTCAGAGGGTTTCTTCCATGCACTAGCTTCATCTTGTGCACGTCGGAAACGTACTTTGGTTTTGGTTCCATCACTCTACTTCGTCCGATTCCTTCCAAATCTTGGCCTGCGGGTTACACTCGCGCTGGACTGATGTGGGATGCCTTAATGCCTTCCTTCCAGCAGATCTTTTCCCATCGACTCCGACTCATTGCTCTGGGAATAAGGTCTAGAGACTTTTTGTGAGTACCTTAGGGTTTGCAGTCATCAGTGGCAGACTCTTCGCTATCGACAGTGGGGATTCATCATTGCCTCCTGATTGGTAGATTCTTTCAAGTGTTCGACTTCAACTCCTTCATTCACACTTGTCAGATTGTACTAGGGCACCTTGACACTCATTATCATTATCAGTGGGTTGTCTCGCGTTGGTTAACGGGAAACATCATTGCCCGGTAATCCAACGATTTCTCACATGGTCGACTTCAGCTCATTTATTCCCATTGTGTAGAATTGTGCCGTTGTGATCGGTGAAGACCTCGGGTTGTATCAGCATTTCTCGGTTCACTGTTGACAGTCCTTTCAGTTTCTGCCAGTGTTGCCGTCCACCCTTATATGTTGTAGTTCAGCACAGCAGCATCTTATATGTTGGTCCCCGAGTTGCGTGATTGTACCGTTTGATCCACCACTTATGATCCGGTACTTGGAGATTCAGTTACTTATATGATCAGACATCCAGTTGCACCATCTTTGCTTAGCTTTCTATATGTGATACTTGGACATTGATTCAGACTTATATTTCCGGGCCCTGCTCATATGATTCACTATGTACTTTCAGTTTAGTTATACTTGTATACATGTTGGATCTATTCAAGTACTTTCTATATATATGATGTATTTTTGACTGAGCATGGGTATGCCCGCCTCAGCATGAGTTGACTCTCTGGTTTCTTTCATTGGTTTTTGGCAGGCTGAAATCTGGTGAAGTCCTCTCTTGTCCTTGCGAAGTTCTTTCTATGTGCATAATACATTTCTGCCATCATGTACCCCTTCTGACCTCATATATTAGGGGGCATCTGTTATAGCATCATTTCTCACCTTGACATGATTCATGATTTCTTTATGGCTTTTGGGCACCCATTCCTACAGACTTGGACAAATTCACTTAAAAACAGTGTAAAATCCCTCATACGCGACTATGCCCATACTTTTCCGCGTGTATACGCGAGTACAGCTAGACTTTTCCGCGTATGCCATTAAAATGATTAAAAAATATATAAAAAATCTCTAATTTCGCGCTGGGTTGATGGTTACTCAGGTAGTTCAACCACCCCAGCCCGTGGCCAACTGTTTCCAACTGCTGAAACTACTTGGAGGGACTATAAAAAGCCCTCATGTGTATGGCCTAAGGGAGACAGAGAATTATTGATATTATACTTTGTTGGTATTCCCTATCCAAGTCTGATTCCCCGTGCCTCCTGCACTTTCCCAGTTCATTATAGGAAACCCTTGTTTCCTTGAGATATACATCCCTTTATATGTTATCTCGTATGCACCAATTTGGAAGGAGTCTTAGCGAGGCAAGGGTTGGACGGATTCGGACGACGGTCTGCGAAGGCCTTGGAAGGATCAGGTGATCTCTCCACTTGATTACTTTTGTACATGCTATTTATAATACAGAAGTATCATGCTGTTCCCGAAATAAACGTGTTAGTGTATGCTTATATGTATGAGAATATTTGTTATACAAGCATTCATTATTATTTATTTAATGTTTTATATGAATCTCACTAACATTTAGAGTAGATATATGCTGTACAACTTGTCCTTTGTGCTGGTTTCTTCTTGTATTTCAGGTTAAGAAGGAAGGACGGTTGCGGGGGGTTTGGACCCCACGTGGATCTACTTCAACCGTAGGACCTACGGGTAACCTTTTCATCATACTCTATTTAGTTTTTCTGAACGTGCATGGTTGTGTGAGTCTCTGTTAAGTAGCATGCCCCTGCTCTGTGGAGGTTGTACCCCAACCAACCTCTAGGGTGAGATTTCCCCGAAACAGACCAATATCAAAATAATAATCTAAAACATATCCTCATATGGCTGCCATCCTATTCCTTAAATATAATATGAGCTTTCTTGCCCTTGGCCCCACTCAATTAGGTATTTTCTTCATGAAATCCATCTCCCTCCAAAACTGTGTTATTCTCCAACTAATCTCCACTCCTCCTTAACAGCGTTGTTGACTTGGTCAAAGTTGACTGAATCAACATGATCCAAACCCTATTCACACATGGAGGAGATTTATTTAGCTGCTAAAAAGGCCTCCTTTCACACTTGAAGTGTTTTTATTGCTGCTCAAGAGACTTATGGGCCTCCCCACCCATTTATTTATGGACCTAGTGATAAAACAAACTATAATATTCCATTTAGCTAAAGGCTAAATTTTTGGAATATTACACAAATATATTCTAACAGACAAGAAAATATATTGCAAATTTTATCGATCTGTAGGCCATGATGAGAAGAATTGTCACATTTTTGACCTAATGATTTACCAAGTTGTGACATACAGGATGCAGTCAGAAAATAGAGCTCCAGATTCACCTGTGTCACCCTCTGGGATAGGGGGATTTCAGGGCCAAGGGTATGGATGAGGAGGAAGAGATGGTCGATGAAAATGCTAGATAATCTATTATAATTTTGGAGAAGTTGGCCACTTTGTCATGACTGCACAAACCCAACACGTAATTCTTGTAGGTACTGTCGACAATTCGAACATGTAATTAAATATTTCCCTGTGTTATTTTCAAATATGTAGGAGAAGAAGACTGTGACACCTACATGAGACATTCAAATAATTATGGAAGAACCATGTCATGATGATCCTAGTGTTAATATTGTGACCATAAGTGGTGTAACAATTGGTGAAAACAAAGTTGAAGTAAAGAAACCTGCTATAGATGTATGGGTTTGGAAAGGACTTGAGAAGAAGGAAGGATTTAACTTGCAGAAGGAAAATGGTACTTTCAATGAAGCAAAGAAGAAATTTATGGACCTTGGTGCATCGACATCAAAAATATAGATCAATCCTATTGATACCATAGAAGTGACTAACCCAGTTGAGCTAAAAATGTTCCTAGAGGGTTGTATTAAGCTTCTGCGCAATAAGAAGGAAGTCGAAAATCTACAAACACTATTTGAAAACGGTAATGAGAAGGAACAATCCAAGAAGGAACAATCCTAGATAGAACATAGGGTTGTCAAAAAAATATACAAAATCAAGAGAAGGACCCAACGAGAAATTCACTTCACTACTCAAACAGGAGACTCTGAGATGGATCAAGTCATCCTGGATATGGGGTTTGATGAAAATGTACTAACTAACCAAACATGGCAAAGAATGGAAGAGCCTAAGGTAAAATGGTACATAGTTCAACTATGGATGGCTAACTAGCAGAAGAATTTCCCAACGGGAAGAATCCCCATGGTAGTAGTTGATAATGAAGGAGTCAAGGTGTTTCCTGACTTTGAACTTGTTGAAATTGTTGATGATACAAACTCGTATCTTGTGGTGCTAGGCTTAGACTTAGCTTTCGATATTGATGCCATTATTAAACTCAAGAGCAAGATAGTGGTATTTTAAAACAATGGGACAAGGGTTGTGTTCCCTCTAGATCTAGCAGAAGGAGAAGGATACATAGAGCCCATGCATGATGACTATGTCAAGGATGATATTGATCATGTGTACAAACTGACTACGAGGGACGAGGATTGGATCAATCCCAGAGTAGATGGCCAACTTAGTTTGGAGAAGGATAGTTCATGCTTATCAGACTTAGATGAAGAATTGTAAAACTGGCATATCCACTTACACAAAGTATCCACACTACATTTTAATCAATTTACCAGATCTTTGCATTGTATATCTTCTGAGGTACGTGAACATCCCCATTACGATGGTATATGAGATTTCAATATGTTCTTAGATTCAATTGAAAGAGATGTTCTCGAGGAACAACACTTCCACGCACTTAATCTAGCTCTACACTCAACCCCAACATGCTAGTGGGGAACTCACAAAGAGAATAGTGCTACCTGGAAATACTGCCATCGAATTCTATGGTTGTGATTTTTTATCCCCATCACTTGAATGAAAGGAACATACTTAGGCGTAGAAGATCTATGCATTCATTTAGCTAATTGGACTGTAGCTTGGGTAGAAGATCCACAACTAGAATGGTTTCACATATTCATCCATACATTAGATAGGGTACCCATGAATTGGTACTTGGACACTGAGTTGCGACATGGCACTGCCGAATTGATCGTGTTTAAAGAAATATTAGTTTTTACGTTCATCTTTCAAAATGGGTTCCAAAGTGTTGATGAATCATTATAGGAGATTCAAGATGTTATATTTGACATGCCAAAATAATCAGTGGTATGGGCCTCACTAGAATGGAATGCATAGTTAGAAGCTGCAGGTGAATGCCAAAATGTGACTACTGAATACAACGAGGAGGATACAAGGGATATTAATATTCCTAAGTCCGAGGTTCACCGCATAGTTCTTGGACTCGCGATTTCACTGCTAGATGTTACTAAAATTGTGAAAACTAGGCAAGTTAATATTGGCAAAGAAGAGCATCCTATGTTTTCCAAAATCAGAGATTATTATGATGAAGATACAATGGGTAAGATGGAAAAGCTCCTTACTGAGTATCAATATTTTTTCCCTACTATTTTTTCACAGCTTAAAGGGATTATTATAGATCTTGGTGTGTTGAGTATCACTTTGAAACCAGATTCTAGACTTGTTAAGAAACACCCTTATAGGAGGAAACTAATGTATAAGAAAAAGGTTAAGGAAGAACTGGAAAATATGGTTGCTGCAAGAATTATTGAGCCAGTATAGGAATTAGATTGGGTGAGTCCCATGGTAGTCCAAGAAAATAAAACAAAAGGTGAAATAAGGATCTGCATTGACTTGCGCAAATTGAATGATGTCTGTGTGCATGGCCCTTTTCATACCCCATTCTCAGATGAAGTGTTGAAAAATCTAGGAGGGAAGGAAGTCTATTCATTTACAAATGTATTTAGGATATCATCAGATAAGGATCGCACCTGAAGACCGAAGCAAAACTACCTTTGTGATAGAATGGGGTTCATCCCAATACACTGTGATGCCATTTGGATTGAAGAATGCACTAGCCATATTTTCGTGCATAGTAGTTTTTGCCTTCAAAGCCTATAGCCACATGTTCTTAGAGGTTTCCTTTGATGACCAGACTATTTTTGGGCTCTTGAAGAAACATTTTTCCATCCTGCAATTGATACTAGACACTTATCGACAGTAATAGATTTCTCTAAACTTGAAGAAGTGTATATTTTGCATCCCCTTTGATATTTTTCTGGGACATATTGTCTGTCAACAAGGATTGATGGTTTATCCATCCCAAATTGTTTTCATTAACCTGGATCCTTCGGTGAATGTGAAACGGGTGTGCTCGATCTTGGGACATACTAGATATTACCAAAAGTTTATTCATGCTTATGAGAAAATCACTGCACCGATCGAGAAGTTGCAGAAGAAGGACACTAATATTTTTTGGGATGAGGAATTTCAGAAGAGTTTGGATATACTCAAGGAAAATATGGTAAGTGTTCCTATCTTGGTATTCCTGGATTGGAAAAAGGAATTCCATGTACATTCTGATGCTTCATGTATCGCCTTAGGATTTATATTAGCACAACCAGGTGTTGGAGATATTGACCCCTGATTGTGTTTGCAAGTCTGAAGCTGTCAATTGTTGAGTGAAATTATTCAACTATAGAATGAGAAGGGCTAGCCATGGTATATGCACTGCAGAATTTCCATCATTATCTACTAGTAGGTCATTTTAATATGTTCACAGATCATTATGCTTTTAAATGCCTAGTGATGAAGCCTGTGTTGAGGGGTAATATTTTCAGGTGGCTCCTTTTGTTCTAGGAATATGATTTCAAGGTGATTGTAAAGCCTAGAAGGTTGAATGCAGGACCTAACAACTTATTGCACATTGAATATGGTGAAGAGCCATCCAATTTGGAGGAATGATTACCGGACGCGCAGTTATTCGTTATTAAGATAGATGAAGATAATTTTTCAGATATCATCCATTATCTAACCACTGGAAGTGCACCTACGAAATATACAATTAAGAAGAAGAAAGATTTGGTCATGCGTGCAACAGACTTCACCCTGATTGCAGGAAAATTACAAAAGATGGGAGCTAATGAAGTTTTGAGGCGATATATTCCTAAGTTTGAAAGACCTAGTATATTGGTTGAAGCATATGGAGGTGTTATAGGTGGTCATAATAGTGGAAACTTGACCATGCAGAATTTTTTAAGGGCTAGGTTGTGGTGGCCTAGGGTGAAAAATGATTCTAAGGAATACTGCCACGCTTATGATGTATGTCAAAGGACGGGAAGACCCTCGCACAAAGACGAGATGCTGCTACAACCTTAGGTTACTTTACAGGAATTTTTCAAGTGGGAAGTTTATTTTATCAGACCAATTAACCTACAGGGAAGAATACTAGAGTGTGATATATCATTGTTGCTACAGACTATTTGACTAGGTGGGCGGAGGCTCTACCTGTGAAGGACTGCAATACGAAAACATTTGCGCACTTAATTTTTGAGAACATTCTTGCAAGGTTTGGGTGTCCCAAAATCCCAATGAGTGATCAAGGTACATATTTTTTAAATGAGACCATTCAAGGACTGACCCAATAATTCAGAATACATAATCAGAACATCATACCCTATCATCCTCAGGCGAATAGAGCCATATAAGAATTCAATAAGATACTGTAAAATGTGTTCATAAAGATATGCAATGAAAATGACAATGATTGGGATGTGCACATACCTACCGTTTTATGGGCATATAGGACTATGTGCAAGAATCTAACAAGACAAACACCTTTTAGGATGGTCTATGGAAAGGATGTCATGATGTCGATTGAATACATTCTCCCCAGTATGCGCATCACAACAATTACCAACATGGTTGATATAGATATTATGGAGGATTGATTGTCACAACTTGTTTCGTTCGAAGAAGATAGATTCATTTTGGGTTTCACCAACAGGTACAGAAGGCACACTAAAAGGCTTGGCATAATCAACATATCAGACAAAATATTTTTGAGAAGGAGGATTCGGTATTAATTTATGACAGTAAGCTTGTGTGCTTTCCAGGGAAGTTCAAGATGCACTGGATTGGGCCCTATATTATCAAGGAAATCACAGAAGGAGGCTCAATTCATTTGAATACCTTTATGGGGAATTCGTTCATGGATATGTTAATGGAAGTCACCTAGAACCTTACAGGGATGAACCCATATCCCTACACGTGCTAAATGAATATATGGCCGGAAGAATATCTTAGTGCTCTAGATAGTTGTGAGAGGGTGCAGTACTGTAAATAATTCTGTTAGAGGGTATGAATATTCTTGTCAAAATTTTGAGTGATGAAGTTTGAAGGCATGCAGGTATGTGCAAAGCCAGCGTAGAGGTTGCACCAAAAGGATATTGCAATCACAGGGAAGCCAAAAAGTAGCTATTGGAATAGTAAAACTGGTTATGAAAACTCTCCTACCATTAGGAGGAGCGGATAACCTACATTTAATAAGGAGATTCCACCATATTTGGGTCCGTTTGAGCATTAATGGAGTCGATTTAATGGACATAAGGCCGTTTAGGCTACAACATTGCTATAAATATGGCAGGGAGGTGTGCATCAGTCTCCTTTGCTTTCTAAGTTTTTTGATCAAAGTATCCCCTCAGTTCTCACTCTCTTTTCCATTTTTTATGTCTAGAGTGTGGGAACCGCTTGCAGAAAGATTGCGCTGACAAGATTTAGGCCATTTTATCCCATAAACCATGACTTCCACTAAGCCTACTCCTACTGTCATCACCAAAAATTGTTCATCTAACCATTTCTAATTAGCTAGATTGAAGTACACCATGTAGGAGCAATTTTACCATAGTAAAATTGCTTTCACTATAAGAAATAATTAAATAAACCATATTTTATTCAGTTATTTATGGTTTAAAAAAGAAACCGCATGAGGAATAATTAAATAAATCCTTATTTATTTCATTTTCCTCTAGGAATAATTAATTAAACCATTGTTTAAATAATATTATTGGTCATATTTAACCCAATTATGAGAAATAATTAGATAAATCATTATTTTTCTTATTTTTCTCTAGGAATAATTAATTAAATCATTATTTGTTTATTATTCCTTGTTAAATTTGACTAAATCACCTAGGAATAATTAACCAAGTCATTATTTGTTTATTGTTATTTAACCATATTATTGAAATGATAAATAAATCATTTTTTTATCTATTATTTCTAAATAGAGGTATTTAACCAATTTAAATATTTTTTCTCTCCAACAAACTATAATAAAATATTTCAAGTGGTTATATATATCTATATATATATATATATTGGTTGATAATATTTTATTATTCTCCATTATCGAGGATAACTCAATATTTTTTTATAAATAGGAGGGTTTTTCCATTCATTCTTCACTTTGATCATTCTCATTGTTGCTATTATTTTCTTTGGCCATTTGAGCTCCCATTTGAGTTCAACACATGCTTTGGGTTTCCTACACCATTGAGAGAGAGAAACTTCTGAAGCTAAAGCAATGAGGACAACCAAGAACCCATCCCATTGAGGGGGACTAGTAACATATACTTGTTTCCTTCACTAGGTGTTATAATATAAAATCATTCTTAAATCTTGTCTTGTATGTTGGATACTTGGAGTTATTTTTGCATCGGTTCTTAATTATTTTTTCTGTTTAACTACTTTTATGGCATATATCTGGGGTTTTGTAGGATTTGTTCTAATTTTCTATTGTAGATGAAAAGGGTTAAGCAACCATTTCTATTGTTAGGTTTATTAGTCATGCATAGCTTAAGTAGGATCTTTTCATACACTTCATATAAGATTTTACACTAACAAATGGTGACTCTGCTAGTGTTTTAATCAGACATTGGCATCAACAAAAGGTGAATCCACTATTGTGATTCAGATTCTTGTGTGACTAGAAGATTCAACAACAAGGGTTTTTCTTTAGCTATTTTTAGTCTCTTGATTTTTTTTTTTAACCTTTTTTCCCTAATTAAGTCAAAATTCTAACTTCAAGATATTTTCTGGTGTTTTCTACACAGGTATTAGCTGCACCAAAGATGAAAAATTTTCTGCAACCTACCACTTGAGAACCAAGGAGTATAAAATCACACTTTTATGACCATAAACTGCGAGTTCATTTGTCCACGGGTCAAAAACTGCGATTTGGAATTTTTTCTAAATTTTTTTTGAAACTATTAGTTTGTCGAGAGTACTATTTTCGGTTTTCTGATTTATGTTTCAGCCCGTCTTAGGCTCGGATATACTCATTTTGTCTCCGTGAAGTAGATCCAAGCCCCCTAGGGTTTCAGTACACTTCCACCTTTTTAGGAGGGGCTAAGATGAGTAGGTAATCTGAGATTTACAGCACTTTCAACCATTGTTTTACAGTCTGATCCATCCTTTTTACAGATCCTTTATGATAGGTTATTGTTCCACCTAAAACCCTCTCTTAATTTTTTTTTGGTATTTTCCTTAGGGTCTCTTTGTTTTCCCTAGGTTTTTAACCTTTAACCTTATCTATTTCAGTTTTTTCCCCTCTGGTTTTTTACTGTTTTCTGCATCATTTCTAGTAGTATAGAGTCATTATATCCCTATCCCTTTGAAATTAGATCTCTTGGCCATTTTAACATGTTTTGATAAATCTCACCCCCTTGTCGTCTGGTTATTTTAGAGCCTTCTTCGAGTTTGGATTTATGCATGATTAACTGTTTATTTTACTGCCATTTCAGTTTCATTTACAATTTTTCAACAATGTTTCTTTTTCTTTAAATAATTTCCTGGGCTTAATTAAAATAAACACACAGCATGCACAAGCTCACATCTAAAGCGAAAAGAACTTGGTTTACACTGCCAAGCCAAGACATCAACATCATGATTAATTAATCTGCCTCCCAGATCCTTTGTTTACTATTCTTCACCCTTTTCATGTCCTTTGTGACTTTCCATCATTGCGCCCACATGGCGTTTATCACAAAGACTCCAAGCTCTTCATCCTCAGTTTCCATTAGGACGTCTTACTCCACCCCTTAGGGTCCGATTCAGTCCTCCCCCGAGTCCCCATACCGTCTCTGATTCTGGTTCATCAGGTTCCTCCTCTTATTCCAACCTCGCTTCTCCTCTCCCTCATACCATCATGATGTCAGGTGCCAATGCAGGTACAGGTCCTCAAGCTGGTGGTGGCTCTGGCCCTAATACTAGAGCCACTACTAGGGGAACCACTACCAGAACCATCTAGGCTACTTCGTTGCTACCTTTTCTGGTGGGTTTAAGCCTTCTCGATTTTAGCTAGTTAATTAATGACCCCATACTCCACGATGCACGTTAGATAGCTATGAAAACTAAGCTTCCTTTTAACACCGGAGAGGACCCCACTAATCATGTCTGCTCCTTTCATATGTGGTGTTCATCTAATTCCATAAATGATGACTCCATCCTCCTTCAGTTGTTCTAACGTATGCTCACTGGAGAAGCTGCAAAGTGGTATGTTGATCATCTTGCTGTATCTCATACTACTTTTATGACTCTCGCTAAATATTTTCTCTCATATTTCTAGTTACCCCTCTGTTATGATATTGGTATCGAGTTGTTGGCCACATTCTGTCAATCTTCTTCCACCCACATTTCTTACCATGTCCAAGAATGGCGTAGAAGAAAGATCATGTGTAGAGCTCCTACATTCGATGACCGTGTCTATATGGATTGGTTTCTTCAAACACACTTAGCCCCCATTGGTAAATATTTCGCATCTCATTCTCTTGAGTCTGAGGAAGAAGCTCTGTAGGTCGTAGTAAAAAATGACTTGAAATACGCCCAATATGGTTATGTTTATACCGTTTTACCATTTCTTCCTAGACCTGGTGGTGCCAATGAAACAAGGGGTATCTCATGCCACGAAAGGTATTTTTGGATCTCTCTCGCATAAATATGCTCCTCCTCACATGAGTTATGGTTACCCCCAGAAGGGATCAGTTCCTCCAAAACCTATCCCCCTACAGGAAACTTGTATCTCGGTCAAAGAATGCCTTATACATTTTCCCAATTGCATCAACTAATTCTAGGTCTAGTTGTTGCTCAACATATTTACCCAAATGTTTCCCGATATCCCTTCTATCCTTATGCACGGTCGAAACTCTAGCCCCTCTGGGATGAGTTCCCCCACCACCTGTGCCTTCTCAACCTCTACCATAGTAGCGACCACCTCCTCAGGGGAAATTGTATGCTCAACAGAGCGCGACTAAAGCTCCTAATTCGAAAAAAAATTAATAAGGGGAAAAGAAACTAGAACCAAAAAGCACAGAGTAAACAAGTTCACCAAGGTAATCAATTGAACGCACCCCAAGGGAACCATCCTAAAACAGCAAACCAAAAATAGGGCGATCAACCCAAGCAGAACCATACCCTTCATACAAATAAACCTTGTTCATGTTGTGGTTTCCATGGCCATTATACTCATGAGTGTCACCTTTTACCCCATATGCACCAGTTTTGGGAAGCCCAAACAATGTCCATAGGACAACAACCCGCCACATCACTTCCTCCAATCACTGTGCCAACTCAACTGACTATGTTCACTAATCCTTTCCCTCAGAAACGATATTTTTCTGCCTAGCCCCTCAAGGTCAGGCCTCTCCTAAACCTCTGCAGTCTGGTATCCCTGATTACCAGATCCTCACGATGAATTCTAAAGAGTTCAATAACTCTAATGTCAACCTTCAGACCTGATCACACCAATATGACAAGAAACCTGCTATGCCTGTAACCGAGTCCCAAACCAAAGTACCCACAGAGTAAATTTTGACACCAAATTTTCCCTTATAGATCCTTATGCCTAACGTAGAGGTCATTCCCAAGATCCCAAAAGGGCCATTATGCTAAAGTGATGATTATCCCTAAGCTGCCCACACCTACATCATAGTTGTAATATTCCTAATTATCTTTTACCTAGTTGGAATATTAAATTTTATTTTTATTAATAAAATAGATGAATAAGAGGGTAGAGAGACCCATAAATCTCTTTAGTAGGAATAAAACCACTTCTAATGTGAATGTGGATCATTCCATGTAGTATAATAACACACTCCTTGGTGTGAATGGGGGTCAATTCATGTGGATGGGGTCAAGATTGACCAAATCAAAAGTGTAGTCATGGAGGTAGTGGAGAGATATTGGAGGGAATTTCAGTCATAAGGGGAGGGAGTCTCCATGAGAGTAGCATATTTAATGAGTGGGACTTAAGGGGAGGAGGCTCACAAAGAATATAAAGAAGGGAATGGCAGCCATAGAGGGAATTTTGAATATTGTTTATGTTTGGTCTTTTATGACTTACTACATGCTTCGGTTGTTTAGCAAAGTCTGTTGTGTTGTTTAGAACAAGGGTGTTTCTAGGCAGAAATCCCACCCTCATCCTTGGGGGACCTTCATTTCTCACTCAGGAGAGGTTCCTTTGAGCTTCATTCCATCATTTGGCATCAAGCCAATCTTTATCCACCTCCAGCAGTGCAGTATCCTTCATAAATTCCACAATTTAGGAGTGTAGTTTCAATGGAGGGTTGATAACCAAATTTCTTGATCTTATTTTCCTATGAGGGGAGCAATGTAATATTCCTAATTAGCTTCCAGCTAGTTGGAATATTAATTTTTTCTTTTTTCATTTAGATATATGAATAAGAGGGTAGGGAGACCCATAAATCTCCTTAATAGGAATAAAACCACTTCTAATGTGAATGTGGATCATCTTATCAACTAGATAAAGCACTCTTAGATGTGAATAGGGGTTGACGCGTGTGGATTGGGTCAATTTTGACCAAATCAACAACACTGGTATGGAGGTAGTGGAGAGTTATTGAGGGACATCGTGATGTTAGTGGGAGGGATTCTCCATGAAATTAGCATATTTAATGAGTGGGACAAACGGTGAGGAGGCTCACAAAGCATATAAGTAGGGGGATGGAAGCCATAGAGAGCATTCTGAATATTGTTTTATGTTTGGTATTTTATGAATTTCTGCATGCTTTAGCTATTTAGCGGAGTCTATTGTGATGTTTAGCACAACGGTGTTTCCGAGCGGAAATCCCACCCTCATACTCGAGGGACTTCGAGTGCCCACTCATGAGAGATTATTTGAGATACATTCCACTATCCGGCATCAGGCTAAGCTTCCCCCTTCATCAACAGTGCAGTCTCCTTCAGTAATTGCGTTATTTTGCTGGGTAGTTGCAGTGGAGGGTCAAGTACTCAAGTCAGTGAGCCTATTTTCCAGTGAGGGGAGAAACCCTTCATCCAGGAGACCTATTGGGAGGTTCCTTGAGCTTAATTTCCACCATCTGGTATCAGGCCAAGCTTTAGCCATCTTTAACAGCACAATCTTCTTCAAAAACTGCATTATTTTGCAGGGAAGTTGTAGTGGAGGGCTTAGTGCCCAGGCTTGTGAGTTGGTTTTCTAGTTAGGGGAGCATCCCTTCATCTGGAAGATGTATTGGAGGAGTATCAACCATTTTTATATCAAATCAGCCATATCCTATCAGTTACTCAATTTCAATGCATTATTCATTCCTAGGGCTGCAACTTTCATTTTGTTTATTTCCAGAAACCCCTTCTAGGTTGTCTTGGAAAGGTGCTAGAAAGCCTAGATATCCGATCCCGACATTTTATAAGCATTATATCAGAAATTTTTTGTATCTTCAGTTTCATCCTGTAATTTTTCTCCATAGGACTACGTAGTCAGTCATATGTTCTTCGAAATTTTATGTAGCAACAACATTTCATATTTCATGTACTGGGTAATTTGAGGCTTGTTTGGCCTAGCTTGAGTGTCTTTTCCTCAAGATCTTGTACTTATTTCTCTTCTATAATGTGAAATAAAATGGCTCTATGATCTGATCCTATTGATGTATTGTTAATTTTGTGGATTTTCTATTTTTATATGCTATATTCTTGTTTTTCCTAATTTGGAATATTACGATGGTATCATAACATAATCTTGGCTCAACCTATGTAGTAAAAAAACTATGTCATCAGAAGAAGGAGAGCCTCTAACAGAAAAGGATAATCAGTATCTTAATAGAAACTAGATATATGATTATAAAGATAACAAATAAGACAAAGGAAAAACTCTAATATCAGGAGATATGGATGAAAAGGAGTTTTCCAAGCTTCTTCTCCAAACCATGCAAGATATTTCCTAGATGGAGAAACATAAAGAATCCCCTAGAGGGTTTCTACATGGAGAAATATCTGGCATTTCACATCACTGGTATTAACAACTAGTAAGGAATCAAGTTTCCCAACACTCCATTGTGCCTACATTCCTAGCAGTGGGAAGTGGAGGTGGAGGACCCCAAGAATAAGAGACTCTTAAAGAATATTTCTAGACTATGAGTCTCAATCTCAGAGATTCAAATAGAATCTAAACTTTTAGGAGTTTTTTCAGATCAAGGATAGTATGAGACCCTGAAATAACAATAGAAGTGGAGGGTACATGCAGAACAATGATCTGCAATGTACTATGGGTAGATTTTTTTTTTTCTGCTTTTGATGGGTCATCCAAGTGCACATCCAAGTCTTGGGTGGAGAAACTAGAAATCTATCTTCAGCTGAACCAAGTACCAGATATTGAAGCCATTAATATAGTAGCACTACACCTTGAGGGTGAGGCACATGATTGGTGGTTTCATGGACTTTCTACATTGTGGCATGAAAATGTGATTACATATTCAGAGTTCACCCAGAGTTTAGTAGAGAGGTTTGATAGAAGAGACCCAAAGGCACATTTTATTGAGCTAGACAAGCTCAAGCAGTCGGGTAATCTAGATATCTATATCTCTAAATTTCTATAAAAAAAAATTCATGGTTCCAGATTTATCTGCAGCTAAGAGGGTTTATATGTTCATTGATGGGCTAACATAGCCTCTGCATTGGTTGGTTAAATCCACTAAACCAACTACACTCCAAGATGCTATTGAGAGGGCTAGATATTTAGAGGACGCTTTGCCAAGAGCAAGGGCTCCATTTCAGCAAAGGCCCCCCTTTCAGTCAAAGGTGAAATATGTGAAGGTTCTTCCTCCAAAGGAGAACCAGAACAAAGGACCTCTTAGTGATGATTTCCGAAGAGACTTGAGGAGGAGGAAGCTTTGCTTCACATTTCAAGAACCATGGGCACCAAGGCATCGGTGTGCTGCAGGGAAGGCACACTATATAGAGGTGTTCTTTAACAATGATGAGGAGGAAGAAGAGGAGGTAGAAGGAGACAAAAACGTTGTGATAGTAGGGGAGGATCCACCACCACCAAGGGGCAGGAATGGGGCATTTTCTCCAATTGGAGGGACCCTTGCATCTTTGTGGGGAGTACCCAAGTATCTGAATTTGAGATTCCAAGGTAAAATTTAGGATCATAGAGTATCAGTGTTGATTGATAGTGGGGCTACCTAAAAACTTTATTTATGCTCAATTAGTACAAAGGAGAGCAATACCCAGTGATGATTTTCAGGGATTTTCAGTTATGGTCCCAGGAGCTAGAACCATGCAGTGTATGAAGTATGTATCAGCATTGTCAGTGATGCATGAATTCTACTAGAAAGCAGATCTCACATATATGAACACAACTGCTTCACGAAATCTGAAAATACTCAAAGTTTCTACAATAAAATCATGGAAAACATCCAGCTCAATTAAACATGAAGGCGAAAAGAGCCATACAAATAAACTCCCTTAACTATATTAAAATTCTGTGGCCAAATATTACATTGGGCGGCCTCTTGCCCCTTGGCTCTTAACCACTCCTCACTCACTCCACTCTTAACTATCACAGCTCTTCAACTATTCAAGTGTGTTCTCCTCACAAAAACCACTCATATTTGTACATAAATAATTAATTTAATTCAATCCAAAAATCTCTCCACCTAATCCTCAACTAAATCTAATTTAAATTCATTTTAGGTGTGGACTCAACTAAGTCCCGTACATAGAATTCCTACTCCCTAATTTTTCTACCTAATTCTATTTTCTCTCATATCCTTTTAATTAATAAAAGAATATTTACAAAATCCTCACTTTTATAATTTATCTCCTATTTTATTTTAAAATAACAAATTAATTAATAAAATAATTAAAATGTCACACCCCCCCTTTATTACATAATTAAAAATGAAAATTGGCCTTGATGCTCCTGCATCAGACTCCCAAGGTTGAAATTAATCATGATTTCCTGATCATGTGTTCGGATCTGTGTCTTCCTGGATCCCATATCTTGTGTTGTAACTTCCCACTTGTCGCTGCTTCTGTCTGTTGTTATTTTCCAGGTCTCCATACTTTATGCTGCTTTGCCCCACTGGCTATGCTTTCACAATCTTCTGTTGTCTTTCTTTTGCTGCTTTTTCTTTGTTTTACTGCTACTGGCCTCTTTCGGGATACTTTCATCATCATCCGCCTCATCAGCTCAATTTCTCTGTCCAATATATTTCCTCCAGCATCAACAATAAAACTTGTACTCACAAAACAATTTTTAGAATAAAAAACATAAGGCTTCAGTGCCCCTTCTGCTGCTGGCAACATTTCAGTATGCTGCTCTGAAATTCTCTCATCCATTAGCACATCAGTATGCTGATTTAATTCCTTTGTGAAACTATCAGTTAGTCCCTCCTCCACATCATCTGTTTGAAAAAAATTTCCCTATTCTGTGTCTTTCAGTAACTTTCCTTGAAAATAGGTCCTCTGCTTTTCTAACTCTCTTCTCTGAAGATCTAACTTCCGATATAACTGAACAATCTCAACTGGAGTAGAACTCAGAAATTTTACACAATTTTCCATACCTTCCTTTGCTATTGACCAATCATCAGAGCTTGGGATTCTAGGGTTTCATTCTCCTTTGTGACAGTTCCATCAGACTGCTCACCATCTTTCGCACATCTTGCAAACATACATAAACTGTGAGAAAATATGTAAGGCTTCATAGCCTCACTTGCTTCTCTTACGAACACATATTCAGATGCTTCTGAACTATCCCCATAGTTCAGGAGATCTTCCTCACTGATCTCTTCACCCAGAATTTTTCCATGTTCCGGGCCACAAATGGAAACCTCCATTTTTAACTCAGCCTCTCTGAGTTCTTCACAACTCAACATCTGCTCGAGCTTTCTCAGCTCCTCCATCAACTGTATGTTTACCTACTTGTCCCTCTTTACGTGTAGCTTCTGCCACTTCACTTTCTTTCTCATGGTCCAACCATGTGTCTAGTATCTCACATTTTCCTGCAACAACTCCATTAACAATTCAAGGTGAATTTTTATCTCGGCCTTCTCCCGTTCATACTCTTCATCAGATCTTTGAAAATGACTATCAACAGTGATCTTCCCCTCCTTTTTGAATTGCATCTGTTCACGTGTGGACTTCATTTAAGCCACTTCCCCACACTTTTTATTCATAAAAATGCAACTTCTCCTGCTGCGCTTGGCTTCTCTTTGTCTTGGGACCAATCCCTGGCAACCTCTTGCTACAATTTGCTGCAACAACATTTTAGCACACATGCGTTACAACAACCAATTCTTTGAGTGCCCTGTAGCGGACAAACCCCGCTAAACTCACAATCACACTTTCTATGTGCATATAAAAATGCATCTCAATGAATGCCCAAATAATTTTAAATTTGCAACCTCAATAATCACAACAATCTGGGCAATCTACATGGAAGAAAAATTTAATCTTATGGTTATTACAAACCAAACCATCTCCTTGCGGAAGCTCATTTTCATCATAATACTCAGACTCAATATCTCTTGCCTCAAGCTTTACTTTTACAAAATAAAACAATGATTATAAAACCATTGGAATTCCATACTTCATGAACATTCGAACATTTCCATAAATTAAAGGTTCGAACTTATCCTCACCTCAAGGGAGCTTAAACCAACATTCAATGTTTACAAAACTTCATTTAAATGTGCCACGGATTCCATTCACCATATATCCAACCCATATAAGAATAGATGTTCAATTAAGAAGTCGATTTTTTTAAATAAAATCATATAATTCAGGTCCACAACTTACCTTCCCATCTCTGATCAAATGTGCCCACCATTCTGCATATTATAATTTCACCATAATATAACTTGAACACATAAATTCATCAACGTCTGTTCCATTATAACCTGCGCATGGTAGCATCATCCTTTCAATGTGATTAGGCTTGTGTGGCCTCCACACACGCACTAACAAATATCTTCAAACCTTTTGTTGTTTTCCGTCAGATTTTCGTCAACACATACTCCTCTGTCACGCGAAGGCTTCTGGAAATTCTTCACCTAAATTCTGTCTACTAGGAGACATCAAAACTTCATCATAGTGCTTAGAAATGGATAAATCCGACTTTACAGGCACCATTTCTAATTAACTCCAGATTTCAACATTAACACTTCAACGTTGATGTCATAACCATGTAATATATGTAATACCCACGCAAATGTCACGCGAGCTTGTGACACAGCATTATCACTATCGTATTAGAAACACGACAAAGCTGGAATGACAGTGCCTCCTCTGCATTGCAGCCAAGGCAACCAGACTCTTGCAGTCTCACCTACAACTGCTTCACTCTGAATTCGTGCGAATTTTATATGCTGGCTGTTTTCCAATTCGACCTCAATAGGACTTTGTCACATTTGTGCTGTGGCATCACTTCAACAGCAGCGATTCTTTCACGAATTTTCCGCCTTCCAGTGTTTTCAATAGAAAAACAACATGATCATGGATCACCACACTCCTGGTACAATGGCACGATGGAGGGAGGAAGAAATCTCTTAGGTGACGCTGCAGCCAACGCAGATTAGACAATCCAATCTCAGCCACCTACGGTCTCGATCTCGAAGGCTTCAGGATATGTAGTTTTACCATACTTCTGATTAGTCAATCGATCCAGGACCATAAAAGACAAAAAATGATCCACTCTATCTTGGCCACGACCTACGACACATGTGATATATGCGATACTTACAAAAAAATCCCGCGGCTTGTTAATACCATATTGTCACTGTGCATTAATCACATGACAGAGTTGAAAACAATGCCTCCACACAAATATATTATAAACTCATAATGCTCACACAAATCTAATCTCAATCATACCATATGGGATGGAAGCGCAGACGTATATATAACCATACAATATATAATGCAAATGAAATTTATATCTCAGACTGCAATGTCTACCATGCATAAAGCCCAAGGCATGGCCACTGTGCCAATTTGACCTTTGATCCACGCTGCTGACCCCGATCCACTGCTGGATCGCTTGGAACGATGGCTGCCACCCAGACTGCACGTCTATCCCCTTTAAGGCCTAACTGTTTAGCCATTCAATTGAGTGCGATGGCTCTCGAGTCCACTGCTGTGGTTCCTTGTGACTTCAGCTACGCCCGTCACCACCATCCTTCAACTAGACATCGTAGCATTCATACATATCAACGCGTTCATTCAAGCTTCCTTTAGCTACATCATGCACTTCACAATGTTTCCCTCCCTCCAAAGAGTTTCTATTTTATTCATGGCCCTCCAATTACTGAGCATGCTTTTGCGACTTCGTTGCTCACGCAGATCTGTTTTTTCCCATGCTATTGACAACCTCACGAGCATGAAATCTTAGCGCTGCATCCCTTGGAGCTTCCCTTTTGATTTATGCGTTAAATACAATCCCCATCACAGCAAAAAACCCACGTTCATAACAACCATCTCAACAAAAAATCGATGGCTATATATCGATTTCTCATCGCCCATCACAGCAAACAACCCATGTTCATATCAAACATCACAGCAAAGAATCAATGGCTATATATCGATCTCTTATTGCAACAACGATTCTACTCAGCTTATAATTAAACAAAATCGGTCACAGATTTTTTTAACAAGTGTTACTTTCAGACACGCTGCCAAATGTCAATTGTATAATCGCTGGACATGCTCACACCATTCAACGATGCATACCAACTGAGGTTTACACTTACAGTTTTCATATGAGACACAGCGCTGGTAAGAATCATTTGACACAAATTTTACTCCTACGTACACTCCAGAACTAACGCAACTTGGGAATTGATGATTTTCATCGTATTCTTTAGCTTTAGGAAATCGTTCCACTACTTCAACGCTGATCCGGTACTTGCTGAACATTGCAGACTCGAATTTATCAAGAACTGCTTCAATAACCAAGCTCCAGCTCCATTCAACGCACATCTTCTACACCACAAACGCTGTCACACTCGTCCTTATGCTTGTCACCTGCAACATCCTAGATACGCATACAAGGCATGTGGGAAAATCTAATTTTATTCAGAAAATATATGGATGAAAATAATATTGCATGGCTAATAAGCATTAGCTTCCCCTCTCTGCAAGTTCAATAGATACTTTATATTCTCTCACACAATCTATCCATATATTCAAAACAAATATTCTTTCCTACTCTGATACCAAAATGATGCAGGAATACTGCTAGAAAGCAGATCCCGCATATATGAACACAACTGCTTCACGAACTCTGAAAATACTCAAATTTTCTACAATAAAATCATGGAAAACATCCAGCTCAATTAAAAATGAAGGCGAAAAGAGCCATACAAATCAACTCCCTTAACTATATTAAAATTCTGTGGCCAAATATTACATTGGGCGGCCTCTTGGCCCTTGGCCCTTAACCACTCCTCACTCACTCCACTCATAACTATCACAGCTCTTCAACTATTCAAGTGTGTTCTCCTCACAAAAACCACTCATATTTATACATAAATAATGAATTTAATTCACTCCAAAAATCTCTCCACCTAATCCTCAACTAAATCTAATTTAAATTCATTTTAGGTGTGGACTCAACTAAGTCCCGTACATAGAATTCCTAGTCCCTAATTTTGCTACCTAATTATATTTTCTCTCATATCCTTTTAATTAATAAAAGAATATTTAAAAAATCCTCACTTTTATAACTTATCTCCTATTTTATTTAAAAATAACAAATTAATTAATAAAATAATTAAATGTCACACCCCCCCTTTATTACATAATTAAAAATGAAAATTGGCCTTGATGCTCTTGCATCAGTCAGTAACCTTAGGGACATATACTTTGACTGATCACTTCTTTGTGGTCAACATTCCTAACACCAATGTGATACTGGGTGTGCAATGGTTGATTACATTGGGGAAAGTCACCATAGATTGGGAGACTTTGTAGATGGAATGGGTAGATAAGAAGAGTGGTAAGCATCAGATGGTTAGGGGCATGCACACTTATCCACCTCAGGTAGCCTCTGCACATAATATGGAGCTTGATTTTCACAGTGAGAGAAAGGACACATCAGTCCACTCAGATATGCAGTTGAATCTGAACCATGATTTATATTATTTGGAGGTATTCCACCAGGGAGGCCTCCGGATCGGGAGTTGGCTAAAGATTTCTCACAAGAAATAGCACCATTCATTGATCTGGCTAAGAAGGGAGCCTTGGGTGAGTCTAGAATAGTACAAAGAGTCTTTGGTAGGCTCAAGGAGGATATGGGTAGTTTCTTAGTATCGGTATTACCTACTCTTACCAAGCCTCTTGCGCTGGGAGGAGTTGTTTCAGGAGTGGATGATGGCACAATCATGGTGTAAAGGGGCTACTCCATAACCTTTGACGATCTGAAGATACTTCCCCATAGGAAGGAGTCTTACATAAATGGAAAAGGGTTTCTGGCATTCATGCATACATTGGCCAAACTCAAGAAGTTTTGGATGGGCAATAGCTCCCAAATGAAGACTAACCTCCATAAACTTCAACCCTTACTTTAGTAGAGGCAACAAAAGTGAGAAAACAATATTCTGGCATGTGGCTTTGGCATTGAGCATTTCAAAGAGGGGAGAAATGAGGTGACAGGTGCCTTATCACAAAGGCTAGCATCGCTTTTATGGTTGAGGATGGATCCAGTTTGGGAGTCCCAACTATTGGTGGAGTATTCAAAGAACCACTTCACATGTCACAGTTCTTTATGGGCAGGTGATGAATGAGAGGTATAGAGTGATGAATGGATTCATCTATTACCAGTATCATATCTTATTTAATAGAGATTCTAAGCTCAATAAGAATATTATACATGCAACACATGATTCACTCATTTTCGGTCACCAAGATTTCATTGGGAACTATCAGGCCATTGGGGAGATATTCTCATGGGAGGGTCTCAAGGAGTATGTTCTCCATCATATCAGGAGATGTGTGGTTTTCTTGAAGAATGAGGAGGAAAACAACAACCCTGCAAGGTTGTTACAACCAATCACCTTTCCAGTAGAGAGATGGGAGAGATCATCTATGGACTTCATCACCAACTTGCCAATAGTACATGGTAAGGGTTGTGTCTTTGTACTTATTGATAATCTAGCAAATTATTTTCATTACTTTTCCATTTATTTACAGTGCATTTCTCCAAAAGAGGGAAAGCCTATGTTTAGACTTCATGGTATTCTTGGAGACACAATGATGGGGATGGCCACTTCCTAGAAGACTTTGGGCAGATGTTGTTTTGTTTGGGGTGTACTTAGATGACACCAAAAATGAGTTACTACCCCCAGGTAGATGAGCGAACAAGGTCAGTAAGAAAGTGGCTGGGAAGCTACTTACCATGACGTGTTCTAGGGCAGCAAGGAGAATAACTGCTCTAGTTCCACTTGAGGGACTATTATCACCACCCATTATTTCATATGGCAGTCAATGTATCTCTATTTTTGATTCCATATGTTGATATTTTTTAGTCACTATTGTTAGAATGGTTAGGGTAAGTAAGGTTCTTAGAACCAAATATTGGGTCCTAGAGAGTCAGGATGTATTCCAGTCTCTTGAGGACAACATTGCTACAACCCGAGATTAGCAGGAGTTCTACATAGATCATGGATGGGAATAGAGACAGTGTGGGGTGGAAATTTTGGTCTATCTCTAATTTCAACCATATAGACCATTCATATTGCAGAAGAAGGAGATTGAGGAATTTCTCTATGGGCCACACATGGTGATCCATATTGTTGGAGGGCTAGCACATGGCTTGGAGCTTCTCATCGGGAGTAAGAACTCCCACATTTCTAATGTCTCATGCCTTGATGAGGCCATTGGACAACAGATAGTTACCACCATGGATGTAATATTCCCAATTAGCCATGAGCTACTTGGAATATTAATTTTTGTTTTGTTGCTTTGTTTTATGAATAAGAGGACAATGGAGGTCCATAATTCTCCTTAATAATGAATAAATCAATGCCAATGTAAAATGAAAATAGCTTGGCAGCTTAATTGAGCACCCTTAGGTGTGAAAAGGGGCTGGAACACCTTGACTGGGTCAACCTTGACCAAATCAACACGTTGTCATGGAGGAGTGGCAATCAATGAGGGACAACGCAGTTTTAGATGGAGACAACTTGCATGGAAGTAGGGTCATAAATGAATGGGGCTTATGTTTTGGAAGCTCACATATTATAAAAGGAAGAGGATGGCAACCATATTCATTATGTATGGGTTATGATATTTCTGAATATATGGTCCATTTAGATATATAGCTTTCTTTGGTTGTTTAACTAATATTGCAAATGTTGTTTAGCATTGGGTGTTCCTGATTGGGAATCCCACCTCTTCCATTGAGAAGCTCTTGGAGGAGTCTTGTACTTCACTTCCACTATTAGGAATTTGTCCATAGCTTCATCTTACATCTACAACCCAGATACTGTTGATGGTTGTGTTATTTTGTAGGTTGCAGTAGTGGAGACCATATTTGGGTCACCTCGGTGCTTATTTTTAGTGGAGAATGGTTCCTTTCCATTGGGAGGATAGTAAGAAATGCCTTGTGCTTATTTTCGGATCTTGAAATCCGGCCATATATTTATTTACCCCTACAGCATATTTTCTTTCCAAATCTTCATTATTTTGAGGGAGGAGTTGCTGGGTGGTTTCAGTACACCATTTGGAGAGGAGGTTTGCTAGTGAAGGGGATCTTCCTTTAATCTAGGAGATCTATTGGAGGAGGCTGCACTCTTTCTTATATCAGATCAGCCACACTTTCCAGATCTATATGTTGCAGTGAATCTTCAGCCCTATGGCTTTTATTCAGATCTTGTACATGGTGTTTTGTTTAAAACCCTTTTGGGGTTCTTCATTGGAGTTGTATAGTGCCTAGATATATATTAGATCTATCTTTTGAGGAATATATCAGGCCATGTTATTTTGTATCTTCATTTTCTGTAGCAGTGCCTTTTAAACAGTGCTGTAGCAGTCTTTCGACATTTTTTTATATAGTAGCAGCACCTCTTTTGAGGGTATTTTCCACTTGAGGCTTGTTCTATCTTATTGTAAATTTTATGTCCCATTTAATATGCATATTTCGTTGTTGTTATTATGATTAGAAGGTATCCATATTGGTCTCTTTCTTTCATGTAATTTTTTACACTGCTATTCCATGATTTTTCACTATATTCATGCTTTTCCCATTTGGGAATATTGTAGTGGTATCAGAGCATAATCTTGGCACAACCTGTGCATCTTGAAAACCCAATATGTCAACTGAAGAAGGAGATCCTCTTATTGATAGAGAGAAGAGGTATCAAAGGAGAATACACAGGAAGTTTGATTATAAAAATGACAAAGAAGACAAGGGTAAAACCCCTTTATCCGGAGGAGAAGATGAAGAGAAAGAGTTTCTTAAGATTCTTATCAAAGCTACGCAAGACATTGCTAGATAACTAGAGGAGATGAGAATGGATAGATACAAGGAATCCTCTAAAGGATTGCAACATGGTAAAGGCTCCAACATTTCTCATCACTAGAGTGATCAGCCAGTGTAGCAACAACAAATTTCCCAACGCTCTACAACGCCTACATTCTTAGCATTGGGAAATGAAGGGTTTCAAGAACAAGAATCCCTTGAAGAATATTTCATGGAGTATGAGTCTCAATACAAGAGATTCAAGGAAAACTTTATTTTTCAAGAATTTTGTCAAATCAAGGACAATAGGAGACCTAGGCATCACAATAGAGGTGGAGGATTCATTCAGAATCATTATCTACACTGCACTATGGGCAGAATTTTCTTACCCAACTTTTATGGGTCATCTAAATGCACTGCCAAATCATGGGTAGAGAAGCTTGACATCTACTTCCAGTTGAACAAAGTTCCAGAGATGGAGGCCATTAAGATAGCAGCGCTGCACCTTGAGGGTGAAACACATGATTGGTGGTTCCATGGCTTGTCTACATTGGGTCATGCCAATGTGATTGCATATTCAGAGTTCAAAAGGAGGTTGGTGGAGAAATTTGATAGAAGAGATCCGGAAGCACCATTCATGGGGCTTTCAAAACTCAAACAATCAGGAAATCCAGAAACTTACATTTCTGAGTTTTTGAAACTTTCTGTTATGGTTCTTGATTTATCTATAGCAAGAAGGCTCTATATGTTCGTTGATGGGTTAGATGAGCCTCTTCATGGGTTGGTTAAGTCTACCAAGCCCACTACCCTTCAAGATTCCATTGAAAGGGCTACATATTTACAAGATGCCTTGCCAAAAGCAAAGGCAACATTTTAGCACAAGCCGTCTTTTCCATCAAAGGGAAAAGATGAGAAGGCTCCTCTTTCAAAGGAGAGCCAAAGTAAGAAACCTCTTGATGATGATGTCCGAAGAGATTTGAGGAGGAGGAATATTTTCTTCACATGCCAAGAATCTTGGGAACTCAGATATAAATGTGCATCAAGAAATGCACACTACATAGAGGTATTCTCAGATGATGAGGAGGAAGAAGAAGATGAAACAAAAAGAGGTCACAATGCTGACACAATAGGAGATGAACCAACACCACCAGGATATGGGAATGGGGCATTTTCTCCAATTGGAGGGGCTCTTGAATCATTGATAGGAGTACCTAAGTACTTGACCTTGAGGGTTCAAGGTTTCATCTTAGAACAGAGGATTTCTGTTTTGATTGACAGTGGGGCTACCCATAATTTTATTGATGCCCAACTAGTGTAGAGGAGGGAAATAGCCACTGATGATTTTGAGGGATTTTCAGTTTTGGTCTGAGGAGATAGAAATATGCAATGCATTCACTATGTTCCATCCTTATCTGTCACCATGGGGACATATACATTGACTGATCACTTCTTTGTGGTTGACATACCTAACACCAATGTGATATTGGGTGTGCAGTGGTTGATTACTTTGGGGAAAGTCACCACAGATTGGGAGACTTTGTAGATGGAATGGGTGGATAGAAAGAGTGTAAAAACTTATATTATTAAGGGCATGCACACATATCCCTCACATACAACTTCCACATAGAAATCAAAGATGGATTTGCACAGTGAAGGCAAGGACCTAACTGTCCCATCTTTTATGAACATGACTTTAGCCCATGGGACATTATTATTTTGAGGCAAACCACTTGGGAGACCACCTGATCCAGATTTGGTGAGACATGTCTCACATAATGATGCACCATTCATAGATCCAGGAGGAATGGGAGCATTAGAAGGCCATGATACAATGCTGAGAGTCTTGGGTAGACTCAAGGAGGAGGGAGACATTCTCCCAACATCATAATTACCCATTGTCATTACAGATTCTGCATTGTGGGAGGAGAAGCATGGGAAGGATAAAAACCTTCCAACATATACCTTTAGCATGAAAAATTTCAAAGTGAAGAGAAGCCATATGACAGATGTTCTTTTTGATAGATCATCAATGTTATCACTATGGAGGATAGATCTATATTGGAAATCCCAATTGTTGGTGGATTATTCAAAGGATCTTTTCACATGTATGATACTTGATGACCAACTACTTGAGGAGGGCTATTCAGTACAATATGAGGTAATTTACTATCATGGTAGGATTTTCTTATCTAGAGCCTCCAAGCTCAAGGAGAAGTTTCTACAAAGAGCACATGAAGAATTCCTTTTCAGACATAATTATTCCATGAGAGCATGCAACACTCTCATGGAGAGCTACACTTGGGAAGGATTTAAAGAGGAACTATATTAGCATTTTCAAAGATGCATGAACCATGTGGAGATAGGAGAGATATATAACTCAATGAAGGATTTATCACAGTCACCTCTTTCCTCTTTTGGAATGAGAGGGGATCTATGTATGGACCACTCCATTTGTATGAGCAGAAATTTTGGTGAGGAACATGCTTATGTACATAATGTATTATTTAATGAATATTTGCATTCCTTTACCATGTATAGGCCATATCTCTAAGGAGGAACATTCTTCCATATAAAATCCATGGCCAAATTTGGGCCATACACATTTCTAAACATGGCCACTCCCTTGGAGGATATAGGGAGATGTTGTATCACTATGGGTGCACTCCAAAGGCACCAAACATTTCTCACATTTTCAACCATTGTGAGAATACTTGGGCAGTAGGTAAGTGGTGGGGAAACGACTTACCATACCAATATCTAATGCAGTCAAGAGATATACTGTGCTAGTTCCACATGTGGGACTATGACCCACCATTTTTACATATTTATGTTTCTATGTACATATTTATGTTTTATGAATAAGAGGACAATGAAGGTCCATAAGTCTCCTTAATAATGAATAAATAAATGTAAATGTAAAAGGAAAACATCTTGGCAGCTTAATTGAGCACCCTTAGGTGTGAAAAGGGGCTGGAACACCTTGACTGGATCAACCTTGACCAAATCAACAACACTTTCATGGAGGAGTGGAAATCAATGAGGGACAGTGCAGTTTTAGATGGAGACACCCATGGAATTAGGGTCATAAATGAATGGGGCTTAGGGTTTGGAGTCTCACTTCTTATAAAATGAAGAGAATGGCAACCATATTCATTATGTATTGGTTATGATATTTCTGAATATATGGTATGTTTAGACATATAGATTTCTTTGGATGTTTAGCTAAGATTGCAAGTGATGTTTAGCATTGGGTGTTCCTGATCAGGAATCCCACCTCTTCCATTAGGAAGCTCTTGGAGGAGTCTTGTACTTCACTTCCACTATTAGGCATTTGGCCAAAGCTTCATCTTACATCTATAGTGCAGATCCTATTGAGGGTTGAGTTTTTTTGTAGGTTGCAGCAATGGAGACCATGTTTGGGTCACTTCAGTGCTTATTTTTAGTGGAGAAGGGTTCCTTTCCATTGGGAGGACAATAATGAAGGCCCTTATGCTTATTTTCAGATCTTGGCATTAGGCCATATATTTATTTGCCCCTATAGCGCAGTTTCTTTCCAGATCTACATTATTTTGAGGGAGGAGTTGTTGGGTGGTTTTAGTATGCCATTTTGAGTGGAGGTTTGCTAGTGAAGGGGATCTTCCTTTCATGTAGGAGATCTATTGGAGGAGGTTGAACTATTTATTATATCATATAAACCAAAATTTCTAGATATATATGTTGCAGTGAATCTTCAACCCTAGGGCTTTGATTTAGATCTTGTACATGGTTTTTTGCTGAAAACAAAAAACCATTTGGGGGTTCTTCAATGGAGGTTGTATAGTGCCTAGATATGTATTAGATCTATATTTTGAGGCATATATCAGCCCATGCTATTTTGTATCTTCATTTACTGTAGCATTTCCTTTTAAACAACATTGTAGTAGTCTTCTCGCATTTTGATATATAATAGTAGCACCTCTTTTGAGGATTTTTTCCATTAGAGGCTTGCTTTATCTTATTGTACATCTTATGGCCCATTTATTATGCATATTTTGCTGCTATTATTATTATTATAAGGTCTACATATTGGTTTCTTTCTTTCATGTAATGTTTTACACTGCTATTCCATGGTTTTGCACTATATTCCTGCTTTTCCCATTTGGGAATATTACAATGGATCATCCACTTATTGATGATGTGATCCATTTGGTTTTATCAACTAAGGCTAACTTGGACACTTGGGAGTATCAGCTAAGGGGAAGATTGATTGGAGAACACTTGATTCAATGGAGGAGCTTATCGGATGTGGATTCCACCAGGGTAGGAGAAGAGATTTTGCAAAATTCATCCTTGTAGTTGCTTAAGGACAAGAAACATTTGGGAGTGGAGTACTGTAATATTCCTAATTAGCTTTCATCTAGTTGGAATATTAATTTTTTCTTTTTTCATTTAGATAGGTGAATAAGAGGGTAGGGAGACCGGTAAATTTCCCTAGTAGGAATAAAACCACTTCTAATGTGAATGTGGATCATCTTATCAGCTGGATAAAGCACTCTTAGGTGTGAATAGGGGTTGAAGCATGTGGATGGGGTCAAGTTTGACCAAATAAACAACACTAGTATGGAGGTAGTGGAGAGTTATTGAGGGACAACGCAATGTTAGTGGGAGGGAGTCTCGTTGAGAGTAGCATCTTTAATGTTTGGGACCAAGGGTGAGGAGGCTCACAAAGCATATAAGGAAGGGGATGGAAGCCATAAAGGGCGTTCTGAATATTTTTTAATGTTTGGTATTTTATGAATTTCTGCACGCTTTAGTTATTTAGCAAAGTCTATTGTGTTGTTTAGAACAAGGGTGTTTCCGAGCAAGAAATCCGACCGTCATCCTAGGGGGACATCGAGTGCCCACTCAGGAGAGGTTCTTTGAGCTACATTCCACTATCTGGAATTAGGCAAAATTTCCCCCTTCATCAACAACACAATCTCCTTTAGAATTGCATTATTTTGCTGGGTAGTTGCAGTGGAGGGTTAAGTACACAAGTTGGTGAGCCTATTTTCATGTGAGGGGAGCAACCCTTCATCTGAGAGACCTATTGGGAGGTTCCTTGAGCTTCATTTCCACCATCCAGATTCAAGAAAATATTTATCCATCTTCATCAGCATAGTCTCCTTCAAAAAATGCATTATTTTGCAGGGCAGTTGCAGTGGAGGTCTCAGTGCCCAAGTTTGTGAGTTGGTTTTCCAGTGAGGGGAGCAACCCTTCATCCGAAAGATCTATTGGAGGAGTATTAGCCATTTTTATATCAGATCAACCACCTCTTATCACTTACTCGGTTGCAATGCATTATTCATTCCTAGGGCTGAAACTTTCATTTTGTGTGTTTCCGGAAACCCCTTTTGGGTTGTCTTGCAAAGGTGCTAGAAAGCCTAGATCTCCAATCCCAACATTTTCCAAGAATTATCTCATCATTTCTTTGTATCTTTAGTTTCATCCTACAATTTTTCTCGATAGAACTGTGCAGTCATACGTTTTCCAGCATTTTATGTAGCAACAACATTTCATATTTCATGTACTGGGTCATTTGAGGCTTGTTTGGCCTAGCTTGATTGTCTTTTTCCTCAAGATCTTGTACTCATTTCTCTACTATAATGTGAAATAAAATGGCTCTATGATACGATCCTATTGATGTATTGTTATTTTGTTGCATTTTCTAGTGTTATATCTTATATTCCAATTTTTCCTAATTTGTAATATTACAAGCATCCCTTCATCCAGAAATTTAGTGGGGAGGAGTATCAGCCATTTCTACATCAGCTTAGCCACCTCCTAATAGTTATTCAGTCGCATAGCATAATTTAGCCCTAGGGCTGCATTGTCCATATTGTGTATTTCCGGAAACCCCTTCTGGGTTCTCTTGGAATTGTGCTAGAAAGCCTAGATCTATGAGCCCGACATTTTCTGAGTAGTAGATCCACTCAATCCTAGTTTCCAGCAACAATTATTTCTAGCAGGATTGCACAGTCATGGCCTCCCAATAGTTTATATAGCAGAAATTTTTCATGTATTGATGTATTGGGTCATTGAGGCTTGTTTTTCCTAGCTTGAGTGTCTTTCCCCTCGATATCTTGTACTCATTTTCTGCTATTATATCTAATAAAATGACTCTATGATCTACTCATGTGTTGATGTATTGATATTTACTACATTTTCCATTTTTATGCTCAATATTCCTATTTTTCCTAATTTGGAATATTACAGTGGTAGCAAAGCATAATCTTGGCTCGGCCTATGAGGCATCACATCTATTTCATCAGAAGAAGAAGAACCTCTCACAGAAAGGGAGAAGTAGTATATTAATAGTGGTAAAAGGTTTTATTATAAAAATAATGAAGAAGACAAATGCAAGACTCCAATATCATGAGAAATGGATGAAAAGGAGTTTCCAAAGATTCTTCTCCAAACCATGCAAGATATTTCCAGAGAAATCAAGGAGATGAGGATGGAAAGACAAAAGGAGACCCAAAAAGGGTTTCTACATGGAGAAAGCTCTGACACTTCACATCACTGATGTGAGCAACCAGTAATGCAGCAATTTTCGCAACGCTCCACCATGCCTACATTCCTAGCAGTAGGAAATGGGGGTGGAGGACCCAAATAACAAGATACACTAGGTGATTACTTTCTAGAGTATGAGTCTCAATCTTAAATATTCAAAGTGAATCTGAACCTTTAGGAGTTCTGTCAGATTAAGGATAATAAGAGACCCCGTAGTAACAATAGAAGTGGAGGGTACATGCAAAACAATGACCTTCAATGTACTATGGGTAGATTTGTTCTGCCTATTTTTGATGGGTCATCCAAGTGCATAGCCAAGGCTTGGGTGGAAAAAATTGTCATCTATTTCCAGTGGAACCAAGTACCATTGATTGAAGCTATGAAGATAGCAGCGCTGCATCTTGAAGGTGAAGCACATGAATTGTGGTTTCACAGTCTATCTACATTGGGGCATGCAAATGTGACTGCATATGCAGAATTCACCCAGAGGTTGGTAGAAAGATTTTACTGAAGAGATCCAGAGGCACCCTTTTTTGAGCTATCCAAGCTCAAGTAGTCAGGAAATCTGGAGACCTATATATCTGAATTCCTGAAACTTTCTTTCATGGTGAAAAATTTATCTACAACTAGGAGAGTGTATATGTTCATTGATGGGCTAGTCGAGCCTCTGCATGGGTTGGTAAAGTCCACTAGACCAACTATTCTCCAAGATGTCATTGAGAGGACTAGGGACTTACAAGATGCTTTGTCAAGGGAAAGAGCTCCATTTCAGCAAAAGGCCACTTTTCAATTGAAGGGGAAATATGTGAAGGTTCCTCCCTCAAAGGAGAACTAGATCAAAGGAGCTCTTAGTGATGATGTCTAAATATATTTGAGAAGGAGGAAGCTTTGCTTTACTTTCCAAGAACCATGGACACTAGGGAATCAGTGTGTTGTAGGGAAGACACACTATATTAAGGTATTATCTAATAGTGAAGAGGAGTAAGAGGAGGAGCCAGAAGGAGACATCAGCATTGTGGCACCATGAGAGGATCCACCACCACCGGGAGGTGGAAATGGGGCATTTTCTCCAATTGGAGGGGCCCTTGCATCTTGGCGAGGAGTACCCAAGTATCTGACCTTGAGATTCTAAGGCACAATTCAGGGGAAATGAGTGTGAGTATTGATAGACAATGGTTCTACCCACAATTTTATTGATTCTTAGCTAGTGCAGAAGAGAACCATAACCACAGATGATTTCAAAGGATTCTGATTTTTGGTTCCAAGAGCTAGAACCGTGCAATGTGTAAAGTATGTTCATGCATTGTCTGTAACCTTGGGTACATGAAATTTGACTGATCACTTCTTTGTGGTCGATATTCCTGACACCAAATTGATATTGGGTATGTAGTGGTTGATTACACTGGGGAAGGTCGCCACAGATTGGGAGACCTTGCAGATGGAATGGAAAGATAAGAAGAGCGATAAGCATCAAATGATAAGGGGCATGCACACCTATACACCTCAGGAAGTCTTCTCACATAATATGGAGACTGATTTTCACAAAGGAGTCAAGGAAAAATCAGTCTACCCATATATGCAATCTACTCTAGGCCATGATTTTACAGTATTTGGAGGCATTCCTCCAGGAAAGCCCCCTGATTGGAAGTTAGTTAAAGAGTCCTCACAACTAGTAGCACCACTCAGAAACCTGGCTGAGGGGGAAGCCTTTTATGGGACAAACACTGCGTAGAGGGCCTTTGATTCGCTCAATGAGGGGATGGATATTAATTTGGTATTGGTATTACTAGATCTCACCCAGCCTTTTGAACTAGAATATGATGCTTTAGGGGTAGGTGATGGCACAGATATGGTGCAAGAAGGCTATTCCATAACCTTTGAGAGTTAGAAGATACTTCGACATAGGAAGGCATATTCCATATATGAGAAGGGGTTGCTAGCCATCATGCATACATTGGCCAAACTAAGGAAATATTGGATGGCCAACAACTTCCGAGTGAAGATTGACTATCACAATATTCATCCTTTTCTTGAGCCAAAGCAACTGCAAGAGAGGCAACAAAAATGGGTGAGTAGAATTCTGACATATGACCATGACATTGAACATATCAAAGAGAGAAACAATGAGGTAATAGATGCCTTATCACAGAGACCAAAAACACTATCATTGATGAGTGTGGATTCAGATTGGGAGTCCTAGCTGTTGGTGGAGTACTCCAAGGACCACTTCACATGTGAGGTACTTGATGGAAAAGTGACTGATGGGAGGTATAGAGTAATGAATGGGGTCATCTACTACCAAGATCAAATATTCTTGACTAGATATTCTAAGCTCAAGGAGAAAATCCTGCATGCAGCACATGATTCACCCCTCTCTGACCACCAAGTTTTCATTAAGACAGATCACGCCATTAGGGAGAGATTACCATGGGAGAGTCTCAAGGAGGATGTGCTCCAACATATCAGGAGGTGCATAGTTTTCCAGAAGAATGAAGAAGAAAACAACCACCCTGCAAGGTTGTTACAATCACTTCCTTTTCCAAGAGGGATATGGGAGAGCCCCTCTATGGACTTCATCAAATGTTTTCCAACAGTAAATGTAAGGATTGTGTATTTATGATCATTGGTCAACTAAAAAAGTATTTACATTTCTTTTCCATCTATTCTTAGTGCACTATTTCACAAGGGTCTAAGCCTCTCCTTGGACTTCATGGTTTTCCTAAGAACAAAGTCAATGATGGAGATAGCCACTTCTTGGATGGCATTGGGCATGAGTTGTTTCGGTTGGGGGGTACGAATTTGAGATCAAGTACTAGTTATTACCCACATGTTAGTCATCCGTATTT
This sequence comes from Pinus albicaulis, assembly GCA_034641835.2. Taxonomy (NCBI): domain Eukaryota; kingdom Viridiplantae; phylum Streptophyta; class Pinopsida; order Pinales; family Pinaceae; genus Pinus; species Pinus albicaulis. Next base: position 747,769,092 of record CM076583.1, read on the forward strand.
TTTCTATTTTGTAGATGAATAAATACTTTTCCTAGATTTCTAAAAACAAGATTCATGAATATTGTGAGTTTTAGAAATCTCACTGCTTTCATTATCCTTAAGATAAAATTTTCACTATTCTACTACTCTGCCATTCCCTGGTTAGTCTATTACTCCTAGAATACCCCTCATGGGCTTATGCCACTCATATTTGTCTCATTTTCACACCCACAACCTTAGTACTTTGTTTTTCCCATGCTTAACCTTCCCACTTTCCATCTAAGTTTGCTAAACAACCCACCCTTTCCCATGTTAATCAAATGCCTCAAGCATTGATGTTATTAAATCTACATTTTTAGGCTCTTTAAATAAATCAAGTACATTGGATTTTGGATCCTCAATATATCTATATGTCAAAAAAATCTGTTTTGTTGAATCTTTGGTTAAACTGAGAGGGGGGGGGGTGAATCAGTTTAACACAAGCTTTAACAATAGATAATTTTATCAAATTTATTTACAGATTAATATTTGAATAGTCTTACAATGTAGCAGCAAGTATTAAGTTAATGTGAAATCAACCTTATTGTGAGAGCAGAAAAATAATAAACAGATTGATTGGATCATATCAACATGTAAGCAACACACATGGAGATAGCAGATGTAAGTGGAAACCCATAAAGGGAGAAAACCACATCTTATTATTGCTATGATGCAAAGGCAAGCTCCAACTCCCTCTCACCATTGTTTTTCTGCGGGCACCAACCTACAGGAGGCTCCAACCTCAGTCAGCTACAACTGACAGCTATCAAGCTTCAACTTGATAGGGAAGCTCCAACTTCCTCAATTTATCTAAATAAATGTTTGCTGATTTACTTCAAGTATAAGATCTGTTCTGTAGCATCTCTTTCCGCTCCTCTCTTCCTTATGTTCTCTGCCTCAATCTTCTATACTGTACATTCTTTATTCTTTCTCTCTCTTACTTCTTTATGCATATCAATGTGATATTATATATATAGTTCATCACATGACTCTTTACATTCCTCAGGGAATTTGAAGTGAATAGTCCTGACTTTTTTCCTTCTGCCTTCTCATTCCTTTGTCCAACTCATTTTAAAATTATAACAATATGTAAAAATTTCCATGTTACAGTGGGATTTTTCTTTTCCTTAGGTTACTTTCCTTTGCATCACAAACAATATAGAAAAAACATTTACATTTTCAGTTACAGTATATAAACTTCACTCAGCCCTTGGCTTGCTGGTTTTTTCCTTTCTGTCGCTGTCATGCAACTATCCTGTATAACTCTGTTTACTGTAAATCTATGCACCTATTCACTGCACCTTTGAATCCCTTTGCTGCACATCTCTTCAACTCTGCAATCTCTTTTCACCTCTGTCAGGTCCATATTCTCCAAATTCATTGTAGTTGTGTATCTGCTGCATATATATATGCTTTTCAGGTTTTATTCTCAAATAAATATGAATTTGGGCGATGTTTGTTCATTTCCAATCTCTGTTCTCGGGCTACCTGCTTACATTATCTGTTCATATATGAGCTTAAACTTAATGGTTGAAACTCACATTACAATTTCAATTCATCTTTTTCCCTATACAATTTTTGCCGCTGTCTCTCTCTCTTTCTTTCTTGCAAGCTCTCTTCTTCATTATAGTTGTATAACTATTGTACATACAACTATCTTTTAATATATATGCTGGGAAATTTCAATACTTTTTAATTTCTGACGGGGTAAACCCACAGTCCCCCGTTTTCTCATGGTCTCAATCTCGGATTATGTGTAGAATGCATTCAGATACCCCTCCTTTTCCGTGGGAGCTCTACTATCAACCAATGGTCACTGTCACGCTCATTTGCATCCTTGATATGAACCAATCATACCATATAGACCTTCTCTACTAACTAAATATTACTCCGCCACGAGCATATACAATTTCTTCATGTGCACTGTAATATATCAATATATATTACAGTCTTGGAAGCGCTATGAGGACAACCCAACAACTTGGACCCCACTTTCAGTCAAGGAATCAACCACACTCGGGTTAATACCGTGGTTCGGATTCAAATTAGGGGAAATCCTTAACTAGCCAAAACACACGACTATTCACTTTGTAACCTAGGAATTTGTATAATTAAACACATGCAATTATGAGAAATGGGGCCCACACATACAACGAACGTGAAACACAAACCCAATTCATACCTTCATTAAATCCATGCGCCCATCTAGCGGTTGTTATCACGTCGCATCACATCATTTGATCCAACGGATATTGCACGAGTTACTTGCATGAACGATAATACGTGATGGCACGCGATGAAAGTGGTTTTCCAAATTTTCTCAGGGACACGTGTCACCCAGTGTATGGGATCACTCCGAATTCTTAAATACCACTTACTGTGCAAAGGCGGCTGTGCAAAGGCGGTGTGATCAAAACCAGAAACCCGCCTTTACTATTCATTAGTTAGAGTTTCATCTTCTGAGTTCCGCTTCTAATACTTCGCTCCTTTCATTATATATATAACTATTCCGCTTCGAGGTTCTGGTCCTTTACATCCTCACTGCATTCATATTCCATTATGTTGTAAATATTCATCGCATTCTGCTCCATAACACTCTCACAGGATTATATTAGTGTCACTGGGATTCTGAGAAAGCCTCTCCATACAGGGGCTAACATTTTGGCACCCTACACAATAATTTAACTCAGAACTTAAAGGGTATCAAACCTATTTCAACGGTGAGTACATAGACGTTGTCCTAGAGTATTTTAACTATCGCACATTCTCGTACACCTCATAATGTTCTACACTTAGAGTTAAATCGAATGACACCATATGCAATCAATTCATTTCAGAGCACATTAAATCTTGATACACATGCAAGCCCTTATTTACGAACCCACATTAGTTTGCTCGATCGTGCACAAAATTACAAATCTACCCTTTTGCATGGGGTTTTAAATGTTCAAAAACTTTGAAGGTCTAACTCCTACTTCCACAAGAAATATACAGACATGATCCTATTTGTCAGTAACACAGGATTTCATATTACAGTTCGGCTTTCTCTTGGAGGATCGATCCTTTCGAATAATATGGAAGCAGAATTATATCAATTCTCTCATATCCTCATAGCCACTAAAAAAATTCCTCATTTATGCTAATTGAACTTACTTACAAAACCCTCTTGTTCATGAAAACAAGAAGACAATCTATTCTATCTCTTGGACAACTCTGCTTCAATTCCTCTGCTCCATGGCTGGTACTTCTCCTTACTTCTCTTTTTTTTTTTTTGCTGTCTCTACTACCTCACTGCTGCCTTGTTGCCTTTGCCATCTCCTTTGCCATCAATGACAACATTTCCAACAGTCTCCCCCTTTAGCATTGATGGCAACACATCCACCGATAATCCAATCTTCCTCCAAGTCTTCCTCTGCCTAGATTCTCTTAGAATACCCTTTCTTCTATTACATGCTTTTCCTCCCCCTTTGACATCAATGGCAAAGGGTTACACATTTCTCAGTGTAGATTCTGTCTTTTCATTTCCTCTCTCTGAGATCTTCTGAATTTTTACCTTGCTACTCCAAATTTTGGATTAAATTTAAAAATACTGACCCTTTAGCTTTTTCATTGACTCTTTTATGCTGGATGTATTCTTGCCATAATCCTTTGATCTTGAGGACCTGTTTCATGCTTCCTTTGCTGGCTTATCTCCCCCTGAAATGGTGTTTTCATTTCTGTTCTCCCCCTGAAACTATGCTTTCTCTTCATATTAGAGAGTAGCATCTACAAATACTACCCCTAGTCTATCTCTAAAATATTCAAACGATTCTCTAGCAAGAGGTTTGGTAAATATATCTACTATTTGTTATTTTGTTGGTACATACTCCAGTTTTACTATCTTCTGAGCCACTTTTTCTCGGAGAAAATGATACTTGATTGGGATATGTTTAGTTTTTGAGTGAAGCACAGGATTTTTAGATATACTTATAGCACTTGTATTATCACATTTGATTTAGATAGGTTCATCAATGCTTACCTTCATGTCTTGGAGGGTTTGCTTCATCCACATGACTTCTGTACAACATGCTGCTGCTGCTATATATTCTTCTTCTGCTATAGATAGAGAAATAGATGTTTGTTTCTTGCTTAGCCATGCCACTAGACTTTCTCCTAGATAGAATGCACCTCCACTTGTGCTTTTCTTTTCATCCACACAACTATCCCAATCTGCATCTGTGTATGTTGTCAAAGTGAAACTTTTACCTTTAGGATACCAAAGTCCATGATAGGCGGTTCCTTGTAGATATATGAATATTCTTTTGACTGCAAGAAGGTGATTTTGTTTAGGTGATGCTTGATATATAGCCACTAGTCCTACTGCTAGCATGATGTCTGGTCTTGATGCTGTCAGATAGAGTAGACTTCCTATCATGGATCTATATATATTTTTGATCTATATCAGCATATCCATCATCAGCATACATCTTGCTTCCAGTGATAATGGGAGTTGACACATGTTTGCAGTCTTCCATTTTGAATTTTTTCAAAATTTCTTTTAAGTATATTTCTTGTGATATGAGTGTACCTGTGTTCTTTTGCTGAATTTGAAGTCCCAAATAGAAACTGAGCTCTCCAATCGCAGACATCTCAAACTCTGTTTTCATCTCATCAGAAAACCCTTTTGCTAGCTTATCTTTGTTTCTTCCAAACATAATGTCATAAACATATACAACAACAATTAGGAGTTCATTTTCATGGGCTTTTACGTATATATTGTTGTTTGCTCCTCCTCTCTTAAAGCCTTGGTTTTGCAAGTATTTATCCAGCCTTGAGTACCAAGCACGAGGAGCTTGTTTTAGTCCATATAGAGCCTTCTTTAGTCTGCATACATAGTCTTCTTTGTCTGTTAATGAGAATCCTTCTGGTTGTTCCATGTAGACTTCTTCTTCTAATTCTCCATTCAGAAATGCATATTTCACATCCATTTGAAATACCTTGAAGTCTTGGTAGCATGCAAAGGCCATAAAATTTTTTATAGCTTCCATTCTGGCTACAGGGGCAAATGTTTCTTCGTAATCAAGTCCTTCAATTTGTGAATATCCTTTGCAAACAAGTCTTGCTTTATTCTTGATTACCTGTCCTTGCTCATTCAGTTTATTCTTGAATACCCATTTTGAGGCTATGACATTTTTCTCAGTGGGTATAGGGACTAATTCCCAGGTATTGTTCTTCTCAATTTGGTCCAATTCTTCATTCATAGCATTCACCCAATACTTGTCCTTGCTGGCTTCTTCAAACCTCTTTGGCTCTATTTGTGATAACATGGCTATGTATACCTCTTCTGTCTGTTCAGTTAGCTTCCTTCTTGTCTGGACCCCTTTTCTCTTGTCTTCAATGATCTGATCTTCAGGATGGTTCTTTTGAGTGTATCTAGAAGGGGCTTTAGAGCTCAGTTCAGCATCTTCTGCTGTCTTGCTTTTTTCATCATAATCTTGTTCTTCTTCTTCATGGTTGTCTGATGTACTGCCGCAGTCTGTATCTTTTGTATTTTTTGGAAGTTCTTCATCAAATCTCACGTCAATGCTTTCTACTATTTTTCAAAGAGTCTTGTTGTAACACCTGTACCCTTTACTTTTGGAAGCATATCCTAGAAATATCCCTTCATATTCTCTTGCATCAAATTTCCCAAGATTTTCATCATTATTCTTTATGTAACACTTGCTTCCAAAGATTCTAAAATGTTTGATTGAAGCTGGTTTCCAATGTCGTAGTTCATAGGGAGTCTTGCCACTGCTTGGCCTTAAGTGAGCTTTGTTAAGGATATGCACGGCTGTGTGTACTGCTTCTGCCCAGAAGGTTTGAGGAATATTACTCTCTTGCATCATGGCTCTGGCAATTTGCTGTGCAGATCTGTTTTGTCTCTCTGCTACTCCATTCTGTTGAGGTGTCCCTACAATAGTAAATTTTTGCTTTATCCCAAGTTCATTGCATAGGTCAGCAAAGTCATAATCTGTGAATTCACCTCCTCTGTCTGATCTGATGCATTTTAGTTTTCATCCTGTTTGATTTTCTGCTAATGCTTTGAATATCTTAAATTTTTCCAGAGCTTCCAATTTATTCTTGAGGAATGCCACCCATGTCATTCTGAAGAAGTCATCAATTATCAACATGAAGTAGGATTCTCCACTTGTAGTTTTAGTTCTTGCAGGTCCACACAGATCCATGTGCACAAGCTGGAGCGGTCTTCTTGTTGATAACTCATCTTTGGCTTTAAATGACATGTGGGTCTGTTTTCCTAATTGACAAGATTTTCTTATAGTATTAGAAGGCCTTTTTATTTTTGGCATGTCTCTGACAGCTTTCTTCTTGCTTAGTCTGATGATGTGATCAAAGCTGAGATGTCCCAACCTTTTATGCCATAACCATGACTCCTCAAGTTTGTTAAGATGACATGCTTCATCTTCCTCTTTCACAACGTAAACATTACTCTCTGTTCAAACTCATTTGAGAAGAGTCTTACCTGTGGTGCTTGATCTGACTTCACAATATTGTGCTCTAAAGAGAACTTCACAGACTTTATCACACATTTGACTGACACTCAGCAAATTTGCCTTCATCCCATCTACAAATATTACATCTTGCGCCTTTCCTCTGCCATTGTCTAGGCTGACTGAGCCTTTTCCTTTTATTTTTCCTGATTTATCATTGCCAAAAGTAACATTGCCAGATTTATTTTCATCAAGAGTTATAAACTTACTTCTATCTCCAGTCATCTGTTTTGAGCAGCCACTATCCAAATACCACTGGCTTTTCAGGTCTTGAGCAGTTAGAGCCAAGTCACATTTATTCACCTTCTTTATCCACTAGAAGCATCCTTTTGTTTGGTATATTTTGTGAGATGATAAATCACATCCTCTCAGAGGAAATTTGGAAGGCATATGTCCAATTTTGTTGCATACACAACATTTGATCATATTTTTTGTAGAATTGTGAATATGGGAAAAACCTTTTTGATTCATAAACCTCCTTGAGGTATTGACCATCAATATTTGTCCATATTTTCTACACTCAATTATTTTATGGCCAAATTCCTTACAATAAAAACAATAACCATAGAAACTATTTGCATACCTGATGTAAGATTGTCTTCTCCATTTGTTTGCTTGAGATAGTCTCTTCACTGTTTGCATCTTTTGCTGATTTGAATTACTCCTCCTTGTATGATAGTATGCAACAATGTGTCCCAGCTTGTGACAGACATAGCAGGTGGCATTTTTCATAGGAGGGAAGAGTCTTCTTTTATGGCTTCCAAATTTTTCATAATCTGAAGTATATGATCCTTTTTCTGTTGTCTGAGTGTTTCTTTAATTCTTTGTTACTAGAGGTTTCTTCTGGATTCTATCTCCCTCCTTACATGTTTCTTCTTTTGTAGGAATTATTTGAGCTGCTTCATCAGCCTTCTTTACTTTTACAAAAATAATTTCTTTGTTTTCTTTTCCTTTGCTTTTACTTGACTCTCCTTCATATCCTATTCCAGTTTTTATCATAGGAGATCTTTGAGCATCTAGAATCTCGTTCAACTTGCTAGAGCTTGTTGTTTGAGAAGAATTTGTAGCCACTTTCCTTTGAGAATTTTCTAATCTCTTCCTAAGACATACTACTTCTTCTTACAAATTCTCTTGTTCCTAAGTTTTCTCCTTGATTTTCTTAAGTAACATGTCTTCTATCTTCTTCTCTTCTTCAAGCTCTATCTTTAGCTGCATGAGGATTTCTGAATTCTGTTCTTCTCGTACATACTTGAGGAGAATGTCCTTTTGTTTTCTGCACTTCAGTTTGAGTCTATCAATCTCCTCAAGGGCACTTCTTAGCTTCTCCTCAAGGTCGACTTCATCTTCTAGTAGGAGTCCTTCAAGTTCTTCTATGGCCATCAATAAAAATTCAGAGGTTCCTTCTTCACTTGAGAGTTCATCAAAGTCTTCAGATACACTGCTGTCTTGTTGAGCATAGAAGGATTTTCTACTAAATTTCTTTCCTTTCTACCAGCTCTTTGATGTATTTTTCCTTGATTCTTGAGCTTGATTCTTTACTTTCTTGCGGGGATACTTAGCAACATAGTGTCCAACTCTTCCACAGTTAAAGCATTTGAAACGAAGTTTGCCTTTGTATTTACCTGAGCCTCTATCTAGCTTCTTAACAAATTTAACCTCTTCTTCATCTAAGCAAAAGCATATGTCTTCCTTTTCTTCTTTCTTCTTTTCTGTTTTAAAGGATGCCTCCCTCGTACTTGGCTTCTTCTGTGGGAGTCTCATCTCATATGCTGTTAGATTTCCTAGCAACTGGTTCATGGTCAAGGTTTCCCAATCAGCTGTTTCTTCTATTGCAGACACCTTGGGGTTAAAACTGGGTGGAAGAGATCTTAGAATCTTTTGTACAATCGCAACTTCTTTTATGGTTTCACCTAGAGCCTTCATGTTATTTACTATTTTTGCAACCCTTAGAAAGAAGCTAGCAATGTCTTCATCATCATTCATTTTTAAGTTCTCAAACTGGGCTCTATAGATTTGAAGTTTGGCAGTATTTACCTTCTTGTCTCCCTCATGGATGTTCTCTAGAGTATCCCACATCTCTTTTGCAATGTCTTTGTGCATTAATTTGATAAAATCTGCTTCACACAATCCATTTAAGATGGCATTCATGGCTTTTGCGTTAGCTACAAAATCTTGTTTGGTTTCTTTCTCTGAGTCAGTTGCCTTTGGGGCATATCCTAATTCCACAGCAGCCCAAACTTCTATTCCTAGATACATTATGTATTTCCTCATTCTGATTTTCCAGAAAACATAATTTGCACCCGTGAAAAAGGGGGCTTTATTGGTTGAGCATCCTTCTTTACTAGCCATCCTGAGAACCTAGGATCTCCTTTCAGTTGTTAAAATGGTACAAAGGAACCGACTCTGATACCAATTTTTGAATCTTTGGTTAAACTGAGAGGGGGGGGGGGGGGTGAATCAGTTTAACACAAGATTTGACAATAGATAATTTTATCAAATTTATTTACATCTTAATATGTGAACATTCTTACAATGTAGCAGCAAGTATTAAGTTAATGTGAAATCAACCTTATTGTGAGAGTAGAAAAATAATAAATAGATTGATTGGATCATATCAATATGTAAGCAACACACATGGAGACAACAGATGTAAGTGGAAACCCATAAAGGGAGAAAACCACATCTTATTATTGTTGTGATGCAAAGGCAAGCTCCAACTCCCTCTCACCACTATTTTTTTGTAGGTACCAGCCTACAGGAGACTCCAACCTCAGTCAGCTACAACTGACAGCTATCCAGATTCAACTTGATAGGGAAGCTCCAACTTCCTCAATTTATCTAAATAAATGTTTGCTGATTTACTTCAAGTATCAGCTCTGTTCTGTAGCATCTCTTTCCACTCCTCTCTTCCTTATGTTCTCTGCCTCAATTTTCTATACTCTACATTATCTATCCTTAGTCTCTCTTACTTCTTTGTGCATATCAATGTGATATTATATATAGAGTTCATCACATGACTCTTTACATTCCTCAGGGAATTTGAAGTGAATAGTCCTGACTTTTTGCCTTCTGCCTTCTCATTCCTTTGTCCAACTCATTTTAAAATTATAACAATATGTACAAATTTCCATGTTACAGTGGGATTTTTCTTTTCCTTAGGATACTTGCCTTTGCATCAAAAAAAATATAAAAAAAACATTTACATTTTCAGTTACAGTATATAAGCTTCACTCAGCCCTTGGCTTGCTGGTTTTGTCCTTTCTGTCGCTGTCATGCAACTGTCCTATATACCTCTGTTTACTGTAACTCTATGCACCTGTTCACTACACCTTTGAATCCATTTGCTACATATATCTTCAACTCTGCAATCTCTGTTCACCTCTGTCCGGTCCATATTCTCCAAATTCACTGTAGTTGTGTATCTGCTGCATATATATATGCTTTTCAGGTTTTATTCTCAAATACATATGAATCTGGGCAGTGTATGTTCATTTCCAATCTCTGTTCTCGGGCTACCTGCTTACATTCTCTGTTCATATATGAGCTTAAACTTAATGGTTGAAACTCACATTACAATTTCAATTCATCTTTTTCCCTGTACAATTTTTTCCGTTGTCTCTCTCTCTTTTGTTCTTGCAAGCTCTCTTCTTCATTGCAGTTGTATAACTGCTATACATACAACTGTGTTTTAATATATATTTTGGGAAATTTCAATACTTTTTAATTTTGACGGGGTAAACCCACAGTCCCTGGTTTTCTCATGGTCTAAATCTCGACTTATGTGTAGAATGTATTCAGATACCCCTCCTTTTCCGTGGGATCTCTACTATCAACCAGTGGTCACTGTCACGCTCATTCGCATCCTTGATATGAACCAATCATACCATATAGACCTTCTCTACTAACTAAATGTTACTCTGCCACGAGCATATACAATTTCTTCACGCGCACTGTAATATATCAATATATATTACAGTCTTGGAAGCGCTATGATGACAACCCAACAACTTGGACCCCACTTTTAGTCAAGGACTTGACCACACTTGGGTTAATACCCTGGTTCAAATTTAAATTAGGGGAAATCCTTAACTAGCCACAACACACGACTATTCACTTTGTAACCTGGGACTTTGTATAATTAAACACATGCCATTACGAGCAACGGGGCCCACACATACAACAAACGTGAAACACACAAACCCGATTCATACCTTCGTTAAATCCACGCACCCATCCAATGGTTGTTATCACGCCGCATCACTTCATTTGATCCAACGGATATCGCACAAGTTACTTGCACGAACGATAATGTGCGATGGCGCGCAATGAAAGCGGTTTTCCAAATTCGCTTAGGGGCACACGTCACCCAGTGTATGGGATCGCTCCGAATTATTAAATACCACTTACCATGCAAAGGCAGTGCGATCAAAACCAGAAACCCGCCTTTACTTTTCATTAGTCAGAGTTCTGTATTCTGAGTTCCGCTTCTAATACTTCTCTCCTTTCATTATATATATAACTATTCCGCTTCGAGGTTCTGGTCCTTTACATCCTCACTGCATTCATATTCCATTATGTTGTAAATATTCATCGCATTCTGCTCCGTAACACTTGCACAGGATTATATTAGTGTCACTGGGATTCTGAGAAAGCCTCTCCATACAGGGGCTAACATTTTGGCACCCTACACAATAATTTAACTCAGAACTTTAAGGGTATCAAACCTCTTTCAACAGTGAGTACATAGAGGTCATCCTGGAGTATTTTAACTATCGCACATTCTCATACACCTCAGAATTTTCTACACTTAGAGTTAAATCGAATGACATCGTATGCAATCAATTCATTTCAGAGTGCATCAAATCTTGATACATATGTAAGCCCTTATTTACGAACCCACATCAGTTTGCTCGATCATGCATAGAATTAAAAATCTACCCTTTTGCACGGGGTTTTCAATGTTCACAAACTTTGAAGGTCTAACTCTCACTTCCATAAGAAATATATAGGCATGATCCTATCTATCAATAACACAGGATTTCATATTACAGTTTGGCTTTCTCTTGGAGGATAGATCCTTTCGAATAATATGGAAGCAGAATTATATCAATTCTCTCATCTCCTCAGAGCCACTAAATAGATTCCTCATTTATGCTAAATGAAATTACTTACAAAACCCTCTTCTTCATGAAAACAAGAAGAAAATCTATTCTGACTCTTGGACAACTCTGCTTCACTTCCTCTGCTCCATGACTGGTACTGCTCCATACTTATCTTTTTTTTTGTTGTTGTCTCTGATACCTCACTTCTACCTTGTTGCCTTTGCCATCTCCTTTTCCATCAATGACAACATTTCCAACATGTTTTTCATACTTGAAAACCATAATCCAATGCTTTCAGTCAAAGAGCCTCCCACTAGGTCACTAGGGTTTCATAGGTTGTAGGGTTATATTTCGTGTAATAAATTATTGTTTTCCATGTGATATAAGTTGAATCAAAATGTGAAAAGGTCATGCACTTTTTTTTCCAAATCAGATCAGGAAAAATTTAAGTAAGACTACTTTTCCAAGGACAAAATTCTACAAAAGGAAAACTGTCCATTTTAACATTTCTACAGAAGTGTCAAGGTGGCTATCAACAAAAAATTAGGTAAGGTAAAAGGCCAGCTCCTCACTAAAGGAAATCCACAACAAAGAAGGAGGAAAATAGCATATGTTCAAGGAAAATAAGGGTTTCTAGGACTGATTATACCAGCAATGTGCCAAGAAAGGAGGCAATTAAAAAAACCACAAGAACAGAGGCACACCAGCATTCAGGGTTTCTAGGACTGATTAGACCAGCAATGTGCCAAGAAAGGAGCCAATGCAAAAAACCACAAGAACAGAGGCACACCAACACAACCAAGCATGAATTGAATAATTTTAAAAGATATAAATGAAGAAGGGAAAAAGGTGAGGTGAAATAAACAGAAATGAATGAACTTGAAAGGGCTATAGAGAACTTAGAAGACAACACTAATTATTTTTCTCTAACGGCCCTAAAACCTAAGGTTTTGGAAAGATAGGCAAAGTAGGTGAAATGAATATGAGGAGCTTCCATGATGATAGCAGGAAAAGAGTTTGAATAGGCTCTCGAAGGTCACCTCCATGGTTTTCCAAGGTAAAGTGTCTCATTGCCTCAAAGGGAAAGCATGAAAGAGTATCATTGTAAGGAAGGTCAGAGCCTTCATTTTCAGTCATTTTCCCTCAAACGATCAAAGGAATCAAAGCATAAGGTTGAGTTTCAAGATGAGAAATCAAGCTGAGCATGAGTTTATTGTTATGTGATTAAATGTGTCACACACTATAGCATCAGATAGAGCTAAAATCATTATGTCATCACACATGCAACAAATCAGAAGTGGCCAAACAAAGTTAGCATACAAGATGGTGAAAGTTGTGATGCTTGTCAAAGATAGACTTGGCATGCCTAGGGACCAAATGAAAAGGATCAAAACAGGTTTCTCATTCACCCATCAAGAAAAGTGAAGTTTGATCTCCAAGGCAAGAACATAAAAGGTTTTAAAGATATTTCCACCATGAAAATGCCTAAAAATTGTGAAAATGATTAAAAGACAGAAACAGGCTCAAATACAGTGAATCATATAACTCCAACAGGCATCTACAAAACAAGTTTTAAAGGCATCAATAGGCCAAAGAGACCCAAAATCCATCATATTAGCTACCCGAAGAGAAGCAAAGAGAAATGGTTGAGAGGAAAAGAGACCATTTTTGTGTTTTAAGTCACCCCCTACAAAAGGTAAAAATAATATTAGTGAAATGAAAAAGAGATTAAAAAACATTACAAAGTGGGTTTGTAAAAGATAGATATGTTTGCCTAAAGACTATAAAAGGTTCAATTCGCTTATCACTTAGCTCATTGCGCATTTGAAAGTAGTAAAGAACCTCTGTTAGTCATCAGTAATTTTTGCATCGTTGATGACTAAATGATTATCCCAAGATTTCTAGGAACAAAGTTCATAGACATTGTGAGTTCTAGAAATTTCACTGCCTTCATTATCCTTAAAATAATTTTTCACTATTTTTATAATTTCATCCTATCTAGCTTTTCCTACCAGTCTCAGAATACCCATTAAGAGCCCATGTCACCCATTTTATCTATATCTTGTCACCTTTGACCCAAATCCCTTGTTTTTGTTTCACCTAAAAATCCCACTACTACCTAAGCTCACCAATCAATCAGCTTGTTGTGTCCACCAAAATATTCCTAAACACTGATAGTATCAAACTATCTCTGTAGGCTCTTTAATAAATCAAGTATATTGGGTTTCAGGTCTTCAATATAATATTTTATCATGAAATCTGTCTCACACTTGATAAATCCCAGGTTCTAGGTTTCAGTCCAAAAGCAAAGTCCCAGAAAGCCTCCACTAGGCCACCTAGAGTTTCACAAAGTCATAGGGTGGATTTGGTGCCCTACAAACTCTGTTTTTCCTATATGAAGAAACTACATTCAAAGAAGGAAAATACTGGTTATCTTGTCTTAAACTCATCAAAGAGATCATTCAAAGGGTATTTGGCCTGAAGCACAAAGTTTTGTAGGGGGACAATTCCCCCTTGCTTACATTTCTATAAAGAGTAAAAATTCTATCAACCTAGCAAGAGGTAAAGTAATGAGAGGCACCATCACAAGAAAACCACTCACAACCAAGAAGAAAGCAGAATGATATGGAATTGATGGAAATCAAAGTTTGTGACTATTTTGATCAAGAAATAAAGCAATACTAGGGTTACAAAGGCAAAGGAGACCTCAACCTTTTCAAATGAACATTGAAGACTTTTTAGACATAAGTAATGAGATTGATAATTTTTCCTTTAATAACTTAGAAGATAACACTATTTTCTTTTTCTAAGCATCCCTAAAAACTCATAATTTTTGGAATATGGACAAAGATGGTCAAATAGTGACAAAGAAGCCTCCTTCATCACAACAGATGGTTTCAAATGGTTTTCAAACTACCTTCTAGGGTTTGACAGACAAGCACTAACTCCACTGCATCAAAAGGTAAAATTAGAGGTTTTAAAGAAGATCAAGAAGGGAAGACATGAAAATCAATACTCCTCTACACCAAAGGTAGAAAATTGATGAAGAATATCAGCAAAAAGAGGCAAGAAATGTCAGTTCAAGGGTCTTTTTTCTGAAGAATAGTTAGAGGCATATTTCAAGTGGCCTGAGAAATAGATACACCCCTGGTTTACAGCAGAGCAGTGGAACTCCCAACAAGGGCCTCCTTATCAAATGATTATTCTGCAAAATATAGAAGAACATGAATGGCACTTTACTAGACTGTCAAAAGTGTTTTATTACAAGAAAATTGATACAGATAAGGCAAGCAACGTTTCACATAAAGGTGGCACATACCAAAAGACCAAACTATTGTTTATAATTACTTCTAGGTTATTTCTCCCACCAAGAGGTTTTTTCTTCATTACATAAGACAAAAACATGGCAGAATATCAATCATAGGGAGAAATTGCAAAAATGATAAGTTTGGTATGTATAGGTGTTAAAAGTCATAAAATAGGTTCATTCTCCAAATATAGGAGAAAGTTATAGTCTTGGCTTCTTTAGCAAGGTTATCAGTTTGAAAAGAAACTCAAGAGGCCTCCGACAGTGAAAAGAACAAAGTTCTTGTGGAAATACCACCTACAAGACCAAAAACAGTCAAAAGGCATAGTGAGAAAAAGTGAGAAGAAACAAACCTTATAAAGTGGGTTTTTACTTTTGTTTTTTATCAAAGGGTATAAAATAAACTTCAGCAAAGCATCTCCCATTCACCATTTGGATTTTTTTAGGAGTGAGGGTTTTTCAAAATTTCCGACAAAGTCCTCAGGCAATTTTTCCTAGCATTGCACTCCTGAGCAGCTGCGCTGCGCTCCTGTAGTGTCTCCCTGTGCAATTTTCCACTACACGTTGCATGCCTGTAGAACGGCATTACGCTCCTGCTATTTGCCCAACGTTCAGAGGGGTGGAACGAAACCACATTCAGGGCCTCCCAAAGGTTGCATGAGGTATCATTCCGAGCTCCATGACCTGACTCCATTCATCAGTATGCTCACGTGCAGGAGTTTCCTGGCATGAAAGAGTGCACACAATTACGTTCATGGGTGACCCGAGCCATCCGATTAGTACTGTGCTGTGCTTCTACCATAGCATGCAACCTTTGCATGATTCTCTGTTTAGAGGGTGACCTGAGCCATCCGACCAACACTGTGTTGTGCTCCTACCACAACGTGCAGCCTCTGCAGGATTCTCCATTCAGAGGGTGACCCGAGCTACCCGACCAGTGTTGTGCTGCGCTCCTACCACAACGTACAGCCTCTGCATGAAAATACATTCAGGAGTTGACCTGAGCTACCCGAAAAGGTTTTTTTGAGCTATTTTTCCTACTGTAGAGGAATTTTGAAGAGGTATTTTGAACTTTTCCTTCATGTGCATATTTTTCTAAAGATAAGGTCACAAAGAAAATTTTAAAGTTGTTTTGGAGTAGGTAGCAAAATCGTAAAGAAAACACTTGGCCTACACATTGTTGGGCCTTGACCTAATTAGAAAACTTCACCATCTCATTCCCCATTGTCACATCATTCTACAAGCAGTGTCAATTCTCTTTAAGGATTTTGAGGCAGGGGTAAAAAACAAAATGTCTGAAGAAGAGAATGTTGACATTGATGAGGCAAGTCAAAGTCCTAAAAAGTAGCAAAGGAAGGGAGGGATGCCAAATAGGTTTGAACCTATAAGCACTGAAGAGTTGATAACCTCCCCTACTATTTTTTCCTATTTTTGAGAATTGGGGTGCTATGAATTCTGTAAAAAAGTAAAAAGGATCTGGAGTCACCCTCAGTTCACCAAGCTCTTTGCCCTAAACCTTCATAATCATCAAGTACACCTTGTCATGGTGAAATTTGAGTTGACCACCAATGCCATCTCTAAGGCCACTGGAATACCTTGCATAGGAGAAAGGTGGTTCAAACAAAAGCATCTGGACCTAAGCCACTATCACCCATTCTTGAAACCAAGTTGTCAAGCTGATTGCAAAACCATGTTCCCCTTCTCTCATATTTTGGATATATATGTTCTCCTAATGAAGATCATTATTAAATACTTCACCTGCGAGGGTAGGCTCTCTAGAGTATATTCCTACCACATAATACTCCTCATGCACTTCACCAAAACCAAGCTGCTACATATGCCCTACTACCTTTGCAAAAGTATTGAGAAAATGTCTTCCATCATGCAAAACAGGCCTCCATCCCAAAAAATGTCAAGCATTTTTAATCATTCCCTCATCAAAGTGATTGTCTCACACCAACTAGAACAACAAGGCATCCCCTGGGAGGTTTTTATCACCCATTATGATTTCACAACTCCACATCCCATCCCTCTACAAATTCTACCATCATCATCTCAAAATCCTCCTCACACACCTCCATCACCCTCCACTAACCTTGGTTCATCTTCTTCACATGAATAATTTCCTCAAATAGACCTTCCTCATTCACCTTCCCCTAAGAGATCAGAAAATGAAGAAAGCGGTGATGGCCAAGAAGAAAGCATTCAAGGAGAGGAAGATAGCCACAAAGAGGAAGATAGCCAAGAAGAAAGAAGTGAGGGAAAGGATGATGAAAATTAAAAAAGTAGTGAATAAGAAGAAGATGGCAAAGAGGACAAGGGACATGAAGAAAACAGTGATAGAAATGAACAAAACAGTGGTGCAAATGAACATAGAAATGATACAAATGAAGAAAGAAGTGAGGGGGAGGATAATGAAATAAATAAAATAGTGAAGAAGAGGAAGATGGAAAAGAGGTCAAGGAAAATGAAGAAAGCAGTGATGGCCAAGAAGAAATTAATGAAGGCAGTGACCAAGAAGAAAGTATTGATGAAGAAGAAAATAGAGATGAAAACAATGAGCCTAGAGACAGTAAACACACTAGTGACAGTCAACAAACTAATGAAAAACAAACTAGTGACAATCAAGGAAAAGGAGTAACTAATGGACCAAATAGTGAAGAAGAACTCAGCCAAAAGGACATTATGCATAATGGTGAAGGGACAAATTCTGAAGGCGGTGAACATAGCAAAAGTGCAAATGCTACAAGTTATGAAACATAAGTTGAAATTAAAGGTAAAGACCATAGGCCAGACAGTGAAAACAGTGGGTCAAATGATGAAGAAGAGGACATTCATGAAGACAAATATGTACCAAGCAATAATGAAGACACTTCTAGCATTGCAAAAACAGAGGATGACAGTCCTAAGGGTCTTGACAGTGATGATGGCATAAAATATAGTGAGGATGCTTATCAAAGGGGTAGCCAAGAGCAAGGTGAGAGAGATGCACCCACAGAGATCATCCATAAGGAAAAAAGTAGTCCTAAAGCCACTTATGATCAAGGTTTACAAGTGGAACTTGTTGTCCCTTTCCCCTTTACCTATCAAAGAGGAGTGAGGCATGCGTTTGCTACCTCCAAAGGGCAAGGGGACATGCCATCCTCCTCAGATCAAAGGATTGACAAAGGTAAATAGCAAGTAAAAGAGGAATAAGACAATCATGAAGAGGAGAGAGAATTTGAGCTCATTCACATAGACAGTGATGAGGAAAATGAAACAATAATTTCAAACTCTCTCCTACAATATAGGAATGCACAGATCAAGGATTTGGAAGCTGAATTAGAGAGAGCTAAGGATGTCATTCATTTCTTACAAATGCAGAACAAACAAATGAGTGGCCAGCAGGCCATCTATTAAGCAAGGGCGCTCAAATACCAGAAAGAGGCTCAAAGTGCACAAGTGAAGTTAGAGGAGTACATGGGTGCCTATGAAGAAATTGAGGATGAGGAGGGTCAGTCTAGAAGGAGGCCTAGAACTATGGGCCTAAGAAAGACTTTGGCACGAGAAAGGGAGAAAGAATCAGCCCAAGCACAATAATTTCCCCTCACTGAACTCCTTTCCATGGAAATTGAGCATAACAGAGAATCATGTCTTGAAAAGGCCAACATACATCTTGAGACCAAACTGGAGAAGGCCAACAGAGATTTGAATTTGCAAAAAAGAATGACTGAGCAATATAAATGAAGAAACCACTTTGCAAGGAAAAAACTCAAAATTGCCCAAAATGAGGGCCCGACACCAAAAGATGAAAGAGACCAAGCTAGGCTTTGTATTTTGGTCCAATATTCTCTACAAGTCTCCAGGGACCCATGAGGCACCTACCTACCAATTTTGAGAGAAATTGAACAACTTTTTGTTTTTTGCAAATTTTGAGGCTAGGAGCGCAGCACACCCAGTGCTGCTCTTTTTCCCATGGTATTTTCAGGAGGCGAGGGTTAAATTTTTGGATTCCCCATCCTTAGAGGAATATGCCCACCGAATTTAAGCTCCATTGGAGTTGTTTTGCCCCCCCAAAAGGGTCAAAAACACTCATTTTTTCACCTTTCTGCCCAATTTTCTGAGCATGTGCTGCGCTCCTGGCAGTCTTGAAATTTTTACTTTTTGGGAAAATTTCAGAGGTTATATTGAATAAATAAAGGTTTATCTATAAATTATTCTTCAATTTCTTTCCAACGAGCCATATTGGAGCCTTTTCCGACATTGGGAGGGCCTCCAAAACACTGCTGCAAAAGGCCTATTTTTGTGTTGCGCTCCTAGCATAATTTCAGAGTTTGACACAGTGTGTTGCGCTCCTAATGGTGACTGGAAAGAATGTGCGTTTAGAAAGTTTTCAGAGGCATGTCAGCCCTAAAATTAAAATTAATTGATATTTATAGTCAGAAAAGATATTTTTTAGATATTTTTGTGCCTTGGGCTTTGCAAAGCCTCAAGGACAAATTAGGATATTTCTTGTTGGCCAATAGGCTTCTAGATACTCTCTTAGATATTTCTTCTCCTTGCATGATAAATAGAGCATGGAGACTCATTGTAAATTTTGGGAACTTGATGTGTTAAGAGAAATACATGGCTTTTGAAAATTGAAGAACAATTTAGTGTTGTGGAGCTTGTGGATGGATTGCCTTGATTGATGATGATGAAGGCTTGCTTGTAGGATCCCTGAGTTTAGTTAATGGTGATGTATCTCTCATATGTTCATGTATTTTCTTGTTTTCCATATGTCCATATTTCTATTTTGCAATAGCTCAGAAAAGTATAGGATGAGAAATGTTGCTTGAGGCACCTCAGTCCTCCTGTTAGCTATTGTTTTCATGTTTTCTTCTGCTGGGTTAGCTTAAAGAATTCTTCATTGCTCCTCAAGCCCACCTAAGCTTGTTTATTTCATTGCTGGATTAATATGCTAGTTTATAAACATGATTCATGGTAAGACCTACTTGTTTAATGCTATCTAAACTCTGTCTTGAAATCTCTCTTTGATGTATTGATTGATAGGTTAAGTCAAAGAGGTCTTGTTTCGATCTTGCCCTTTGAATATGCTTATCAGTTTTCTTCGAAGTTCTTTATGGTTTAATGAATCATGTTTAGGCATTCCATCTTCATTTATTGATACTATTTGTCTCTTGTATGTTTTCAAATCTTGAAAGTAGAACCATTGGAGTTAGATTATTTCTCTTGCTTCCTTGTTCCACTGGATTGTTTATCTTAAATGTTTATTTGTCTAAAATTATTGTCATTGAGTAAATGGTGTGCCCTATCTCATGATTAGTATATTTTTCTTATCAGTATTTAAGACCTCTCTGTTCATAGGTATTTGACAAAGGATTCTTAACTTCCCTTTTCCCTACCTTGGTTCTCAAACTTGATGTCCATTTCACCTCATGCATAAACTTAAAGATCCATTGACTACACTAGATTTTCCCTGTGATGTACCCCGATTCATTATCTAGATATTGGTGACTTCATAGACTCCATTGCCCAATTGATTTGATAACCTCTCACTCCACCTATCCTACTTAGTCATCTTACCCCAACCACAACAAACAACAAACCTACACTTAAAAAATAGCCTAAAATCAACTATCCAAAGCGAACAAGTTCACATCCTTCGCATAATAGAGAGAGCCCTCTCTGAGTCCAGGAAGGCTAGGTCATAGGACTCCAAAGACTGGTATGATGTTACCCTGTCATTTGATTTACCAATCTACCAAATCACGGGACACCAACAACCTCAAGGAGAAAGTTTCTAAGTTTTGGTCAATTTATGGGATGAGTCACTGGCGCTAAGTTTTTGAACCGGCGCTGTGTTCACAGGACCCGACACTACGGGAATAGGAGTTTCCGCAGTGTATTTTTGCATCGCGCTGCGCGTATAGCTAAACATGTTACATGTACAGATGGGTGTTGTGCCCAGGCAGACCCGACACACCTAGAACCCCAGCGTTGCACTCAGAGGCTGACCTAACAGGCCCGATGTTGCGTGTAGGAGCCCTGTAGGCCTGTACGCTGGCAGCGCTACACACACAAGACCCGACTAGCCTAGTTTTTTGCGCAGCGTTGCGCTTAGGGAAAAAAGGCCTCTTTTGCTTGCAAATTTCCCTCAAAAGGCCAAAAGGACCCCTCCAGGCTATCTCCAAGAACTTGCAAAAGAGTCCAAAAATTGATGCCATCTCTAATGCTACAGGTATACCTGTTGTTGGTGAAAATTGGTTCAAAAAAGAAATATTATACATGAGCTATTATGAGCCATTTGTCAAGACTAGGTACAAAGAAGGCTGCAAGGCTATTTTCCCTTTCTCACACATACTAGAGAGGTATGCACCCCTAATGAAGGTCATCATGAAATACTTTACTTGTGAGGGAAGATACTCCAGGCTCTACTCCTACCATGTCAGATTACTCATGCATTTCACTAGGTTCAAGATGCTTCATTTGACCTATTACTTGTATAGGAGTATAGACAAGATGTCTTTTGTTTTCCAGAGGAGGAGTTATGCCCAACAAATGCACAGTTTGTTCTGCCACTCCTTGATCAATATGGTGGTAATACATCAGTTGGAGAAAAAATACATACCTTGGGATGTGTTCATACCTCATGAGATATTCACAAGCCCACATCATCGTAATCAACCTAGTTTACCCTCATCATCTCATCCTCCTCCCTCCACTCCTCCATCACCTCCTACAAATCACGCCTCATCATCTACACAAGCAACATATCCTGAAGAAGACTTCCTTCCTCACCTTCTCCTGATGCACCAGAACAAGAAGGAAATGGCAGTGAGAAAGACAGTGATAATGATGGTAATGGTGACAATGAGTCAACCCAAAGTGAAGATGAGGGTGATGATGATTTGAGCCAATAAGAGGCAGAGGTAGAAAATGATGAAGAGGAATAAAATGATGAAGAGATCAACGATGAAGAAGAGATGAATGATGAGGAAGAAGTAGAAAATGATGAAAAGGCAGAAAAATAAAGTGAAGAAAAGGAAGAAACAGAAAGTGAAGAAGAGACAGAGGTAGATAATGAAGAAAAGGGCAGTGAGAAAAACAGTGACAAAGAGGCAGAAAGTGATGAAGAGATAGAAAATGATGAGATGACCCAGCAAGAGGCAGAGAACATCGAAACAGAGGAACAAGATGAAAATGCAAAAGATATGGAAGAGGATGAAAATGATAAAGATGACGACAGTGATGAAAATGCAGAAACTAAAAGCGGCAGTGACACCCATGAAGCAAGCCTTAGTGATGAACAAGACAACAAGGAGGAAAAAAATCATGAGAGTCATAAAAACAGTCATGATAGTCATGATGAAAGTGAAAAAGGTGAGGAGGGTGATGATGAAATTGAAGATCATAACAATGAAGAGGTAAGCAGCTTTGATAAAGAACTGAATGACAATGTAGAAATCAGTGAAGATGTTGAGAGTGGTGATGATGTTGAGAACAAAGAGAACAATGAGGAAGCCGAAAAAATGATTACTGATTATACTAATAATGAAAATGAAGATTTTGATGATATTAGCAAGGACCACAGCCATGATCAAGACACCAAAAATTTCACACTCACACCTCTTCCATTGACATATCAAAGAGGGCCAAGGCTTGTGTTTGTTGCCTCTAAAAGGAAAGGGACCATGCCATCCACCTCATCTCAGCCACTAGACAAAGGAAAACAGAGGGTAAAGCAAGAAGAAGAAGATCATGATGTGGCAAGGGAGTTTGAAATCATTCAGGTGGACAGTTATGAGGAGAATGAAGCAAGGATCTCAAACTTGCTCATCGAGAACAAAAATGCTCTCATTGAAGACCTCCAAGAAAATCTAAATAGGGCCAAGAATGTAAATGATGCCCTTGACATGGAGAATAGGAAGCTAGGAGCACAAATTGAAATTTATGAGGCTAGAGAAATCAAGGCCCAGAAGGAAGCCCAAAAAGCACAAGTAAAACTAGAAAAGTTCATGGGCACTTATGAGGAGAGTGAGGATGAAGAAGGGCAATCTAGGAGGATGTAATATTTCAAAATTAGAATGTGGCTAATTGGAATATTAATTTTTTCTCATGTCACTTAGGAGATAAATAAATGGGTAAGGAGGCCCATACATTTCAGAATAATGAATAAAATCCCTCATGGTGTGGAAAGGGATCATCAAAGGAGTTGGATTTCACACCCTCATGTGTGAATAGGATCATTTGCATGTGGATAAGGTCAAGTTTGACCAAGTCAACAGTGTTGGGATAGGAGGTGGAGAACACTTAGAGAAACAACGCAGTGTAAATGGGAAGAGGTTTCTTTGGTGAAGGAAACCCTAATGAGTGGGACCCATGGTGAGAGGGATTCCATTTTTTTAAAAGCAGGGCAAGGAAACCATTGCTATCCATGCTATTGATTATTGATTTCATTATTTGTTTAGACTTTGTGCATTCTCCTACTGTTTAGTAGATTTGTAGTGATGCTTAGCACAAGGAATTCATGTTTAGGAATTCATTCTTCTTCTAAGAGAGGCATCTTGAAGGAGTTGCTCTTCATTTTCCACATTCAGGCTCAAGGCCAAGCATCCTCCTTCAGCTATAGCGTAGTTTCTGTTTAGAGCTAAGTTGTATTGCAGGGTGTTGCAATGGAGGTTACTGAACACCACTTCCTGTGCTTATTTTTCAGAGGAGGAAGTCTCCTTTCCTTTGGAGGATAAATGAGGGAGATTTTTAGCTGACTCCCATAATTTTTGGCACCAGGCCAACCATTTCCATGATCTACAGCACAGTCCCTCTCTTAGACTGCGTTATTTTCAGTGTGCATCTGCAGTGAGGGTTTTCACTATTGTTTGGAGGTTCAGATCTTCACTTTTAAGATCATCTTTTCACTTGGAAGATCCATTGGAGGAGGTATATTAAACTTGTGTATCATCTACAACCATCTCCATCCAGTTCTTGAGTTGCAACTGCTACTCAGCCCTGCTACTCCGACATTTTTTCCGTTTTGTATATTTTAGCCAATCCTTCTAGGATTGACTTCATATTGTTTTTCGGGGGTTAGAGCTTTTCTCCCCACATTATTTGAGCCATACATTGCCATATATTTGTATTGATATTATTTTTGTAGCAGTGCCTCCTATAAACTACGTAGTAATAGCCGCGAGCTTTCTATATGTAGCAGTGTTCTTCATGTTTCTTGTACATATTCTATTGAGGCTTGCATTTCCTAGCTTGAGTGATCATTACCTTAAGGATTTGTATACATTTGCTGCTATAAGATAATTTTCATGGCTATTTAGATCTTCTCATGATTTTTATATTGATATAACACTACTACTCCAATGTGTGTTTTACATTGCTACATCTGTTATAGCATCATTTTTCACCCTCATGTGATTCATGATTATCTCTATGGCCTTGGGCACCCATTCCCACAAACTTGAACAAAATTCATAAAAAACAGTGTTAAAAATCCCATACGCGGGTATGCCCAGACTTTTCCACGTGTATACGTGAGTCCATATATACTTTTCCGCGTATAAAATTAAAATCATTTAAAATATATATATATAATTCCCTATTTTCAGGCTGGGTTGATGGTTACTCCAGTAGTTCAACCACCCCAGCACGTTGCCAACTGTTTCCAACTGATTGAAATTACTTTGAGGGAGTATAAAAGCCCCTCACATGTATGGCCTAAGGGAGAGAGAAATTTATAGACATTATACTCTGTTGGAGCCCCAATTCAAGTCTGATTTCCCGTGCCTCCTGCACTTTCCCAGATTTTTACAGGAAACCCTTGTTTCCTAGAGATGTTCATCAGTTTATATGTCATCTCATGTGCACAAGTCTTGAAAGTATCCTAGCGAGGCAAGGGCGGGACGGATCCGGACGACGGTCTGTTCGAAGATCGTGGAAGGATTCAGGTGATCTCTCCACTTTTTATTACTGTACATGCTATTCGTAATGAAGAAGAACTATCTTGTTCCTGAATTCACGTGTTAGTATCTGCTTGCATATGTGAAAAGATTATTATTTAAGCATTTATTATTGTTTATATGATGTTTCACATGGATTTCACTGACATTTAGGATAAATATATGCTGTGCAACTAGATTTCCGTGCACGTTTCTTCTTGGTTTTCAGGTTAAGGAGGAAGAAGGGTTGCTGGGGGTTTGGACCCCGTGGGATCTACATAAAATGTAGGATTACGGGTGAGTTCTACTATCGATGTTATCTAGTTTTTAGCATACAAGCTTGGTTGTGTGAGTCCTTCTTGAATAGCATGCCCTGATCTGTGGAGGTTTTGACCCAACAAACCTCTAGGGAGTTATTTCCTAAAACAGAACTGGCGACTCCGCTGGGGATCGCATTCTTGTGATTCCCCTGTTGGGTGGTTTCAGCTGTTTTAAAGGTTTCCAATAGTTTTAATCACTATTTCTAGTCCAATTAGTTTTTTCTCAGTCAGACTGAAGACCTGGTTCTTTATACAGGCTTGATCTTTTTTATTTTTTATTATTTTCTTTTGCATACGCGGTTTTTTCTCTGCACAGGAGCGTATACACGTTGTTTTTGTCAAAGGTGGTCACGTATACGTGGGTTTCCTTTGACACAGTCGCGTATACACGCTGGTTGAAAACTGTTAAAGTGCGTATGCCAGGGGGCAAACTTTAAATTTTTTGTTTTTAGCTTTTCTGGTCTTGTCTGCCTGTGGTGACCTGTTTCTATAGTGTTTTTTAATCTCTGGACTATGTTTATAGTGTTTATATGTCTATCTCTCTCTCCTTTCTGTGAATACTCTCTTGGTTGGTGAAATTTTTGGTTGTTACATTTGCAATTTTGGTTTGAGTACCAAGGTCTTTTCTTGAAGATTCTTGGTTGTTCTGCTTAATCAGAACAGAGAGCTCCTGCTCATTTACTCTTTCCTTGTGTGTTGCTACACATTTTTTATTTTTTACCTATTTGGTGCATTTGGTTTCCTTGATGTTTAGTAGACTAGTTTTGTTGCAATTTTCAAAGAGTCTCTTTTTGATTCTTTGAAGTTTTATTGCAAGTCTATACTATTGTACTGAGTTGATTTATTGAGTTTATTGTCTTCCTTTTTGCTCATATAAAGCCTCGCTGCGAGAGTGGCATGGTTGGCTTTGAGCATTTTGTTGAATTTATACTTGAAATTCAGAGTTTGTTTGACTTAGTTACCAGATAGTTCAATTGGTCTTCTTGAAATCTCTTTTTTATAAACTAAAACTGGCATATAGGTTAGGAAATCCACTCTCCGTTGCATTTTTCATTCTAGCCTCCATTCTGATCACTTGCCATAGGGTCGATCCCATCAAGTCATGAGTATTTCACCCATTTCACTCGTCGATTATTTAATCATGACTTGGTGGTAGAGCCTTCCTTTACATGGGCTTCCTAGTTATTTCCTCGCTATCACTTGTTGCCCATGCTACGTTTTATGTAGGCTTGGGAGTCCTCTTTAGTCCCGCCATGACTTATGTGTTGAAGCTTCATTCTTCTTCTTCTCCAATCTTATTTTTCTGGCTATTACCCTAGAGGCTCCCTGGTGTTGTTGAGTTGTATTACTGCATTGCATATTGGCTACTTGTTTATCCTGGCCTTTAGCCAGCTTCATTTTGGACTCGATGTTTAAGCCAAATTTTGACCTTGACTGTCTGTACAAGTTAACCATTTCATGCACTTAGCTATCGCGACTTGACACCCTCTTACCTATGGATGGAACATTCCTCTGAGTATCGCTTACCAGTTTCCGCCGCCTTGCATTGAGCATAGGATTGTTCCTATCCCAGGAACTAGTGCATATGTTTCTTGATACTCGTTCTATCCATTGTACCATAGCATTCTTTTATTCTTTTTCAGGCTTATTATATGAAAAAGACAAAAAAATTAAATATAATAAAAAGAGCAGGAACGGGATGTAACTTCGTAATTTGATGGTAGTACAATGTCAGTTTTCGCCCTTGAACAAAGCACATACACTTATATATTTCCTTCATTTGGGATGGTTTTAGTTTTTACCTAGATTCAGCCTTTGCCTTGTTTCATTGGTCAGTCCTCCCCCAGTTGGTTATCTCTTCCAATCATATGGAGAGTTTGTTTTTGCCTCTGCCTCATGATTTTATCTGAGTGTTACTTTTCTTGCCCATGGTCATCATGAAAGTCCATGCTTTTTGTTTTAGGAAGTCTAACCGTGCGGCCCATTCTACGATGTCTCACCAGCTCATTATTAGGTAGGCACTTCCCGGTCTTGTCGATGTCTTGTTCTATCACCTTGAGATTTTGGTCTTACCAAAATCCTAGTTTGAGAAAGGTCTCACTCTATTGACTTCTTGTTGGCGGGTTTGCTCTTATGACTACGACACATTTCTACGAGAGAAAACCTAGAGCCGCACCCCCTGGTCCTATTTCCATAATTGATAGGTGACCTTGTGCTCATCATTTATCAGATCATCATTATGGGTCTTTGACTGAGTGGTTTTCCTTGTGTTCGACGTCAGCATACATTATCACACTTGGGATTTGTGCAGTACCTTGATTTCCATTTGACCCTATCGGTGGATATCTCGCCTCTTTGTCAGCTTTCATTATTGGTTGGTTGAGAGGGTTTCTTCCATGTGCTAGCTTCATATTGTGAATGTCAGAAACGTACTTCGGGTTGATTCCTTCACTCTACTTCGTCTAATTCCTTCCAAATCTTGGCTTGCGGGTTACACTCACGCTAGACTGATGTGGGATGCCTCAATGCCTTCCTTCCAGCAGATCTTTTCCCATCGACTCCGACGCATTGCTCTGGGAATAAGTCTAGATTCTTTAATCGTACCTTATGGTTTGTAGTCATCGATGGCAGACTCTTCGCTATCGACAGTGGGGATTCATTATTGCCTCCTGATTGGTAGATTCTTTCAAGTGTTCGACTTCAACTCATTCATTCACACTTGTTAGATTGTACTGGGGCACCTTGACACTCATTTTAATTATTGGTGGGTTGTCTTGCATTCGTTAACGGTTTACATTATTGATCGGTAATCCAACGATTTCTCACATGGTCGACTTTAGCTCATTTACTCCCATTGTGTAGAATTGTGCCATAGTGATCGGTGAAGACCTCGGGTTGCATCAAAATTTTTCGGTTCACTTTTGACAGTCCATTCAGTTTCTGCCAATGATGCCGTTCACCCTTATATGTTGCAGTGTCAGTATAGCAGCATCCTATATGTTGGCTCCCGAGTTGCGTGATTGTACCATGTATTCCACCCCTTATGATTTGGTACTTGGAGATTCAGTTACTTTTATGATCAGACATCCAGTTTCAGTATCATTGATCAGCTTTCTATATGTGATACTTGGACATTGATTCTGACTTGTATTTCTGGGCCCTGCTCAGATGATTCATTAAGTACTTTCAATTCAGCTATACTTGTATACATTTTGGATCTATTCTGTACTTTCTATATGATGTATTTTTGACTGAGCATGGGTATGCCCACCTCAGCATGAGTTGACTCTTTTTTTTCTTTCATTGGTTTTTGGTAGGCTGAAATCTAGTGAAGTCCTCTCTTTTCCTTGCGAAGTTCTTTCTATGTGCATAATAAATTTCGGCCATCATGTACCCCTTCTGATCTCATATATTAGGGGGCATCTGTTATAGCATCATTTTTCACCCTCATGTGATTCATGATTGTCTCTATGGCCTTGGGCACCCATTCCCACAGACTTGAACAAAATTCATAAAAAACAGTGTTAAAAGTCTGGGCATACCCGCGTATGGGATTTTTAACACTGTTTTTTATGAATTTTGTTCAAGTCTGTGGGAATGGGTGCCTAAGGCCATAGAGAGAATCATGAATCACATGAGGGTGAAAAATGATGCTATAACAACATCTCCAACTCTAGAATATCTTAAGATATTCTTATTTTTGTGGAATTTCCCTATTTTTGGATATTACAGAGGAGACATAGAACCATGGGATTGAAGAATGCATTGGCAAAGCAAAGAGAAGAAGAATCAACCCTAGCAGAACAACTCCTTCTAGATGAGTTGTTGGCCATGGAGATAGCACATGATCAGGAGCCTTGGTTGGAAAGAGCCAATATACACTTGGAGGCCATGTTGAAGAAGGAAAATCAGGATCTCGATCTCCAAAGGAGGATGACCAAGCATTATGCCCAGAGAAACCAAGTTGCAAGGGCTAAACTCAAGAAGGCCAAAAACAAGATTCAGGAAATAAAAGAGGAAAAAGGCCAAGCTAACCTTGGGATTTTTTCACAAGCTTCTCTACAGGTCTCTCAAAATCCATGAGGCACACATCCACCAAATTTGAGAGAATTTTGACAATTTTTGTTTTTTTGTGAATTTGGAGGCTTGTAAACGCATCACCCCTAGTGCTACACTTTTTCCTCAGACATCCTCAAAGGGATAACTTGGAATTTGTGTAATCCTCATGCCTATTACACTATTCTCACCAAATTTCAGGGCATTT
This sequence comes from Pinus albicaulis, assembly GCA_034641835.2. Taxonomy (NCBI): domain Eukaryota; kingdom Viridiplantae; phylum Streptophyta; class Pinopsida; order Pinales; family Pinaceae; genus Pinus; species Pinus albicaulis. The sequence goes on from CM076583.1 coordinate 747,798,559, forward strand.
GGAGCATTTTTGACCCCTCAAAAGGTCAAAAAACACCTCATTTTCTACCTTTCTGCCTCATTTTCAAGCTTGGCGCTACGCTCAGAGAAGTTTGGGGAATTTGGATTTTTGGATAGGTTACAAGAGCTCAATCAGAAAACCAAATGTATATTTGGAAAGTATACCTAGCATGCTTTCCAACAGGTCATCACTGGGAAAATTTCGACATCTGTAAGGTCACCAAAACTTGGCTGCAAGTGGACCTATTTTCTGTATGTTAAGGCGCTGCGCTTTTAGGCCTCACTATGTGTTTTTGGCCAAAAGTCAACAAAACACACTCATTAATTGCGTAATTATATTTTAATTTTTTTGAGTCAAATCACCCTAAAATTAGATGCTAGGAGTAATTTTGGCATTTATTTCATGGGATGCTTTGCGCCTTGCACCTTGCATGGTCTCTTGCGCATTAATGACATTTATGAGCGATTTTGACATTTTCCAACAACATCTAGGGTTTTTTCCCTCCTTTGCTAAATAAATAGAGCATGAGGGCTTCATTGTAAATGTTGGCATTTGATGACTCTTTGGAGCAATACAAATTTTTTTTTGGAGATTGGAGAAGAAATTGGTGTTGTGGAGTTTGTGAATGGCTTGTCTTGATTGATGATGGAGAAGGCTGCTTGCAGGATCCCTGAACTTGGTTAATGGTAACGTGCTTCTATTTAGTTATTGTTTTCTCATGTATCATTGTGTTTCATCCTTCTTTATTGCAGTAGGACAAAGGTTTTAGACTAAGAAATTTTTTTAAAGGCACCTTAGCTCTGTTTGTTCTTCACTGCCTCTATGTATTCCTCTGCTGGGCCTTTTTAGAGAATTCTTAATTTCTCTCTAGACCCCCCAAGCTTGTTTATTTCATGAATGGTTTAATATAGTAGGTATCAAAGATTATTTACGGTTAGCCCTGCTTGTTTGATGTCTCTAAACATTGTTCATGAGGTCTCTTTCCAAAGTACCATTGATTAGGTTTGCCAAAGAGGCTATGTTTCGATCATACCCTTTGTCCATGCTTGAATAATTGTTTGGAGATATTCATAGCTATGATCAATGATGTTTAGGTGTTCCCTATTCTTTGATTAAAGTTATATTTGTATCTTGAATGCTTTCTAACCTTGAAGATTAAATCACTAGAAGTTAAATGAGTTTCTCGCCTTCTATATTTCATTGGATTGTATGTCTGAAATGCTTATTTGCTTAAGTTGAATCAAAGAGTTATTTGTGTGCCCTGTCTATTGATTTCTTCTTCATGCTAAATAGTGTTGAGGTTTTTCCTTGTTTTTTAAGTACATGATAAATTATTCTTAATTTCCCTTTGTCCTACATTGTTCACAAACTTGATGTTCACTCCATTTCACAAAAACCTTGAGAATCCATTTGACCAATGCTAGATTTTCCCTGTGATCCACCCTGATTTACTATTGAAACTTTCTATGACTTTTATTGACTCCATAGCCCAATGAATTGAATATTTCCTCACTCTACCTATTCTACTTGATTATCTTACCCAACCAAAACAAACAAACCCTATACTTAACAACTGGCCTAAAATAAAAACCCTAGAAGCAAACAAGTTCATATCCTTTGCTCAAATAGAGAGAGCCCTCTCTGAGTCTAGGAAGGCTAGGTCCTAGGACTCCAAATAATGGTCTAATGTTACCCTGTGCATTTTATCTCACCAATCTAACAAATCATGGGAACCTAACACAATGGCGATCACGGTGGGACCTTCTGAGTCAATAACCATATAAGTATTCCTTATGACTTCAGGAACCCTTATTACACATCATCTATTGATTTATCACCAAATCATAGCCTAACACAATTAGCAATCAAGGTGAGAGGATTTCTGAGATTAAGTGGCAATCTAAGCACTCCTTAGAACTTTAGAAACTCTTATCAAATCATAGAGAACTCAAACTGTTAGCCAAGAGTAGAATCCGATTACTTCACCATCTTAGAAAAATGATGATTCAACTGGAGAACACTCATAGAAACCTTAGGGCCACACAAAGGAACTCATAAAACCCAAAAACATCCATAGATTGGTTTTTTGTCAGTTATTGGTGGTGGACCATAAACATACATCCTTAAAACAAAAAAAAAATATCCACCTGGCGACTCCACAAGCCTCTAGTATGCCTTCTAACTTTACTAGTGTTCTTAGATTTCCTTAGGATTGTGTCAAATCAGCCCTGAGAGGTTTAGAAGCCTAGTCACACAATGTGAGTTTAGCAAAAATTAAGAGAGGTCAGCCTTCTGAAAACAGTCATAAAATTTCAGCATCTCTATACCTTAGGTTTGAAATATGGCTTCACAAAGGATTAGCACCAGATCTCACCCAGACCCAAACCCTCCCACCATAGTTGATGATCCAGAAAATATTTTGTGGCAAAATTCTAAAAATGGAAAATCAACTACTGTTAGGACCATCCATAGAGCAAGCTCTATCCCTGAACATCTTACAACCTTGCAAGACCCCCAGTTTGACTTGCACCATATAAGAAATATTTTTAGAGCCAAGTCACAAAGTGGGATTGAAAAAACTGACCTTGAGCCCTTATATTTGCAACAAAGTTCAAGCAAAGAAGCTTCTCCTTCCACTCCTCTTGACTTTTAGCTTCTCCATCACTTTAGCTCTTTTCATACCAAGTCTTCTCAAAACCAGTTTACTAGTCCAAGTACCTCTACCACCCCCATCCACACATCCACTGTTTAAACCACTCCACTTCATCCTCCATCCCCTCTCACAAACCCTCCCCTTGTAAATAATCCTTGGATCCCATTCACTCCCATCATGGCAGCATGGTATGCCCCCCTGGCACTGCCACAACCTTTGTTACATTTGCCACATGATTACCAGTCCAAAATTCCTCACTTTACTAGACCTGAATCCATCATTGCCCAACAGCATGTATATAGGATAAATGATGCCTTTGATTACATGGAAATAGAAGAGGAAACCATTAAAATGAGGATCTTTACACAAAGTTTAGGAGGAGAAGCCAAAAAAAGGTTCAAAATCTTGACTCCTAACACCATACATGATCTCCCTTCCCTTTACCAGACATTTATAAATAGGTGGGAAATCAAGAAAAACCCTCTCCAAATCCTCTCAGAATACAATAACCTCAAAAGAAATATCGGGGAAAGTGTCCAAGACTATTGTACCAGGTTCAATAGTTTTTGCAATGCCCTCCCACCAGACATGAAACCCCCACAAGGCTTAGCTTTAGCAAAATTTCCAGAAGGTTTAGATCCGGACATGGCCTATCAACTAAGAGAGAGAGAGCCCCTAACTTTAGAAGACACGCAAAAGGGAGCGATAAGTGTAGAGGCCAACCTAATTGAAAAGAGGGATAGGATGAGATCAGAAAAGAGAGTCACCTACAAAAATGAAACTATGGTCTCAACCTCCTCATCTGATGCCAAAATTGATAATTTAGTGAGGGTAATGGAAAGAATGATGGAAAGAATAAACTTGAGTGAAAGAACACCTCCTACGGAAAACCAAGAAAATCCCCAAAACATAAATAGGAATCCAAACTTCAAAAGAGATCCTCCCCAAAATAGACCAAGAGACAATAACCAACAAATCAGGCCCCCTTTCCAAGACAATTATGTAGATGAAGAGGGAAGAGAGTCTAAAGAACCTGAAGAAAACCATGTAAACTTGATAGGTTTTGACAATGAGGGAGATGTTTTTCTCACTGAACAAGAACAAGGTTTATTTTCCTTAGATCAAAATGAAACCAACTATGAGGATTCCGAAGACTACCAATTGGGATTTGAAAATTCCATAATGTAATTCCATAGGAAATACGACCTTAGGAGCAAAAAGAACCAAGCAAACTCCAAGAGAACAAAGAAGACACTGCTATTAGGAAGACACCTGAAAACACTCCTAAGAAGATAGCAGACATTACCAACACCATGGCTAACAAAAACTGATCCAAATAGAGACAAAAATAGCCAACCAAGTGGTGACACAAGCTACCCTGGTGCATCTACTAGTGGCCCTGAGAAAAATCTTTTGTCCAAAGTCCCAAAACAAAATCAGCAAATTAAACTTGTAGAAAAAATTATGGCTGATAAAACTGATGTAAATATGTCCAAAACACAAGTTCCTTTCAGTTTTGAGGGAGTGATTGCTAAAATCAAGATCACCATGCCTCTCACTGAACTGATAACACAAGATATGTACAGGTCCCAAGTTCTGAAAATTTTAAACATGGGAAATGATATCAATACTTTAAACTTGACAGATGAAAAACCTGAGTTGTTGTTTGGACCTGAAGTAGAAGGAAAATACCAAGAAGGAGCCATTCCCCCTTTCTATGTTAGCTTAAACATACATGAAAAAATCTTACATAATGCCATGTTAGACTCCGGTGCCTCTCACAACCTCATGCCAAAGGTGGTGAGGAGATATTAGGCCTAGAAATAAACAAGCCTTACAAAGACCTGTATTCTTTCGATTCAAGCAGAGTCAAGTGTTTGGGCCCAATCAAAGATTTATGTGTCAATCTGTTAGAAATCCTAGGTAAGGGCCTGGTCATGGACATAGTAGTAGCTGACATTCCCCCTAAGTATGGCATGCTTTTATCCAGATCTTGGGGAGCCAAGCTTCAAGGGAACCTCCAACTTGACATGTCATATGCTACCATCCATGTTTTCAACCAAACAAGGAGACTGTACCAAGAATCACACATGAATTTTATGGTTAGCAACTAAGAAAGACTAAACAACACACCTCTTTATTCCATCCATTCGGATCTTGACTCCTTCATTTTACATAATGAAGAAGACATCGATGAAAAGTTAAATGAAATTGAGACAGATCCAGACATGCCTCAACAGTCAAATCAGGCACTGCATGACAAAATCAATTTTGAAGTTTGCAACAAGAAATAGTGAAGGAGGCATCCTGAAACATCATCCTTGATTCTAGATGGAAAATAATCACCTAAACTAGGTGGGGCCCACATAGGCTATTTTTAGGTGTATGTCTATTTTTAGACATGGTGAGCATATTCTATATGTAGCAGGAGGCTATTTGTAGATGGCTGGTCAAATGTGAAAAATAGATGAAATTCTATTTTTATAATATTGGACGAAGTCTATTTATAGATCGTCGATCTAAAAATAGATGCATGTTGATTATTATTAACTCTTAATAATAATCAGACTCTAAACAACAAATTATTCTCTTGGAGCAATTAATTGCAATATACAGATTTTTCAAATCAATGGGCTGAAGGAATTATGCAATTCTTAAGGGTTTACTGGAGTTCATGCATGGAGGACTCAGTTAGAACTGAATTGGCAAAGTTATGACAGAGTTAGAAGAGTAGTTCATGGAGTTGTATTTAGTTTAACTTAGTTAGACTCAATTGAGCTAGTTGTATCTAATCTAACTGATCGATACACTAGTGAGAGTGGAGTGAATTAATTATTTAATTAATTCAAAAATAATAACTCACTAATCATCTGAACAAATGCAGCAGTTAACTACGGTGCATGTCAGTTCCAGTGGAGACCCAGTGTAGAGATAGGTGAAAGGGTGAGATAGACTATCTTTTGTGACCATAGTTAGGCATGAATTGCATCTACATATACATTGGAGTTTCCAATGATAATCACGTAGTTAAGGAGAGTGGGATTGCATCGAATTGGTCTTTGTAATCAGCTTGGATTGCGTAGTGGAGGCAGGCTAGTAGGAGGGCTGAGATTAGTGCATGGATTTGTAGATTTCTTCTATGTTAGTGTGTGACGATTGATTGTATTGAGAGCTTGATGTACTAAAATTTTTATGAGATTTTTACATGATCTACATGATACATAATATAAGATAGTTGGGGTTTTCAGCTTTATGCTTTCCCGTTAAGCAACTGTGTTATGTGCGATTTTTTTTATGCTTCACATGTGTGTGCAATTAATTTTCTGCAAAATATTAACAGTGGAATCATTTTGTATTTTGCAAGAAGTTAAATATTGTGAGATCAGGGGAATATAGGACATATGCATGCTTACTGTATATAATTTCGACATGGTATTGAAGCAGTGTTAATTCTTGAAGATTTCAATTGTGAAGAATTGCTAAGTTTTGTGCTGGTGGAGAAATTTGAATTTGTTGCAGGAGTTTCTTGGTGAGACAATTGAGTATACATTGAAATGTCTTTCAATGGGTTGTAGTTGGAGTATGCACTTGAGGGAAAATCTAACTACATAGCCTATAAGGACAATATGGAGGCAGTTCTTGAATATAATGGCTTGAAGGAATTCATTGAGAGAGATGTTCCTAAGCCCACTTCGGCGGATGCAGCAGTACTTGACACATGGCAAAAGAAAGTAGCAAGGGCGAGGAGGATTCTGTTGGAAGGTGTGAGAGACCATATTGTCTCAATCCTTCATGGGAAATCCACTCCATATGCTATGTGGAAGGCTTTGAAAGATCTTTTCCAAAGCAGCAACAACTAGAGGAAGTTGGTGTTGAAATATAAGCTCAGAAAAATAAAAATGGAGAAGAACAACACTATTCCGGTATACTTGAAAAAGTTTGTCCAATGCAAGGATGAGCTTGGGAGTGTAGGAGTTAGTGTTGATGATGATGAATTGGTGAGCTTGGCTCTCCTTGGGCTTCCGAAGAGTAGGCATAGCTATGAAGACTCTATTAATGGATGGGAGAAACTGTCAAGTTGGGAGCGACTTTGTTCGGATCTTGTGCAGGAGGAGATAAAGCAAAGTACCAGGGATGGATCTTCATCAAAGCATGATGATGAAGAGGACTTTGCTTTGGTTTCCAAGGCAAAGAAGAAGAATGGGAAGAAATTCCATTCTATATCTGAGGATGGTGAAGATGGCAAAGAGCATGACATGTCCAAAGTGAATTGTTTTCACTATCATGAGTTTGGACATATTGCCACAAATTGTCCACATAAGAAGAAGAAAAAGATGGTTGATGGAGCTACAGCTGGTGAGGCTCTTTCCTTGCAATTTGAGCTTGACTTCTCATTTATCTCATGCATGGTGTCTAATGCATTGGGATCGAGGTGGTACTTTGATAGTGGTGCTTCCTTTCACATGACGGGAGATGTGAACCTTTTCAGTGACTTGGTGGAGAAATATCTCCAGTTGCATGTTGAGTTGGGAAAAAAAGGACGATACAGTGTGACCAGAATTGGTACCATTACCTTTCAGAGGGTGTCAGGTAAACTCATTATTTTACAAGATGTTGTGCATGTTCCAAGTTTAAAGAAGAATTTAATCTAAGTCACAATGTTAGAGGATAAATGCTATGATGTTGTATTTAGTGAAGGAAAAGTTTTCCTTTGGCACAAAGAAATAGGGCAAGTCAAGAAGTTTGGGATTCGAGCTAATAATCTCTACAGAATTGAAGTAGATGGGATTTCAATGGAGCTTCCTATTGTTGGGAAGTGTAAGAAAGACATGCAATTGAAGCTTTAGAGGGAGCAGGATTTTCATGTAGGTAAGAGTGAACCTCAAGATGTGGAGCAACCACAAGATGAGGATCATGGAGTGGGAGAAACCACTCATGTAGAGAAATTTCATGCCAGAAGGGAAGAGGGAGTGCATGTAGCTATACCACCAGGTGAGAGGTGGGGCGACATGCATGAGTAATCCCAAGAATAGATTTCTGGGTAGGATTCATTGAGATGGTTTGGATCTCATGAAATGAACCTAGCTATGAGGATCCCATAGAGCAACAGTAGCATGATTAGTTGGATTGATGTAGGTAGATAAAAGTGACAGTGTCAGATACTGGGGCGCAGTCCAGAGTTGAAGCAAGTGAAAAGTGCAAGGGTGTAGAGTTCAATAGTGCAGTGGTTCCTGAAGACATGTGCAGTAGCTAAGCAGAAGTTGAAAACTTTGATGATATATGCATTAGAATGATTGAGTTGTTTGGAGCCTTTCAGTTTCGGAAGTGTTGCAACAAGAGTTGCAGGGCGAATGCATGGAGTTGCATGTCGCATGCAAAGAAATTCCAATATTGTTGAGATGGAGTGTTTAATTTTGCAACAAGAAATAGTTAAGGATGCATCTTGAAACATCATCCTTGATCCTAGTTCAAAAATAATCACCTAAACTAGGTGGGGCCCACACAAGCAATTTTTAGGTGTATGTCTATTTTTAGACATGGTGAGAATATTCTATATGTAGCAGGAGGCTATTTGTATATGGTTGGTCAAATGTGAAAAATATATAAAATTATATTTTTAGAATATTGGGCGAAGTCTATTTATAGATCTTCGATCTGAAAATAGATGCATGTCAATTATTATTAGCTCTTAATAATAATCAGACTCTAAACAACAACTTATTCTCTTGGAGCACTTAATTTCAGTATACAGATTTTTCAAATCAGTGGGCTGAAGGAATTACACAATTCCTAAGGGTTTACTGGATTTCATGCATGGAGGACTCAGTTAGAACTGAAGTGGAAAAGTTATGACAGAGTTGGAAGAGTAGTTCATGGAGTTGTATTCAATTAAACTCAGTTAGACTCATTTGAACTAGTTGTATCTAATCTAACTGAATGATACACTAGTGAGAGTGGATTGAATTAATTAGTTAATTAATTCACAAATAATAACTCACTAATCAATTGAACAAATACAATAGTTAACTACAGTGCATGTCAGTTCTAGTGGAGACCCAGTGCAGAGATAGGTGAAAGGGTGAGATAGACTATCTATTGTGACCATAGTGATGCATGAATTGCATCTACATATACATTGGAGTTTCCAATGATAATAACGCATTCAAGGAGTGTGGGATTGCATCAAATTGGTCTTTGTAATCAGCTTAGATTGTGTAGTGGAGGCAGGCTAGTAGGAGGGTTGAGATTGGTCCATGGATTTGCAGATTTCTTCTATGTTAGTGTGTGACGATTGATTGTACTAAGATCTTGATGTACTAAGCTTTGTATGAGATTTTTACATGATCTCCATGATACATAATATATGATAGTTGGGGTTTTCAACTTCAGGCTTTCCCGTTAAACAACTGTGTTATGTGCGATTGTTTTTATGCTTCACATGTGTGTGCAATTAATTTTTCGCAAAATATTAATAGTGGAATGATTTTTTATTTTGCAAGAAGTTAAATACTGTGAGATCAGGGGAATATAAAACATATGCATGCTTAATGTATATAATTTCTACAGTCAACATCTTAGACTCTAGCAGCCTGGTACAACAACAACATGATGGTAAAGCAAAACTTAATTTTCTCCAAACTGAAAACAAAATTTCAAAACCAAAACCAAGCTTAGAATCTGAACAAGGTTGCTCACATGAAGAACAAACATCAAAAACAGAACCATCCCCTTCTGCCAATATGCTAAAATACTTTCATAAAATAGAGTTTTCTAGGAACCTGAATCAAAGGAATCTTAAGGTCTTTCCATACATAGACAACTCATCATCAAAGGGTTTTGTCACTTCTGAAGAGTTGTTGAATCCCAAAAATGTTGCTAGGGACCCTAAAGGAGTATCTACCGAGACTGATATAGAGGAGTGTAATGTAGGCAGCCTAGAAAGACCCAAAATGATTAAGTTATCGAAGACTTTACCACTTCACACAAAACTAAAATACATAAGACTGTGAAAAAATTTTCAAGATGATTTTGTATATAGTAATGAAAGACTAAAGCCTTGTGACAAAAACATTATTCAAAGAAGGTTTCCTTTCAAGAAACACCATCAACCTTTCTAGAAAATGGTGTCACTAAGAAAGAAAACAAAGGGGTATAGGCTATGTGTAGACTTAGGTACCTAGAAAAACCCTCCCTAAAGAACAAATACCCTTTTCCCAAGATAAATCATACTTTACAAAGGGTAGTAGTTTCTAACAATGTACCATTGCTTGGTAGTGTTTCAGGTTACAATCAGGTGGTGAGAATTCCAATAAATCAGCATAAACCCCCTTTCAAAGCACCTTGGGGCACCTACATGTTTGATCAAATGTATTCTGGCTTAAGAAGTGTGGAAGCTACTTTCCAAAAGGCCATGGATCCTAATTTAAGTTACTTCACTATGTTATACATTGATTACATCATTGTCTGTTTTGAAACTAATGAAGAATACCTTTTCTACCTTAGAAGGATCTTTGATAGAAGCAAGGTTTGGAAGCAAGACTCAAAGAGAAAATTCAAAGGAGAGCATGGCCTGTTTGAAATTTTTTGGAAAAATCCTTACACCGTGCACTCAAATGGAGGTAACAAGGTTCTATGTTTACAAGAGCTGAATGGAGAAGAGTTATTTGGAGATCTTTTCAATGACAGAATGCTCAAACACTATCTTTGTCAAGATTCCTAGTTTCAAACTTGCATTAATTTTACATAACATTGCATGATGAGAGATCATAAAAACAAAAAATACAAAAAAAAGAAAGAGGGAAAGAGAGGGCAGATTTGAAAAAGAGGTAGAACCCCATACCCAAAAAAGAGTACTACTGAAAGGGTGCAAACCTAAATGCCACTACTTGTTCAAAGAGTCTTGTTTAGTTATCTATCCTAATCATGATTGAACATGTTTTCAATTTATTGCTGATAGGTTAGTGAAAAAGAACTTGTTAAAACATCAAAACTTGACTTGTCAGTAAGAATAGATTAGGAAGAAAAGATACTAGTTCTCCATGCTCAAATCTGAACCAAAGAGAATGATGGGAAGGCTTAACAAATAATAAATCATAGCCCTCATGATTTCTAGTTTTGTTTGTACAAAAATAATGTCTTTGTGCAACTTGTCCTAATTCCACAACCCGTGGTAAATCAGATAGCTTAATCCTGGTTCAAATCATGTTTTCAATTTCACGTAAGTAGATTAGAGAATGAAGCCTATCAAACAGCTTAATCTTGATAGATGGTTAGTCTAGGTAGAGAATAAAAGATTTCACTAGCATAATCTGAACCCTTGGAAGTAATAAGGGTACCAGTAGATAGATTTGTTTTTCTTTCAAAAGAAGAGAATTTCAAGGGTTTCCCAGTCCAAGTGCACCCAAAAGAAGAAAAAATGATAGGCAAAGGTGTGATGGGTAGGTAGAGATGAGTTTGAAGCAAACATGTCTTCCGGATTTTAAGATCATAGCCTTAAAAGAAACACTAGCAGATGAAAGAAGAAAAATATGCCCAATGGATGAGGCACTGGTCTTCATAAACTCAGAAACTTGATATCTGAAATTCTAGACACCTCTTGAAAAGGAGCTACCCTCCCCAAGTGGAGCCATTGTTAGTCATCAGTATTTTTTTGTATTTTATATATGACTAAATACTTGTCCTAGATTTCTAAAAACAATATTCATGAATATTGCGATTTTTAGAAATCTCACTGCGTTCACTATCCTTAAGATAAATTTTTCACTATTCTACTACTCTGCCATTCCTTGGTTAGCCTATCACTCCTAGAAGACTCCTCATGGGCTTACTCCACTCTTCTTTGTCTCATTTTCACACCCACAACCTTAGTACTCTATTTTTCCCATGCTTAACCTTCCTACTTTCCATCTAAGTTTTCCAAATAGCCTACCCTTTCCCATGTTCATCAAATGCCTCAAGCATTGATGGTCTTAAAGCTACCTCTGTAAGCTCTTTAAATAAATCAAGTACATTGGATTTTGGATCCTCAATACATCTATGTGTAAAAAAACTCTATTTTTCATACTTGAAAACCATAATCCAATGCTTTCAGTCAAAGAGCCTCACACTAGGTCATTAGGGTTTCATAGGTTGTAGGGTTATCTTTGGTGTACTAAATCATTGTTTTCCATGTGCTAGAAGCTGAATCAAAATGAGAAAAGATCATGCACCTATTTGTCCAAATCAGATCAAGAAAACTTCAAGGAAAACTACTTTGCCAAGGACAAAATTCTACAAAAGGATAGCTTACCATTTTAACATTTCCACAGAAGTGTTAAGGTGGCTATCAGCAGAAAATTAGGTAAGGTAAAAGGCCATCTCCTCACTAAAGGACATCCACAACAAAGAAGGAGGAAAACAACCTATTTTTAAGGAAAATCAGGGTTTCTAGGACTGATTAGACCATCAATGTGCCAAGCAAGGAACCAATGCAAAAAACCACAAGAACAGAGGCACACCAACACAACCAAGCATGAATTGAAGATTTTTAGAAGCTATAAATGAAGAAGGGAAAAAGGTGAGGTGAACTGAATAGAAATGAATGAACTTAAAAGGGCTACAGAGAACTTAGAAGACAACACTAATGATTTTTCTCTAACAGCCCTAAAACCTAAGGTTTTGGAAAGATAGGCAAAGTAGGTGAAATGAAGATGAGGAGCCTCCATGATGACATCAGGAAGAGAGTTTGAATATGGTTTCGAAGGTGACTTCCATGGTTTGCCAAGGTAAAGTGTCTCACTACCTCAAAGGGAAAGCATGAAAGAGTATCAGTGTAAGGAAGGTCAAAGCCTTCATTTTCAGTCCTTTTCCCTCAAATGATTAGAGGAATCAAAGCATAAGGTTGAGTTCAAGATGAGAAATCAAAATGAGCATGAGTTTATTGTTATGTGATTAAATGTGTCTAACACTAGAGCATCAGACAGAGCTAAAATCATTATTTCCTAGCACATGAAACAAATCAGAAGTGGCCAAAAAAAGTTAGCATACAGGATGGTGAAAGATGTGATGCTTGTCAAAGATAGACTTAGCATGCCTAAGGACCAAATGACAATGATGAAAACAGGTTTCTCAGTCACCCATAAAGAAAAGGGAAGTTTCATCTCCAAGGCAAGAACAAAAGAGGTTTTAAAGATGCTGCCACCATGCAAATGCCTAAAAATTGTGAAAATGATTAAAAGACAGAAACAGGCTAAAATTTAGTGAATCATATAACTCCGATAGGCATATGCAAAACAAGTTTTAATGGCATCAATAGGACAAAGAGAGCCAAAATCCATCATATCAGCTACCTGAAAAGCAGCAAAGAGAAATGGTTGAGAGGAAAAGAGACCATTTTTGTCTTTTAAGTCACACCCTGCAAAAGGTAAAAATAATATTAGTGAAATGAAAAAGAGATTAAAAAACATTACAAAGTGGGTTTGTAAAAGATAAATTTGTTTGCATAAAGACTATAAAAGGGTCAATTCTCTTATCACTTAGCTCATTGTGCGTTTGAAAGGAGTAAAGAACCTCAAGGAGAAATTTTTTGAGTTTTGGTCAATTTCTAGGTTGAGTCACCGACGCTACGTTTTTGAGCCAGCACTGCGCTCACAGGACTTGGCACTACGCAAATAGGAGTTTTCGCAGTGTATATTTGCACTGCATTGCACGTATAGCTGAATGTGCTGCGAGTACAGATGGGCGTTGCACCCAAGCAGACCCGACACACCCAGAAGCCCAGTGTTGCGCTCAAAGGTCGACCCGACAGGCTCGACACAACTCGTACGAGCCTAGCAGGCTTGCACGCGGGTAGCGCTATGCACACAGGACCCGACTGGCCCAGTTTTCTGCTCGGCAATGTGGTTAGGGAAAAAAAGGCCTCTTTTTCTTGAAAATTTCCCTCAAAAGGCCAAAGGGACCCCTCCAGGTTGTTTCCAAAAACTTGCAAAAGAGTCCAAAAATTGATGCCATCTCTAATGCTACAGGTATACCTACTTTTGGTGAAAAGTGGTTCAAAAAAGAAATATTAGACATGAGCTATTATGAGCCATTTTTCAAGACTAGGTATAGAGAAGGCTACAAGGCTATTTTCCCTTTCTCACACTTACTAGAGAGGTATGCACCCCTAATGAAGGTCATAATGAAATACTTTACCTGTGAGGGAAGATTATCCAGGCTCTAATCCTACCATGTCAGATTACTCATGCATTTCACTAGGGTCAAGATGCTTCATTTTCCCTATTACTTGTATAGGAGTATAGACAATATGTCTTCTGTTTTCTAGAGGAGGAGTTATACCCAACAAATGCATAGTTTGTTCCACCAATCCTTGATCAAGATGGTGGTACTACATCAGTTGGAACAAAAAGGCATACCTTGGGATGTGCTCATAGCTCATGAGATATCACAAGCCCACAGCCTCATAATAAACCTAGTTTATCCTCATCGTCTCATCCTCCTTCCTCCACTCCTCCATCACCTCCTATAGATCATGCCTCATCATCTACACAAGCAACATCTCCTCAAGAATACCTCCCTTCCTCACCTTCTCCTGATGCACCAGAACAAGAAGGAAATGGAAATGAGCAAGACAGTGACAATGAGGGTAATGGTGACAATAATTCAGCCCAAAGTGAAGACGAGGGTGATGATGATTTGAGCCAACAAGAGGTAGAGGTAGAAAATGATGAAGAGGAAGAAAATGATGAGGAAGAAGAATAAAATGATGAAAAGGTAGAAACAGAAAGTGAATAAAAGGCATAAACAGAATGTGAAGAAGAGACATAGGAAAATAATGAAGAAAAGGGCAGTGAGAAAAATAGTGAGAAAGAGGCAAAAAGTGATGAAGAGACAAAAAATGATGAGCTGACCTAGAAATAGGTAGATAACATGGAAACGGAGGATGAGGATGAAAATGTAGAAGATATGGAAGAGGATGGTAATGATAAACATGATGACAGTGAGGAAAATGCAGAAACTAAAGGCAACAGTGACACCCATGAAGCAAGCCTCAGTGATGAACAGGACAAGAAGGAGGAAAAAAATCATGACAGTCATGACAATAGTCAAGATAGTCATGATGACAGTGAAAAAGGTGAAGAGGGTGATGATGAAATTGAATATCATAGAAATGAAGAGGTAAGAAGCTTTGATGAAGAATAAAATGACAATGCAGAAATCAATGAAGAGGTTTAGATTGGTGATGATGTTGAGAACAAAGAGGATAATTAGGAAGAAAAAAACATGATGAATGATGATACTAATAATGAAAATGAAGAGTTTTATGATAGTAGAAAGGACCACATCCATGATCAAGACACCAACAAGATCACACTCACACCTCTTCCATTGACATATCAAAGAGGGTCAAGGCTTATGTTTGCTGCTTATAAAAGGCAAGGGACCATGCCATCCACCTCAGCTCAGCCACTAGACAAAGGAAAAAAAATCGTAAAGCAAGAAGAAGAAGATCATGAGGTGGAAAGGGCGTTTGAAATCATTCAGGTGAATAGTGATGAGGAGAATGAAGCAAGGATCTCAAACTTTCTCATCCAGAACAAAAATTCCCTTATTAAAGACCTCCAAGAAAATGTTAATATGGCCAAGAATGTAAATGATGCCCTTGACTTGGAGAATAGGTAGCTAGGAGCACAAATTTCAATTTATGAGGCTAGAGCCATCAAGGCCCGGAAGGAAGCCCAAAGAGCACAAGTAAAACTAGAAGAGTTCATGGGCACTTATTAGAAGACTCAGGATGAAGAAGGGCAATCTATGAGGAGACCTAGAACCATGGGGTTGAAGAAGGAATTGGAAAAACAAAGAGAACAAGAATAAGCCCTAGCAGAAAAAATCCTTCCAGATGAGCTGTTGGCCATAGAGATAGCACATGATCGGGATCCTTGGTTGGAAAGAGCCAACATACACTTGGAGGCCAAGTTGAAGAAAGAAAATCATGATCTCGATCTCCAAAAGAGGATGACCAACCATTATGCCCAGAGAAACCAAGTTGCAATGGCTAAACTCAAGAATGCCCACATTAAGATCCAGGCACTAAAAGAGGCAAAATCATCTCTACAGGTCTCTCAAAACCCATGAGGCACACATCCACCAAATTTGCGAAAATTTTGACAATTTTTGGTTTTTTGTGAATTTGGAGGCCTATAAGCACAACACCCTTGGCACTACGCTTTTACATCAGACATCCTTAGAGGGATAACTTAGAATTTTTGGAATCCTCATGCCTAGTACACTATGCTCACCAAATTTCATAGCATTTGGAGCATTTTTAACCCCTCAAAAGGTCAAAAAACACCTCATTTTCTACCTTTTTGCCTCATTTTCAGGCTTGGTGCTATGCTCAGAGCAGTTTGGGGAATTTGGATTTTTTAGTAGGTTACAGGTGCTCAATCATAAAATAAAAGGTATATTTCGAAAGTAGACTCAGCAGGCTTTCCAACGGGCCATCGCAGGGAAAATTTTGACATCGGGAAGGTCACCAAAACTTGGCTCTAAGTGGACCTATTTTCTGCCTGTGAAGGTGCTGCACTTTTAGGCCTCACTATGTGTTTTTGGCCAAAAGTCAACAAAGCACACACATTAATTGAAAAATGATATTTTAATGTTTTTTGAGGAAAATCACTCTAAAATTAGGTGCTAGGATTTATTTTGGCATTTATTTCATGGGATATTTTGTGCCTTGGGCCTTGCATGTTCTCTTGGGCATTAATGACATTTATGAATGATTTTGACATTTTCCAACCCTATCTAGGGTTTTTTCCCTCGTTTTCTAAATAAATAAAACATGAAGGCTTCATTGTAAATGTTGGAATTTGATGACTCTTTGGAGCAATACATAGTTTTTTTTTAGATTGGAGAAGAAATTGGTGTTGTGGAGTTTGTGAATGGCTTGTCTTGATTGATGATGGAGAAGGTTGCTTGCAGGATCCCTGAGCTTGGTTAATGGTGATGTGCTTCTATTCAGTTATTGTTTTCTCATGTATCATTGTGTTTCATCTTTATTTATTGCATTAGGACAAATTTTTTAGACTAGGAAATGTTTTCAAAGGCACCTTAGCTCTATTTTTTCTTCATTTCCTCTATGTTTTCCTCTGCTGGGCCTTTTTAGAGAATTCTTAATTTCTCTCTAGAGCCCCCAAGCTTGTTTATTTCATGAATGGTTCAATACAGTAGGTATCAAAGATGATTTATGGTTATCCCTGCTTGTTTGATGTCTCTAAACACTATTCATGAGGTCTCTCTCAAAAGTACCATTGATTAGGTTTTCCAAAGAGGCTATGTTTCGATCATTCCTTTTGTCCATGCTTGAATAATTTTTTTGGAGATCTTCATAGCTATGATCAATGATGTTTAGGCATTCCCTCTTCTTTTATTAGAGTTATCTGTGTATATTGAATGTATTCTAACCTTGAAGGTGAAATCACTAGAAGTTAAATGAGTTTCTTGCTTTGTATATTTCAATGGATTGTATGTCTGAAATGCTTACTTGCTGAAGTTGAATCAAAGATTTATTAGTGTGCCCTGTCTATTGATTTCTTCTTCATGCTAAATAGTGTCAAGGTATTTCCTTATTTTTTAAGTACATGATAAAGGATTATTAATTTCCCTTTGTCCTACTTTGTTCACAAACTTGATGTTCACTCCATTTCACAAAATCCTTGAGAATCCATCTGACCAATGCTAGATTTGCCTTGTGATCCACCCTGATTTACTATTGAAACTTTCTATGAATTTTATTGACTCCATAGCCCAATGAATTGAATATTTCCTCACTCTATCTATTCTACTTGATCATCTTACCCAACCAAAACAAAAAAATCCCATACTTCACAACTAGCCTAAAATCAAAACCCTAGAAGCAAACAAGCTCATATCCTTTGCTCAAATAGAGAGAGCCCTCTCTAAGTCCAGGAAGGATAGGTCCTATGACTCCAAAGACTAGTCTGATGTTACCCATTGCATTTGATCTCACCAATATAACAAATCATGAGAACCTAACACCACAGGCATACATGTAGATAGAGTGTGTAAACAAGTGGCTAGGAAGCTACTTGGAGAACTGTGTTCTGGGGCAGCAAAGAGCATGGTTGTGTTGGTCCCATTTGGAGGGATGTTGTTACCATCTGAAATTTCATATGGAAATCAATATGTCTCTACTTTTAGTTCCATGTGGTGATGATGCTCTAGTAATTTTTAATAGCCTAGTTGGAGCAAGCAAGGCTTGTAGAGTCCAAGATTGGATCCAAGAGAATCAGGACATATTCTGGTCTCTTAAGGACTACATTACTACAGCCAAATATGAACATAGGTTATATACCGATCATAGGTGGGTAGAGATATATTTTTGGATGGAAAACTTGATCTTTCTCCATCTTCTTCCTTGCAAACAATCTACATTGAAGGATAAGGGGACTGAGAGCCTCTGCTATGGACCATAATGGGTGTATATCTTATTGGGGAAGTAGCATATGGGTTGGAGCTTCCCATGGGGAGTAAGGGCTCCAAAATTTTTCATGTCTCATGTCTAAAAAGGACCATGGGACATCATGTAGTTGCCATCATGAATCTCCCACCTCTTTATGTTGTGAGCCAATTGGCTACCTTGGACACTTGGGAGGGGAAACTAAGGAACATTATGATTGGAGAAAATCTGATTCAGTGGAGGAATCTACCAGATGAGGATGATACATGGGAAGGAGAGAAGATTTTGCAACATCCATCCTTGTAGTTGCTTTAGGACAAACAACATTTGGGAGGGGAGGACTGTAATATTCCTAATTATATTTTAGCTATCTGTAACATTAAATTTTGTTTTTATTAATAAAATATATGAATAAGAGAGTAGAGAGACCCATAAATATCTTTAGTAGGAATAAAACCACTTCTAATGTGAATGTGGATCAGTCCATCTAGTTTAATAAGACACTCCTTGGTGTGAATGGGGGTCAATGCATGTGGATGGGGTCAATATTGACCAAATCAACAATGTAGTCATGGAGGTAGTGGAGAGATATTGGAGGACATCACAATCATAATGGGAGGGAGTCTCTATGAGAGTATCATCTTTAATGAGTGGGAACCAAGGGGAGGAGGCTCATAAATCATATAATGAAGGGGATGATAGCCATAGAGGGCATTCTGAATATTTTTTATGTTTTTTCTTTTATGACTTTCTACATGCTTTAGCTTTTTAGCAGAGTCTGCTGTGTTGTTTAGCACAATGGTGTTTCTGGGTGGAAATCCCACCCTCATCCTCGGGGGACTTTGAGTGTCCACTCAAGAGAGGTTCCTTTTAGCTTCATTCCATCATCCAGCATCAAGCCAATCTTCATCCACCTCCAGCACTGTAGTCTCCTTCAGAAATTTCATAATTCAAGAGGGTAGTTTTAGTGGAGGGTTGATAACCCACTTTCTGTAATATTCCCAATTAGCTTTTAGCTAGTTGGAATATTAAATTTTGTTTTTGCTTCTTAGTTAGAAGAATAAAAGGGTAAGGAGACCCATAAATATCCTTAGTAGGAATAAAATCACTCCTAATGTGAAAGGGGAGCATCTTAGTAGCTGGATAAAGCACGCTTATGTGTGAATAGGGGATGAAGCATGTGGATGGGGTCAAGTTTGACCAAATCAACAACGATGGTATGGAGGGAGTGGATAATCAATGAGAGATAACACAATTTTGGAGGGAGAATATTTGCATGGAAGTAGCATCATTAATGAGTGGGGCCAAGGGTGAGGAAGCTCACAAAGAATATAAGGGGATGGAAGCCATGGAAATCATGTTGATTACTATTATGTTTATGGTCTGTTATGAATTTTGGATCTCTTTAGATGTTTAGCAGGGGCTGGAGTGTTGTTTATCACAAGGGTGTTCCCAAGAGGGAATCCCACCCTCATTCTCAAGGGACTTCGACTGCCCACTCAGGAAAGGTGATTGAGCTGCATTTCCACATTCTGGAATTAGGCCAAGCTACAACCCAATTTCTTCCAGGGTTGTGCTGTGTTTTAGGGTTGCAGTAGTGGAGGATTTGATAGGGCCATTTTTGAACTTGTCTTCATTGGAGGAGGCAATATTTACATTGGGAGGTCATTAAGGAAGATCCTTGGGAATTATTATAGAATTTGGCACCAAGCCAAGCCATTACCATCCCTTACAAAGCAGTTTCAGTCTTGGACTTGTTATTTCAGAGGGCAGTTGCAGGGGTGGTTTCAGTGCATCATTTGGGGAGTTAGATGTTCAATGAAGGGATCAACATTTCACCTGGAGAGTCTATTGGGAGAAGTGCCACACATTTCTACATCAGCTTCAACCATATCTTCCAATCTATTCAGTTGTAGTGAATCTTCATCCCTAGGGTTGTAGTTCACCATCTTGTTTTCTGTATATTTCTGGAAACCCTTTTTGGGTTGTCTTGGAAAGGTGTTTTAGAGCCTACATCTCTACTTCTGACATTATTTGAGAATTGTATTATCATATACATATGTTTATATTATTAGTATTTGGTTACATTCACTATGACTGCACTGTATTAGCTCTCCAACATTTTTTGTAGCATATACATTCTATGTTTTGATGATTTTCTACATTGGAGGCTTCTCTTGCCTAGATTGAGGGTATTGATATCCAAGATATTGTACTCATTTGTTGTTTTTATACTTAATACCATGGATATATGTTTGGCTCATGCTAGATGTATTGATATTTACTGCTTCTTTCCACTTTTATGTGCTATATTGTTGCTCTCCCAATTTTGGGATATTACACTTTCTTGAGCTTATTTTCTTGTGAGGGGATCAACCCTTCATTTGGAAAGTTAGTGGGGAGGAGTATCGGCCATTTTTACATCAAATCAGCCATATCCCAGCATTTATTTAGTTGCAAATCATAATTCAGCCCTAGGGCTACATTTTTCATATTGTGTATTTCCGAAAACCCCTTTTGGGTTCTCTTGGAATTGTGCTAGAAAGCCTAGATCTCTAATCCTAGCATTTTCTGAGCAATATATCAGAAGATCCACTTAATCCTAGTTTCTAGTAGTAGTTATTTCCAGTGGGATTCCACATTCATGGCCTCCCAACAATTTATATAGCGACAATTTTTCATGTATTTATGTATTGGGTCATTGAGGCGTCTTTTGCCTAGCTTGAGTGTCTTTTCCCTCAAGATATTGTACTCATTTTCTGTTGTTACATCTAATAAAATGGCTCTATGATAAGCTCATTTTTTGATGTATTGATATTTACTACATTCTCCATATTTATGTTCAATATTCTTGTTTTTCCTAATTTGGAATATTACAATAGTAGATGACTTGACACAGTCCCCTGCTCCCATATGAATGCTAGAAGTCCTCTAGACATGCCCATCACAATGAAAATATCTACGATTTTCTTCGGGCCCTATCGATCCTTCATATGATCGTTTGATTGTCTTTGATGTTGACAAGTCAGAACTTCCCCCTTTACCTTCATTCGCTACCTTCCAAATACCAGTCAAAATCTATAATTCACATGTTCAGAGACGAATCATTGACGAGGGCACATCCACCTATGTGATGTCTACCTATGTTTGGAATAAAATCAGATCCCCCAATCTATCCCAATCCACCATCACTTTACGTGCTTAGGACAGTCACCCTTTTCAGCCCCTTGGTATGTTCCACAATTGTCTAGCCACACTTTTGGGAAAGAATATTTGTATTGACATAGAAGTCATTGATATCCCCTTGGATTATAATATCATCTTGGGTTGTAGTTAAACCTATGTGATTTCAGCTGTCACATCTGAAGTTCACTGTAAGATGTGCTTCCCCGATGTTATCACTGGAAAATTAGACAAGCAAAGATGAAATTATTAAATGTAAGGCAGAAGGATGTATAGGGCTAAGGCACATTAGAGAATCTAAAGAATTTAAAAAATCTCTAAGTTCCATAAGAAAAATCAAATTGTGCACTCAAGAAACTAACAGATTGTTCCTCCGTGCATAAATTTCTTCGATAGGCGCACCCTTGCACGACTTTCCCTCAAAAATCCGCGAAAACCTGAGAGTGGCAGAAGTCACTTTTCGAGACCACAAGGCACACTCCAGAAAATTGATCCCACACTTGAGGCCACCCAAGGATAGTCACCTAAGCCTCTTTGGGACCTCAAGGGAGCACACAATGGAATAATCCCCCTCTCTTGGGTCACCATCCACCAATGTACCAAGAGATGGAAGGAGAGTTTGAATTCATCTATAAAATACCACCATGAGATGAACAAAGGGAGAGCACATTGTTATGCTAGCCAAAATTGCTTCAAGAAATCCAGCAGTGTGTGATCCAGAGCAGAAGTAGAGAGGGGATTCAGTTGTTGGCCATCAAAAAACTCCAATCCTTAAGAGTAGAGAGAGAGGCATTGCGCCAAGGAAGCTAGGAGGTAAAAAGTCCTTGCATCAGGTCTTAGAAATCCATATTTCTAAGGGCCCCTTGGCAAGTGTGTAAATGTTCTATATTTTATTCCTAATAACACACAATAAGAGGGGATATAGATGCCACCATTATTATTATTGTGTTGTTTGACTCTATATGAGATTTCATGTTATTTTTTTAGTTTAGCTTTTGTTTTCTCTCTACATATGCATACTATATCATTATCTAATGTGTTTTGTTTTATGGCATGTTCACTAACCTGCTAACTCTTTTTTTTATCTGCCTTTGACTAGAAACATAAGAGGAAACAACCACTCCTCTTAAAAAAGTGCGGATTGGTACACTCGTGCACCAAACCCACCAACATAGGATTGGTGACTCCACTAATTTTACTTCCTAGATAATGTGGTTGTTCCTTTTGCAGAGACCTCTTTCTTGCTCTCGAGTTTGGCTTGAACAACCCCTTTTCTCTTCTTCTCTGCATGTTCACCCTCAGTGATAGGCTGAAGCTCAGAATATCCAAAATATTTGTTGTAGGAAATTTGTGTGGCTTTTACAAACACAGATGCACGCGACTGCATGCATTCAGTAGTGACTTGCATGTATACTACGGGCATGTGTGAGTCTTTTCCACGTGGAAACCAGAGGCAGAAAATTTCTGCTATTTCCCTTCATTTCCTATTTTGAAGTGACTGGCAGCCCATAAGAAATTTTCTAGCACTAAGTGAGGTGTCCCATGACTTGTTAAAACTCACTCTTGGTTGCATTTTAGTAGTTTTAGGCGTTAGTTTTAAAATTTCAAAGTTTATTTTCACAAAGTGAACACATAGTTTAAGTAGGGGGAAATTAACTTGCATTCTAAAATAGTTTATGTTTTACGAATTTATGCACCAAAAACACATAAGTAATTAGCCAAATTAAGTGGCCCTAGTCCATAGATTCTTAGCTAGTTTTTTTAATTTTTCTAGTTTTAAGTCATTAATTTTAGTTCAATTTTTGGCACTAGGATTTAATTATCCTTAGAGAGAAAGTAATTTTTGTTGCGTTTTCACCCTTGGGTGACCCTATGAAAGCATATGAACACTCTCTTCTGATAGTTTTCCATCTCCATTTAGTTGATCATTTAGATTAACTAGGCAACATTGTAAGTGGCCCATATCCGCACATGTTTTGATTTTGAGCAAGGAACAACCAAACGTCGCTTAATAAGGGATTTGAAAAGGATCACCGCATATCCACATGTTAAAACTATGCGATTGTTCACCTCTTTCTCACACACTTTCACACCTTAAGTGAATCAAAGCCACCCTAAAACTAACTTAAATAAACTCCTTAAACTCCCCCCACAGAGGCCACAAAAAAATTTATAGTTTAAGTTAGGACTAAGGGGGTAGGCATCTAATAAGCCACCTTAGTCAGTTTATATCTTGAAACATAGAAGTTGACTTTTTTGGGAAATTTTAAATCTGTTTATCTTCCCATGGAAAAGAAAACCTAAGCACCACAAAGACCAGATTCAGAGGGGGTTAAGCATAGGCCTAGTGCATGCGGTATTATTCGAGGTTACTTGACTCGTCTAATACTCGGTACTGATAGCTGAATTACCAAGAAGCTCAAGACTCGAACACTCATGTGGGATGATGATACTTAGAGACCAAAACTAGGGAATCCTTCCATATATGTGATAGTGTAGGCAACAATAGATCCTCTACCTTTACCTTGGTTGATTTTCTTCGGTTGAATGGGGGCATCGCCAGCTCCTTAGAGACGTTGTGCCAGCATTCACAAGATATATTCTCAAGGCTGAGTTACATTTGAGAGTGTGAGGATGATTAGGTCTTCTAGAATTTGAGTATCATACGCAAAAACAACAAAAACCATATTTTTTATTGACTAGTCACATAGGATTAATCTAAAGGGAAAATTTACCTTTCATTTTTCGCTTTGTTTTATGTATGTGATCAGATTTTTTCTTTGATTATAATATCTATCACCTCAAATATTTCCAAAAAAATACCTAGTCGATGCAATACAAACCCAATGGGACCTTAACATTCTAGACATCTTTTGGACCTCCCCCCATTACTGGGAGGGGTTCTAGGTCTTTCACCATTTAGCATGAAAGATAGAACACTGCCACCCTTATCGGTTCATCCTTTATTGGGGCATCGTTAGTTGGGAACCCTCGTCAGTCC
Organism: Pinus albicaulis; assembly: GCA_034641835.2. NCBI lineage: Eukaryota > Viridiplantae > Streptophyta > Pinopsida > Pinales > Pinaceae > Pinus > Pinus albicaulis. The sequence goes on from CM076583.1 coordinate 747,822,853, forward strand.
CCCAATGCCACACCAGTGAACACCCCCATAAGGTCACCACATACCACTCCACCCACAACCCCTAGGGGACAGAGAAGCGCAACCCATTCGGGAAGCCAAGTGAACTCACAGCTGGGTATGTCATAGAAAAACCATATACCTAACCAGAACACTATGTCTTCATCATGTGCAATGGGTCTCAATTTTGCAGTCACCTTTCTTAGCTTTGTTAAACCTACTAGATTTAACCAAGCTAATAAACGACCCTATTGCACACAACCCTACATGGCCACCCATGCCCATGAAGCTCCCTTTGGAAAATCCAATGTTTGAAGGGAAGTAAGCGGAAGACCTTAGAAATCATGTCATGAATTTCCACCTATGGTGTTCATTGAAAAACATCATTGACGATACTATTTGACTAAGAATATTTCAACACAACCTAACTGGAATAGCCGCGAAATGGTATGTGGAGAAACCAACTTCTACACATGGAACTTTTAGTGCCCTCTCTACTGCGTTCCTTACCTATTTTCAGTTACCCATCCACCACGATTCCAGAATGGAATTACTGACCCACTTTAGGTAGAAACCCAGAATCCACATCTTGAACCATCTTCAGGAATGGTGGTGACATCATAGTTTATGAAAAACCAAAATTGACGATTGAGTTTTGTTAGACATGTTCCTAAAAATTCTCACCACTGATATTTCAATGGATGTGGCAACAAAAAATCCCATATTTGAAGATAATTCCATCAGCAAGGGCCAACAACTCGAGTTGATCTATACACAGTCAAGATATATTTACAATATCCTTCCTAAAGCCCCGCACCTGCAAACTTACTAAGAATTTCCAGGTGCATCAAATTCCGCAAACGGTTTGATTGGGTCATTGACACAAAATCACCTAAGTAGCGATGTTCAGTACCCTGTTTAGGCATATGATTCTAACCAAAACGTCTCGCAACTCTGCTACCAAAGTCATCATGCACTTTCGTAAAACATGATCAATAGGGTGTCATCATACCACCATCAGTAGGGAGGTCCATATCCTCTAGCTCAGTGGACCTAGTACGTAGCTAGACATGCAGATGAAAGAGCTCCCCCCCAACATCCATTCATAAACGAAGCACACAGACCTCAATACGCCCAGCCCCCAGCACAAAACCCACCCATGCAGAATAATTCACATGTGAACTTTGTGCAACCTTCCCAAGCACAACTGTGACAACCATACAATTAGGTAAATCTGAACTATCCTCTAAATGCAGTAAAGAAAAAAGAAAAAAAAAAAACAAAGGGAAATCTTGGACAGGGGGGGAATAATCAGCAACACCCTCCGCGATCTCAAGATGGAGGAAAATCCAAATGAAATCAAAACAAGGAGCTTAACAACTCCCAAGGGCAGGACAAGAGGGTGAATCTTCAGACCAACCACTCTTGTTCAATCTGTGGTGAGTATGACCATTACACTCACCATTGTCCCAACCTCTCTGATCTGAAGAAGCTTTAAGGTAACCTTGGGAAAGGGGGATCCTCACAGTAGACAATAGTCATGCAGGAGCCTTTCCCCCATCAAGGGATAGTTATCACTCAACAGCAGCAAACAAAACCCAACGATTCTAAAAAAAGCAACCATGAAATATACATGACTAGAGAAGAAATATTTTTTCAGACTCGAAACCAAAATTATGATACCCCACTAGACACTAATTCTTCAAGGGCTAGTAGAATTGCACCAACAACACCTTTGACCATATCAAAGATGCCTATTGAACCTTTTCCAAAAGTGGCTAAGGGACAAATTAGGCGAGCAAGAAAACATTCCAAAGCGACCCATAACTATAGCATTGTGGATGATCTAGCTCAATCCCATGCCGTCATGTCAGCTTTGGAGGTATTACAATCATGCCCAAAGCAAAGGAATGCCTTAATTTCCGCATTAGGTGCCATCTACCCTACCAATTCATTCCTAATGGATTTCGACTTAGAAAAAGTTAACCCTATGCTTCCTTCAATGGTCACCTTCCAGATACTGGTGTCAATTCAAAAAATCACCATTATACGATGTATCATTGACGAGGGTGCATCCACATGCATCATGTCAGAAAACTTCTGGCAGAAGTTAGGGTATCCTGAACTAAAGCCATCAAACATCACACTTAGAGCATACGTCGGTCGCCCTTCAGCTCCATTCAATCTCTACCAAAACTTCCCAGTATGCTTAGCCAACAAGACGATCCTTATAGACATTAAAGTCTTGGATGCTCAACTAGATTACAATATACTCCTTGGCAGGAGTTATATGTATGCCATGTAAGCCATAGCCTCCTCCGTCTTCCAGACTATGATGTTCCCCCACGAGGACCACATCATTACTATCGACCAATTGACATACCATGATAAGAGACCCCTAACAAATACAGATGTTTTCCTACCCTATGTAGGCACATATGCCGAGACGCTTACACGGTACCAAGAATATGGCCCTGGCTAGTTCAAACCATCGTCGATCCTTGGGTAATTCCTATGAGATCCCCCCATCATACCAGAGTCATCGTCTGATGTCACAAATGCCCCAGTGTGCATGATGTCCACATAAATCACCAAATCCAGCCAAGAGGCGGAGACAAGCAGTAACAATATTGAGTCCTTGAATACGAAAAATTCTCTAGCCTACATCACCTCCGAAACCCCTTTCGTCTATCCCCTATCTATTTTTGTGTCACAACAAGTATTGGCCATTGTGGTGTTACCAAACTTATAATTTTATATTCCAGTTTTGTACCTGGTCCCTCCTACCACGACAGGAGCCACGCACATCACCTCTACACAGTTAATCCCCCTCAGTACAAAGGAGGCCCCACCCATTTAGGAGACTGTCGCAAACGTCCCTTCGAAGGAAATTACCATCACAAACCCGATGGTTACAACCAATAACACCAATAAAAGAGGAAAGAAGGTAGAGAATCCCACCATGCAACGGGAATTACAACCTTATGCCATATGTGACATAGTAGGCCACCCTACCCATATTTTCCCGGAGCTGGATGAATTAAAACTGCTCCTTAGCTCTGTGGTAGATATCACGGCAACAAGTTACCATAAAAAGGAACCAACCATGAAAAATCAAGGAAAGCCATTGTGTACCAATCATGCATGTGATATCTGTGGCCATTATGGGCACTACACCCATAATTTCCCAGAAATTTCGTGATTCAGGGACACCTTACACACCATCGAGAAATCCTATCAAGAGGATCCCTCCATATAGTCAACTGGAGAAGAACCTTGCATAATTCTATACCTAGAAGAGGAACAACAGTCACCTGAAAGATACCTAGTCATTCCTCCTCCCCCTATCAATCATTTTGCACTTTGTAATGAACGCAATCATTTCATCATTGAATGCCCAACCCTATAAATGTTTCAGAGATGGTATCCAGTCCATGTAGCATACCGTGTTGACCTTCTAGCCACTCATTATTCATGCCAGGTATGCGGTGGAAATTATCCAATACGTCAATGCCATTACATCCCTCGATTCCATATAGCATTAGATAGTTTGCGCTTAGCCATATTCTGCCTCTCCTGAGAAGATGGCTTTGACTCTAAATCCATGAACAACTCGAAAAATCAAGAAGATGTGACAAGTAGATCCATCCTCTTCCTATCAGTTGAAAAATGACCAGTCGGGGAACCCTTAGTCACCCCCAACCACCCTCCACAGATAATACAAACATGTGTGTTATGTAACATGCCTAATCATGTGGTTTCCACTTTCCCTAACTTAGAAGTGCTATGCCATTGGTACCAAGTCACACCATCAAACGAGTAGGAAGGGAACCCCATATCCAAGATGTTTTGCCTGGTATATCAAGGCAATCACCATGAGTAGTGATGTACCATATCTTTCGAATATGTACTTTAATAAACATGATACATATGTCATAGAAAAAATGTCGAGATCTTATCAAACCAAAACCTAACAACCACAATGCAAGGAAAACGCCCCCAAGCAATCTACAACATACCCATTTCAGCATATGGGGCAGGTTAGGAAGGCTCGCTAAACAAGCATGACCTAGGTTCAACCTAGGATAACATGCGGGCTATGCAACATAATTATCCACCAGGTCAATCAGTGTGAAGAAATGAAGCACCTTGCAAACAATTTTCACATAATCTCCTCACTCACACAAAGATACCTCTCTAACCAAGAAAAACTCACGCATGGCTATTGCCGAATTTTCTCACACTTTCATCATACAATTAAATTTGATCATCTCCCAGATATTAGAATGTAAAGAGAAGCATTAAGTCTACACTCCCCAAGAGAGCTAGACATACCCAAGCCAAAAACTCAGAACTGGCAACAGAGGACCTTCTCCTCCACGTCCGATCCCTCCCGAGCATCCACTTTGTTAGGGTTCCATGATTTGGCAGATTGGTAGACCAAATGACAGGGTAACATGGATCCAAGCTTTTTAGTCTGAGGACCTAGCCTTCCTGGACTTAGAGAGGGATCTCTCTATTGGGTGCAAAGGATGTGTTCTTTTTTCTCTAGGGTTTTGATTTTAGGATAGTTATTACGTTTTATGGTTTGTTGTTTGTTTTGGTTAGGTAATATGGTTAAATGGAATATGAGGAGTGAGAGGTTGTCAAAGCCATTTGGCCATGGATTCAAGTGAAAGTGAAGAGAGTAAAGATGATCAAACAGAGTGTGTTGCAGGGCCAATTTAGCAAGGTCAATGGATCCTTAAAGTGATGTGTGATGTGTAGTGAACATTAAGTTTGGGAAATACTAAGAAGTCTTAAACATATATAGTTTAAAAGTTACAATCCATGAGGTAGGGAAAACCATTAATCTCAATAAACCATAATCTAAACTAATAAACATCCAAGAGAAACATTCTAGTGATACATAGAGAGCATAAGAGCTTTTAACTTTAAAAAATCACCTTCAGATTTTGGGAAAACACATAAGAAAATAAAAAAAACTCAATTTATGGAGTGGGGACTCCTAAAAAACATATATCAAGTTATTTGGAATTCTGAAACAAGTTTGCAAGCATGGAAAAAGGGCAAGATCGAACGAGACCTCTTTGACTTAACATAACAACCAATATTTCATAGAAAGGCTTCAAGATAAGGTTTTGAAAAATTCAAATAAGTAGGGCATACCTTGAATCATACTTGTAAACTAGCATAATAACCATACATGAAGCAAAAACCAATTTTTAGTGCACCTAAGGAGCAATCAAGGGTTCCTTAAGATGGCCAAAAGAGAAAACATCAAAGCTATAACAATCAGGAGGACTGAGGTGCCTTCAAGAACATGTCTCAACCTATACTTTTCTAATTTATAGCAGCCAAGAAGCATGAAACATAATGATAAAAAAGGAAATAATAGACAAATTAGGAAGACATCACCATTCACCAAGCTATGGAATCCTACAAACAAGCTTCTCCATCATCAAGCCAAACAAGGCTTTCATCCACTTCACAAAACCAATTTCTTCTCCAAGCTCATGAAACCATGTATATTGCTCTTCAAGCTCATAAAATTCCAAAAAAATACATAGGGGCCTCATACTCTATTTATGGATTAAATGAGGACTAAAACTCTAAATGTGGTAGGAAAATGTCAAATATAGTCATAAATATCATTTATGGCTAAGAGACCATGCAATGCCCAAGGCACATAATATCCTAAGAAATAAATGCTAAAATAACTATTTGCACCTAATTCTAGCTTAATTTGCCTCAAAAAACTCAAAAATATCTATTTGCAATAAATGAGTGTGTTTTGTTGACTTTTGGTCCAAAACACACTAGGCAGCCTCTGTGTGTAGCCCCACTTCAGCAGAAAATAGCGTCTCTTGCAGCGAAGTTTTGCACCCCTTCTCGACACCGGATTTGGCTCCTTGATAGCCCATTCGAAAACCTGATGAATCTACTTTTCAGAAATTCTTGTGTTGTGCTGAGTGGATTCCATTTACTAGTCCAAAAACAAAATCTCCCAAGACTGCTCTGTGAGTAGCTCTTGGTCTGAAAATGAGGCAGAAAGGTCAAATGTTTGATGTTTGTTAACCTTTTGAGGGGGTAAAAATGCTCCAAATGATCTGAAAATTGGTGAGAATACAATTGGCGATGCGATAAATCAAAAAATGCAAACTTTGAGAGCTAAGGATGCACCAATTTTGTGCGTAGCACCTATGGTGATGCGCTCTGAAGGGTCAAAATTTGGAAAAAACAAAAAGTTGTCCAATTTGCCTCAAAATTTGTGGAGAGGTCCCTCAAGAGGTCTTGGACACCTGTTGAGAAGCCTCAGCCAAAATACCAAGGCTGTCCTGCACTTTGGCTCTTTTTAGGTCTTCTAGCTTAATGAGGGCCTTCCTTAGTTTGGCACATGCAAGCATGTTCTTCCTTGCATAATGCTTTGTTATTTTCTTTTTTAGGGAAAGGCCTTCCTTCACCTCCTTGAAATGCTTGTGCTCCTCTTTGTAATAGTAGATGACACATTGTGCCAACTAAAAGTCTCTTTCCCACTCCTGAAGCTGAGCATCTTTCTCCAAGAGAAGCAATCTTGTGTTCATCTCTTTGTCCTCAGTGTCACTATCTAAATCAATGAATTGAGGCCCTTGAGAAGTAATCTTGATCCTTTTGCTTCTCCTTACCTTGACTTGTTGCTCACCCTTGTCCATCTTTTCCTTTCCTTTGTATTTTTTCTTGATAGCTAGAGGAGAGATGGCCCTTTTCCTTTTTGAGGCAGCAAACACATCTCTTTTGCCTCTGTGGTAGATGCATGTGAGAGGAGTGATGAGGGTGTGTTGATCCTTGATGAAGTCACAGGCCTTTTCATCTTTTCCATGGCTTTCATGAGTGACTTCATGCTCCATTCAGTCACTGATTTCTTGACCTTCAACCTCATCAACATCCTTGCTTTCCTCACTGTTTTTCTCACTGACATATTGGCTCTCAAACTGACCACTATCCTCCTCACTTGCCTCATCTTGTCTTTGTCCTTCACTAAGGTTTTCTTCTTTGTCACTTTCATCATTGTCACTTTGAGTTCCTTGGTCATTTGGAGGATGATTAGTGTCATGACATTCACGATAGTTGTCATGACTATTTTCTTGCTCATCAATGATTGTCTCCTTTGTGCCACTGCTGTGGTCACTGACTTCACTTTCAAATTCTATTTTAGCCTCATCATTTATCTACTCTTGGTCTTCTGTTTCTTCATCATCTCCCTCTCTCTTAATTTTCATTTTCTCCATTCATTTCAACACTTTTGTCCCTGTGATTGGGCTCACTTTCATGTTCAAATTCGTCATTGTCTTTTCTTCCTTGTACACTCTCCTGCTAACTTTCATCTTCATGGTTATTTTCATAATCCCCTTGGCTATCATCCTACTCATCATCAACACTCTTTTCTACATTTAACATTGTTTTATGAGTGTCATCAGTGTCACTGTTTTTCTCCTCTCCATCATTGTCTTTCCCTTCAGGGTTGTTATGTTCATCCTCTTCCTCTATGTCATCATCACCCTCCTCTTCACAATTAAGCTCTATTTCTGCCCCTGCATCACTTTCATCACCCTCTTCGTCTTCCTCAATGGATTCTGTCTCTTCCTCACTATTGTTTTTTTCTTTAGTACTGTTGTCCTCTTCTTTATTTTCTTCATCTACCTTAGTTTCTGCTTCACTGTCCTTTTCCTCTTCATTTTCCAATGTTTTCTCCTCATTAGAGTTGTTGTCATCACCTTTATTTGATGTATTAGGAGAAGAGATAGAAGGTGAATTTCCTTGTGGTGAAGACATGTGTGGAGATGATGGAGGAGTGGAGGTAGGTGGGTGAGAAGCGGAAGGAAGATTCTGCTAAATGAAGGCTTGGGGATTGGAAAATACATCATGAGAGATAAAAACCTCCCAAGGGATTCCTTGCCCCTCTATCTGGTGTAAAACAATAATCTTGACCAAAGAGTGGTGAAAAAATCTCTGCATTTGGTGGACATAACTCCTCTTTTTGACCACTAAATCCATTTTTTCAATGCTCCGATATATGTAGTATGGTAGGTTCAGTAACTTAACCCTAGTGAATTCCACCAGAATCCTTATGTGATAATAGTAAACCCTGGAGTACCTCCCCTCATAGGTGAAGTACTTGATAATTTTCCTCATCAATAAGGCATAACTCTCTAGCAGGTGGGAAAAGGGGAAGACAACCTTGTAGCCTTGCTGACAGCTAGGTTTGAGGTAGGGCTCATAATAACTCAAATCCAATTTCTTTTGTTTAAACCATCTCTCATAAATGTCTGGTATCCCTGTGGCTTTAGCAATGGATTCAAATGGGAGTTCAAAATTCACTCCTGCTAGGTTGACTTGGTGATTTTGCAAATTGAGTATGAACAACCTAGTCAAATCTGAGTGGCTTTGGACTTGCTTGACCTTCTCACAAAATTGATAACATCCAACATCTTGGAAACAAGTAAGTATCATTGGAGAGGAGGTGATTTGAATGGTTTCCAAGGGTTCAAACCTATTAACTCTTCCTCCCTTGTGCTTAGGCTTGGTAGGCCTTTGACTTTCATCACTGCTGGTATGAATATCTTGTTCAGACATGGTGACTGGTTTTGAGCAGAGAAGGTCCTTTTTAAACTTGTTTGAGAGCCTTTAGGTCAAAGGGTGGAAATGAGTGATGTGATGGAATTTTTTTGCAAATGAGGGTAAGATGAAGCATCTAAGGAGTGTTTTCAGTTTTTAGAGGTTGTTCTACTAGTCACTGAGTGTCTTTACATATATAATAACCCTTATTTATTTGCAAACACTAACTTAGGAGGCCAAAAAATTGATTTTTATGCAGCCTAGGGTTTGGTCATATTAGGCCAAAGATGCCTTTCTATATTATGCAAAGAACATTTGGTAAGTGAGGAAAATGAGTCACCAACCTTATTTGACTGTTTGTAGAAGATTTGGAAGCAAAAAACATTGATTTTGGCCCTTTTTGAGCAATTTGGGACAAACCCTATCTGTGCGTAGTGCCTGCCCGACCGTTCAGTTCGGGTCAGGCTGGCCTGTCAGAGCATAGCACCGGGTCACTTCAGATCGAGAAGGGCCAGGAAGGGCCTGTTGGAGTGCAACGTCGGGTTTATTTGGTGGGCATTTGGGCTTCCCCTGTGCCTGTGCGTAGCGCCCACCCAGGTGCGTAGCACCAGGCTCCCGGTGTGCTGCGTAGTGTTAAATAACACTGTGACCACCTCGTCTGAGCGCAGCACCGATGGCTAGGTGCGTAGCACCGGCCTTGGTGCGCAACGCTTGCAAATTATTACCAGTTTTGCACAGAAACCCTTAAACTTCATTCAATGATTCTCTCTCTTTTGAAAATGATAAATGAGGTGGGGAGATACTCAAAAATATATTTTTAACCTTTTGAAGAATAAATTTGAAAGCCAAAAACCATTCTTATAATGTTTTCTTTCTCTTTATTTTTCTCACTGTGCGCTTTTATCCTTTTGGTCCTCTAGGTGGAAAAAAAAGGCTTTTTCTTTGCAGGAAGCCTTTAAATTTTCTTTTCAGATTCATAAACTTCCTGAAGAGGCCAAAACTATGCTTCTCATCTATATTTGGAAAATGAACTCCTTTCATGATTCTTACCACTTATACACAGCAAATTTTGTCATATTTTGCCATTTCTTTCCTCTGATTTACATTATGTTCTGTTTTTCTGTGTAGTTAGGAGAAACCCCTTGGTGGGAGAAAAAACCTAGTAGCAAGCACTAATGACCTTTTTAATCTTTATGTGTTTTTATCACTACAAACATTCATTTGGAAATTATTCTCTTATTAACTCTTCCTGTAGGTAGCCATCCTTGAAAGTTTGTAGAAGTGTTATTTATGGCAAAATCCATCTCTTGCGGAATATTCATTTGATAGGGCGACCCTTGTTGGAGGTTTTATTGTTCTACTATAAACCAGTGGCATATTTGTTCTTTATACCACTTTGACAATGATGTAGGATTAGTGAGAGAGATAAGATAGTTTAAACCCTTTTTTTGTCTTTCATGGCCACTTCTGTTTTTGCAGGTGCTCTGTTTTTGCAGGTGCCTACACAATTTCTGCCTTTTGATCATTGTCTCTTTTGATCCCTTTAAATTTCTGATATCAACCCTTGATGATGTGGAGTCAAGGCCTCTTTTCCAAATCTTAGAAGGCAGATTGAAACCCTCTGAAACCCTCTGTTATTATGAAGGAGGTTCTATTATCACTCTTTGACCAGTTTTGTCAACTTTCCCAAACTGTTAGGTTTTAGGGGTGCTTAGGAAAAGGTATATAGTGTTGTCTTCTAAGTTCCCTGAAACTTCTCAAACTCATTCATTATTTCTAAAAGTCTTAAAATTTCCCTTGATGGAGTTTGAGGTGACCTGTACTTCTTACAACCCTACTATTGATTTACTGCTTGGTAAAAATAGTCATAAAACCTTTATTTTCATCAAACCTGTGCTTGTTGCTTTCTTCTTGTTATGAATGGTCTTCTTGTGATGATTTTCTCATTACCTTATCCATTGCTAGTCTGATGGCCATTTGATCTTCTTGCAGAAATGTGAGAAAAGGGCAGTTGTCCCTTGGCTATATTCATGCTTTTAGGCCAAAAACCTTCCTTGAGTGACCTTTATGATCAGCCTTGGACAAGATCACCTGTCCTTTTATTCTTTGAATGTATTTTCTTCATATAGGAAAAATAGATTTTGTAGGGCACCAAATCCACCCTATGACTTTGTGAAACCCTAGGTGACCTAGTGGAGGCTTACTTGGACTCCATTTTTGGACTGAGACCTAGAATTTGGGATTACCAAGTGCGGGATAGAGTTTATGATAGAATGATGTATTGAAGATCCAAAATCCAATGTACTTTATTTATCTAAATAGTCTACAGAGACAGTTTGAGACCATAAGTGTTTGAGAGTGTTTTGGGAGACACAACAAAGCTATTTGATCGGTAGGCTTAGGTAGTAGTGGGGGTTTTTTAGGAAAAAAAAAACAGACAATTTGGCCGAAAGGTGAAATCATATTGATAGGAAGAGTGACATAAGCCACTAATGGGTTTTCTAGGACTGATAAACATTGTTAGACATGATGGAAAGATGAAATAGTGAAAAACTATTTTTAAGGATGATGAAGGTAGTGAGATTTCTAGAACTCACAATGTTCAAGAACTTTGTTTCTAGAAATCTAGGGAAAACATTTAGTCATCTATGCAGGAAAAAAATACTGATGACTAATAGTGGCTCCACTTGGGGAGGGAAACTCCTTCTTAGGAGGTGTCCAGAACTTCAGATTTCTGGCTTTACGAAGACTAGTGCCTCATTCATTGGGAAATTTTTTTACCTTTTTCTCTTGCTGATGCTTGCTTAAAGCTTATGATCTCACTGATCTGAAATACATTATTAGCTTAAATCCATCTCTACTTACCCAACCTACTTGCCTAACATTTTTTTTTCTTTAGGTGCATTTGGACTAGAAACCTTGACATATTTTTGTTTTTGAAAGCAAATAAACTATCTACTTCTACCTCATTTCTTCTCGGAGCTCAGATTAGGCTGATGAAATCCTTTGATTTTCTACCTGTATTATTCAACTTTCAAGGTTAAACTATTTGACAGGATTTATTCACTGAGCTAAAAAAACATGAAATTGAAAACATGGCTAAATTAGGATTAGACAATCTGATTTACCATGGGTTTGTGGCATAAAATCAAGCTGCACACAAACGCTATTTTTGTACAAAATAAGACTTAAAAAAATTAGGGCTAGGATACATTGTTTGTTACTCATCCCTATTTTCCCCTTTGGTTCTGTTTTAGGCATGTGGAACCAGTATCTTTCTACCTAATCTATCTTTTGACAAGTCAAGCTTGAAAAATTTGACCCATTATCTTTCACTAACTTATCAAAAAATAATTTTAAAACATGCTTCAGCCATGATTAGGATATATGACTAAAACAAGACTCATTTAAGCACTAGTAGTGGTATTTAGACTTACACACTTTTAGTAATTCTTTTTTTTGGGTATGGGGCTCTACCTCTTTTCAAATCTGCCCACTTTTCCATTTTTTTGTTTTGTATTTTTTTTTGTGATTTCTCTCAATATCTTTTCATCAAACAGTGATATGTACAATGAATGAGAAATTATAACTAATACTTAGGACTCTTGGCAGAAATATTGCTTGAGCATCCTGCCATTTATAGGACCTCCAAAAAGTTCTTCTCCATTAAGCCCCTGTAAAAATAAAGCATTATGACCTCTAGCTGGCTGAATAAGGTAAGGGCCCTTCCATAAATTCTCAAATTTACCATGTTTACCTCTGCCTTCTCTCCTAGAATCCCACTTTAGTATAGTGTCTCCAATGTGGAAATTATTAGCTTTAGTTCTTCTATCAAAGGTTTTCTTTATGCTTTCCTACATTGCCTGAGCTTTGTTATACACTTCTTCCCTTGTATGCTATAAATGAATGGTTTGGTTCAGCCTCCTTTGTATGTCATTTTATTCTGATTGTACCTCTTGGAGAAGTCTTACCACCGAAACTCCCAAAGATGTTGGAAAAATGGAATCCATGCCATACACTAGTTGATAGGGAGACATATCGATTGATTTCTTGGTGGTTAGTGTATCAGCCCATAATGCATGTATAAGATTGCCATGCCATGCTTTTTGATTCTGTTCTGGGAGCTTCTTGATGATATTGACTAAGCTTTTGTTAGAATATTCAGCCCATTACCCTGAGGGTAATAAGCTGTGGAATGTCCTAGTGTGATGTGGTATTTATAACAAAATTTAATCATCTTTTTGGATGAAAAGGCAACAACATTATCTGTGATGATATTTCTGGGGCAACCAAATCTAGACAAGATGTTTGTCTTGAGAAATTTGATAATGACTGAATCAGTGGCATTTGTGGAGGGGACGGCTTCTATCCGCTTGGTAAAGTAATCAGTGGTGGTGAGAATCCACTTATGTTATGCAGATGAGGTGGGGTGAATTTCTCCAATGAATTCTAAACCCCATTATTGAAAAGGAGCTTCAACCTTAATGGGATGTAAAGGTAAAGGTAAGATTTTTCTCTTGCCATCAAATATTTGGCATTTATGGCAAGTCATGACTAGTTTATGGGTATCAAGGAAAAGGGTGGGTCAATAGTAACCAACTCTAATGATTTTGTTGGTCGTGGTTTTCCAATAAAGATGGCCTCCACACTCTCCTTCATGCAGTTCATGCATGATCTTACCTGCATCATCCTCAAGCAAACATTTAAATATTATACCAACAAGATTCGTCCAATATAATATCCCATCTAAAATGCAAAACTTTAAAGCTTTTTGTTTTAAGAATCTAGCTTTTATCTTTGACAATGAAGGGGGAGAATTAAGATAAAAAAGCACATAAAGAATATCAGCATACCAAGATGAATTCAGAAATGGTTCTTCAACATGGGGAGTAGGGCATTCTTCTTGTTCTTCTAAAACATCAACCATGTTTATATCTAAAACCTTGAAATTTGACTCAGCCATAAGTTTTTCAAGTCCTTGTCCTTTAACCAATCTTGTGGGCCTAATTTCTATGTCATATTCTAATATAATGGCAATCCACTTTACTCTTTTACCATTAGGGTCCTAATTTAAAATGTCCTTGACAACCAAGTGTGGGACAAAATAAATGACATGAGAATGTAGGATATATACTCTAAAGTCTTTCAATGATTTGATCAAGGCAAAGGCTTGTTTCTCCATGATGTTGTATTTTAAAGGAGAATCTCTAAGGGCTTTGCTGAAGAATGCTATGGGTTGTTCTTTTCCCATCACCTTCTTTTGAAGTTATATTGCAACAATGGTATGTTTAGAGGCAAATGAGAAAATGTAGAAGTTTTTGCTAAAATTGGGACTGATTAGAACATGTGTTTGAGTGAGGGCTAATTTGACCTGATCAAAGGATTGTTTGGCTTCTAAGGTCCATTTAACCCGTATCTGTTTTTTAAGCATGTTTGTAATTTTCCTCAAAATTTTGGTGAGATTAGGGATGAATATCCTTAGAAAGTTTATCTTCCCAATGAAAGACTGTAGCTCTTTAATGTTTCTAGGATGGCTAATTTGTAATATTCCCTCAATCCTTTTGGGGTATATTTTTAGTCTTTATTCTGACCTAGGATTTTTCCTTCCTGGAGACCGAACAATGTTTTCTTAGGATTCAAGGAAAGGCCATATTTTCTAAATTTTTCAAAAACTTTCCTTAAGTAGATTAAGTGTTCTTCATCAGTTTTAGAGTAAACAGTGATGTCATCAAGGTAAATGAATATGAAGTAGCCTATTTCTTCGGAAAATGCTATGTCCATGGCCCTTTGGAAAGTGGCCCCCACATTCATCAATCTAAATGGAATTTTAACATACATAAATGTACCCCAAGGGGTGGTGAAAGAAGTTTTGTGTTGATCACTTGGGAACACTAATACTTGGTTGTAGCCAAAAAAACCATCAAGTAGGGAGATCCTCTTAGAGCCAACCACCCTTTGAAGAATGTGATCGATCTTAGGAAATGGGTAGTTATCTTTTAAGGAGGCTTTGTTTAGATTTCTAAAGTCAATGCAAAGCCTAATCTCCCCGATCTTCTTTCTGAATGATACCAGGTTCGAAACTCACTCTGAATATCTAAGGGAAACTATGATCCCAGTATCATACATCTTTTTGATTTCCTTCTCAACTAGAGGTAACAGAACAGGATTGATTCTTCTCAATTTTTGTTTGAAGGGTTTCTGATTTTCTTTAAGAGGAATTTTATGTTGAATAATGCTTGTGTCATATGATTTCAAATATTCATACCCCCATGCAAAAACATCTCTATATTCTCAAAAAAGTTCAATATATCTTTGTTTCATGTTAGGAGGAAGAGTTATGGAGACTTTGATCATTTTGGGTTCTTTTAGGCATCCAATGTTGCACTCCTATATATCATTTTCTGTGGATTCCATTTTTGGTTTTTTAGCTACATCATTAAAGTAAAAAATTTCTTCTAATGGTGCTATTCCTCTGGGTAAGGTATCATCATTACACTCTAAAACCTCAAGATCTCTTTGGTTTGGACCCTCAAACACTTCTACTTCATAAGAATGTGCAAGCAAGTTTATATTAGTAGAAGGTGGAAGCTCTATTTGTAAGGTCTTTTCTTTTGTAGAAACATCTTCCTTATGCCCTAAACTTGGTTTTGTCAATGTAAATTCATTCCTATATTGAAAAAAATCATCAATTTTTTCATCACCATCAAACACTTGCCAATAGTCAACGTTATCAGGTACTGTAGGCTGGTGTTTGATTTTAACAATGTATTGTTCACTTGAAAGTGGTATCTGACAATTGCTAGAAGCGAAGGCAAGCTCATTTGCAAGACTATTTTGGGCTCTAGGGATGTAAGCTAGGTCATATTTCTCAAAGGTTTTGAGGAGATCTAAAGGTGCATTTCTATACTTTCTTAATTGGGATTCTTAGCTGAATACTCACCTCTAATTTGTCTAATGATTAGTTTAGAATTTCCTTGAGAAGATATTTTCTTAGCTCCTAAGTCTTTGAGCAGGTGTAAGCCAAGGAGGATAGCCTCATTGTTACACCATATTTTGGTCATCTAACCTATTGTTATTAGATGGACCCAAGTACGCCATGTAAGACCAATTTTACCATAAGTAAAATTGATTTCACTATGAAAATAACTTAGTAAACCATATTTATTAAGTTGTTTATGGCCTAAACAGGAAGCCCCATGAGGAAATAATAAATAAATATACATTTTTTTGATTTTTCTCAAGGAATAATTAGTTAAACAACAGTTTAATTAATATTCCTGGCCATATTTAACCCAAAACAAAGAAATTAATTAGATAAATCATTATTTATCTTATTATTTTCTAAGAATGATTATTTAAACATTATTTAAATAATATTATTTGTTAAATATGACTAATTCACCCTTAAATGATTAAATAAATCATTATTTATTTGATTATTACTCAACCACATCTTTAAAATGATAAATAAATCATTTATTTATTTATTGTTTACAAATAAAGGGATTTGACCCAAGTAAAATTCTTTTTCCCTCCAACAAATATAATAAAATATTCCATAAAATTTGGATCTTGATTTGGTTAATAATATTTTAATTATGCACCAATATCTAGACTAACTCAATATTTTGTTATAAATAGAAGGGTTTTCTCATTCATTTACCACCTTTTGTTGCCTAAAGATCACTCTGGATCTAAACTTTTGGTCTGACTATTGATCCACCATCATAGTCATATTTTTCCATTTTTTTCTGGGTTTTCTACACCATCAAGAGAGGAATTATAGATCTGAAGTGCTAAGGACTTACAAGAACCCATCCCATTGAGGAGAACAGGGAACACCCTCTTGTGTTTTCCTCCCAGGTGCCATCAATACAAAAATTCATTTGATATATTCTTGTCTTGTCTATTGGATGCATGGAGTAAATCTTATTTTTTGTACTGTTTAACGTCTTCTAACACATAGATATAGATTTCTACATCATTTATCTTGATCACCTAACTGCAGATCTGAAGATATTAGCAGTCATTTTTGTTGTTAGGGATGTTTGCTATGCGTAGCTAAAGTGGTATTTTTTCGTATACTTGGAATTAAGATTCATACTAACACTCATATTCTCCAATGTTATTAGTGAAATAGAAGTCTAGTTTGTAAGAATGAACCTCATTAGTGTTATGTATCCAGATACCAGCCCCTAACCCAGCCTTGCCACAAGAACCATCAAAGTTAATGTTCCATAGTGTTTCTATTTCATATTCACCATTTTGATGTTGTTCGGGGCTACTAGATTTTGGACTGATATGTTCTTCAGTTGAGGGTATACTTGATTGTTTTGGTGGCACTATTACTTTTTCATTTTCACTCACTTGTTCATTAATGTCATTTTCATTATAAAAGATGAATGAATCCAAGTTCGAATGAATAGAATAGATAGGGGTGTTGTTTGGTCTATCCAAGTTACTCACTTTATATTTCATGTGTGACTCTCGATAAAGTTTTATTGTTTGGTTGAATACAGGGATAGTGGCATAAGACATGTCTAGTTGAAGGTTTCCCTGAAGTTTGGTTCCCCAAGATCTGGATAGAAGCATGCCATATTTAGGTGGAATGTCTGCCACCACTATGTCCAAGACAAGACCTTTAGCTGGAATTTGTGCCAGGTTGACACAAAGATCTTTGATTAGGCCCAAACACTTAACCCTACTCGAATCAAATGAGTATAAGTCTTTGTAAGGTTTAGCGATTTCTAGGCCTAATCTTTCCATCACAACTTTAGGCATGAGGTTGTGTGAGGCTCCAGAGTCTAGCATAGTATTGTGTAATATTTTATCGTGTATGTTTAAACTGATATAGAAAGGAGGGACAACCCCTTCTTGATACTTTCCTTTAACATTAGGTCAAAATAACAATTCAAGACCATCATTAGTTAAATTTAGCATTTCAGTATCATTTCCTAAGCTTAATACCTTTAGTACTTGGGATTTATACACTACTTGGGTTACTAGTTTAGTCAGAGGCATGGTTATCTTAATTTTAGCAATTTCCCCTTCAAAGCTGAAAAGGAATTGGGTCTTAGACATACTTGCATTAGTTTTATCAATGAGTTTTATTTGCTGATTTTGATCAGGGGTTTTAGATAGCAATTTTTTTTGGGGCCACTAGAAGAGGTACTAGGGTAGCTTGTGTCACCACTTTGCTGGCTGATTTTTTCTTTGTTTGGGTCAATTTTCTTAGTTATGTTATTTATATTGTCTGACGTTCCCTTAAGACTATTTTCTGGAGTTTTCTTAGCATCAGTATCACTTGGGTGTTTCTTAGAGGCTTCTTGGTTACTTTTATTCCGGAGGTCATATTGCCTATGGACTTCCATAATGGCATTTTCTAGCCCTGATTGGTAATCTTCAGAGTTTTCACCATCTGTTTGAGTTTGATCGAAAGCAAAAAGACCTTTTTCTTATTTTGTGAGAAAATCTTCATTTTCATTGTTAGAGCTTATTAGGTTTACATTGTTCTCTTTAGGTCCTATAATTCCTCCTTCTTCATCTACATAGTTTTGTTGAAAGGGAGGTCTGATTTGTTGGTCATTTTCTCTTTGTTTGATTTGGGGAGTATCTCTTCTGAAGTTTTGAGTTATGTTTCAGTTCTAAGAGTTGGATTGGTTATCCCTAGGAGGTTCCCTTTCATTTAGATTTATATTTTCTATCATTCTCTCCACAGTCTTCATTAGGCTGTCTATTTTGGTATAAGAAGAGGAGGTTTCGAGTGTGATTTTATCCTTGTAGGTTACTCTCCTTTCTGATTTCAGCCTGGTTCTCTTTTCAAGTAAGTTTACTTCAGCACTAATAGCTGCTTTTTGCATTTATTTTAAGGTTTCATATTATATTTCTCTTAATTGGAAATTCATGTCAGGATGAAAGCCTTCAGGGAATTTCACTAGTGCTAGGCCTAGTGGAGGTTTCATGTGAGGTGGGAGGGAGTTGTACACACTGTTAAAACTGGTGCAATAGTCTTTCACACTTTCTCCTACATTCCTTTTAAGGTTGTTGTATTCAGACAGGATTTGGAGGGGTTTTTTCTTGATTTCCCATTTGTTTATAAAAGTTTGGTAGAGGGAAGGGAGGTCATGTATTGAATTAGGAGTTAATTCTTTGAACCATTTTTTTGGCCTCTCATCCTAGGCTTTGTGCAAGTATTCTCATCTTAATGGTTTCTTCCTATATCTACATGTAATCAAAAGCATCATTGATTCTATCTACATGTTGTTAGGCAGTGATGGCTTCAACCCCGATGAAATGAGGGATCCTAGATTGATAGTCATTTGGTAAAGGTATTAGGGGTTGTGGTAATACCAAAGGTGCATACCAGGCTACCATGATGGGAGCTAATGGAGGATTTACAAGAGGTGGGTTTGTGACAGGGGGTGTAGGATGAAGTGGAGTGGTTTACAAAGTGGTGGTATGAATGGGTGTGGTGGAATTAATTGGACCGACAAACTGATTTTGAGTAGACTTGGTACGGAAAGAGTTGAAGTGATGGAGAAGTTGAAAGTCAGGTGGTGTGGAAGGAGAGGCTTCTTTGATCAAACTCTAGTGCAAATCTAAAGGTTCAAGGTCAGTTTGGTCAATATTAGTTTGATACCTGTTTCTGAAGAGGTTCTTGGTATGGTGCAAGTCAAACTGGGGATCTTGCAAAGCTATGAGATTTTCAGGTACAAAGCTTGTTCTATTGATGGTCCTAACATTGTTTAAGTTTCCAGATCTAGAAGTTTTCCACAAAATCTTCTTTGGGTCATCAACTATGTTGGGAGGGTTTGGGTCCGGATGAGATCTGGTACTGATCCTATGTGAAGCCAGATTTCAAATTTCAAAATTTAGAGAGGCTAAAAGTTTTAGTACTGTTTCTTAAGGCTGACCTATCTTAATGCTTGGTACTTATTACAATATATGAATGGGTTTATAAGCTTCTTAGAGTTGGTGTGAAACAAATATAGGAATTCAAATGAGTGCTAATGAAGAAATAGGCCTGCTGGAGGCTAGTGGAGTCGCAAAATGGATATTATTTTCTATTTTAAGGATGTATGTTTATGGTCCACCACCAATAACTGACAAAAAACCAATCTAAGGGAGTTTTGGGGTTTTTTGAGTCACTTAAATTTTTTGAGAGTGTCCTATAACTGAGTAATCATTTTTCTAAGATGATAAAACAAATAGAGTCTACTCTTTGGCTGATAGTGTGTGTTTCTTAATGATTAAATGAGGGTATCTGAAGTCCTAAGGGTTACTTAGTTTGTCACTAACTCAGAAAGTCCATCATGATCACCATTGTGTTAGTGTGGTGATGAGGTAGCAAATGAGCCACTAGATACTATCAGTCAATTTTCTAAGCTTAAATAGAAGGTTCAAATAAGTCTATATGATTTTGCTAAGCAACTATATACTCAGAAGGTCCCACCGTGATCGGCAGGATGTTAAGGTCCCGTGATTTGGCATATTGGAAGAAAAAATGACAGGGTAACATGGAACCAAGCTTTGGATTCTGAAGACCTAGCCTCCTGGACTCAGAGAGGGATATCTCTATTGGGTGCAAAGGATGTGTTCTTTTTGCTCTAGGGTTTTGATTTTAGGCTAGTTATTAGGTTTTAGGGTTTTTTGTTTGTTTTGGTTGGGTAAGATGGTTAAATGGAATATGAGGGAGAGGTTTTCAAAGCCATTGGGCCATGGATTCAAGTGAAATTCAAGAGTGTCAAGATGATGAAACACAGTGTGTTGCAGGGCCGATTTAGCAAGGTCAATGGATCCTTAAAGTGATGTATGATGTGTAGTGAAAATTAAGTTTGGGAAAGACTAAGAAGTCTTAAACATATATAGTTTAAAAGTTACAATTCATGAGGTAGAGAAAACCATTAAGCTAAACAAACCATAATCTATACTAATAAACATCCAAGAGAAACATTCCAGTGATACATAGAGAGCATAAGAGCTTCTAACTTTAGAAAATCACCTTCAGATTTTGGGAAAACTCATAAGACAATACAAATAACTCAATTTATGGAGAGAGAACTCCTAAAAATCATATATCAATTTATTTGGAACTCTGAAACAAGTTTTCCATCATGGACAAAGGGCATGATCGAATGAGACCTCTTTGACTTAACCTAACAACCAATATTTCACAGAATGGCTTCAAGATAGGGTTTTGAAAACTTCAAATAAGCAGGGCATACCTTGAATCATACTTGTAAGCTAAAATAATAACCATACATGAATCAAAAAAAAAAATTTGGTGGACCTAAGGAGAAATCAATGGTTCCTTAAGATGGCCAAAAGAGAAAACATCAAAGCTATAACAATCAGGAGGACTGAGGTGCCTCCAAGAACATGTCTCAACCAATACTTTTATAATTTATAGAAGCCAAGAAGCATGAAACATAATGATAACAAAGGAAACAATAAAAAAATTAGGAAGGCATCACATTCACCAAGCTATGGAATCCTGCAAACAAGCTTCTCCATCATCAAGCTAAACAAGGCATTCATCCACTTCACAAAACCAATTTCTTCTCCAAGCTCATGAAGCCATGTATATTGCTCTTCAAGCTCATCAAATGCCAACAAAATACATAGGGGCCTCATGCTCTATTTATGGAGAAAATGAAGACTAAAACCATAAATGTGGTAGGAAAATGTCAAATATAGTCATAAATATCATTTACGGTCAAGAGACCATGCAAGGCCCAAGGCACATAATATCCCAAGAAATAAATGCTAAAATAACTATTTTCACCTAATTCTAGCCTAATTTGCCTCAAAAAACTCAAAAATTCCTATTTGCAATAAATGAGTGTGTTTTGTTGACTTTTGGTCCAAAACACACTAGGCAGCCTCTGTGCGTAGCCCCACTTCAATAGAAAATAGGGTCTCTTGCAGCTGAGTTTTGCACCCCTTCCCGACACCAGATTTGGCTCCTTGATAGCCCATTTGAAAGCTTGATGAGTCTACTTTCCATAAATTCTTGTGTTGTGCTGAGTGGATGCCATTTACCGGTCCAAAAATAAAATCTCCCAAAACTGCTCTGTGTGCAGCGCTTGGTCTGAAAATGAGGCAGAAAGGTCAATTTTTTTATTTTTTGACCTTTTGAGGGGGTAAAAATGCTCCAAATGATCTAAAATTTGGTGAGAAGACTGTTGCTGATGTGAGAAATCGAAAAATACGAACTTTGAGAGTTAAGGATGCACCAATTTTGTTCATAGCGCCTAGGGTACTGCGCTCCGAGGGGTCAAAATTTGGAAAAAACAAGAATTTGTCCAATTTGCCTCAAAATTTGTGGAGAGGTCCCTCAAGAGGTCTTGGAAACCTGTTGAGAAGCCTCAGCCAAAATACCAACGTTGTCCTACACTTTGGCTCTTTTTAGGTCTTCTAGCTCAATGAGGGCCTTCCTTAGTTTGGCACATGCAAGCATGTTCTTCCTTGCATAATGCTTTGTTATTTTATTTTGTAGGGAAAGGCCTCTCTTCACCTCCTTGAAATGCTTGTGATCCTCTTTGTAATAGTGGATGACACGTTGTGCCATCTCAAAGTCTCTTTCCTACTCCTGAATCTGAGCATCTTTCTCCAAGAGAAGCAATCTTGTGTTCATCTCTTTGTCCTCAGTGTCACTATCTAAATCAATGAATTGAGGCCCTTGAGAAGTCCACTTGATCCTTTTTCTTCTCCTTACCTTGAATTTTTTCTCACCATTGTCCATCATTTCCTTTCCTTTGTCTTTTTGTTTGAGCTAGAGGAGAGATGGCCCTTTGTCTTTTTGAGGCAGCAAACACATCTCTTTTGCCTCTGTGGTAGGTGCATGTGAGAGGAGTGATGAGGGTTCCTTGATCCTTGATGAAGTCACAAGCCTTTTCATATTTTCCATGGATTTCATGAGTGACTTCATGCTCCATTGGGTCACTGATTTCTTGACCTTCAACCTCATCAACATCCTTGATTTCCTCACTGTTTTTCTCACTGACATCTTGGCTCTCAAACTGACCACTATCCTCATCACTTGCCTCATCTTGGCTTTGTCCTTCACTAAGGTTTTCTTCTTTGTCACTTTCAACATTGTCACTTTGAGTTCCTTAGTCATTTGGAGGCTGATTAGTGTCATGACAGTCATGACAGATGTCATGACTGTCATGAATATTTCCTTGCTCATCATTGATTGTCTCCTTTGTGCCACTGTTGTGGTCACTACCTTCATTTTCAAATTTTGTTTCAGCCTCATCACTTATCTGCTCTTGGTATTCAGTTTCTTCATCGTCTCCCTCTGTCTCTCATTTTCATTTTCTTCATTCATTTCAACACTTTTTTCACTTTGATTGGGCTCATTGTCATGTTCAAATTCATCATTGTATTTTATGCCTTGTACACTCTCCTGCATACTGTCATCTTCATCGTTCTTTTCATAATCCCCTTGGATATCATCTTGCTCATCATCAAAACTCTTTTCTGCATTTAAAATTGTTTTATGAGTGTCATCACTATCACTGTTTTTCTCCTCTCCATCATTGTGTTTCCCTTCAGGGCTGCTATGTTCATCCTCTTCCTCTATGTCATCATCACCCTCTTCTTCACTATTAAGCTCTGTTTTTTCCCCTGCATCACTTTCATCTCTCTCTTCATTTCTGCTGTCATCACCCTCTTGGTATTCCTCAATGGATTCTGCCTCTTCCTCACTACTGTTTGTTTCTTTAGTGGTGCTGTCCTCTTCTTTATTTTCTTCATCTACCTTAATTTCTGCTTCACTGTCCTTTTCCTCTTCATTGTCCACTTTTTGCTCCTCATTAGAGCTGCTGTCATCACCTTTATTTGATGCATTAGGATGTAATATTCCTTTTTCAGGAACTTGCTACAACTATGAGAATATCTCAAGATATTCTAGAGTTGGAGCTCCTTTTTCCAAAATATCACAAGTCTATTCTAGAGATATATTGTGGGGGAATTTTCCAGATATGTCACCTTCACAAGGAAGGGTGAGATCCAGAGGCTACCTAGCCCTTCACAAACTCTATCTATAGATATGTGAAATTCCTTCCTCGGGAATTGCCCAAAGAATGGGGCTGCAACAATGTATCAACATACAATGGGTTCACTGCGTTATGAGCCTACACATATGAAGATACAATAGCCAATAAATGTGTATTACAGCAGCAAAGAGTACAATACTTGAGGATTCAATCTCTCAAGTTAGGAAATGAAGGCCTCAATGAATCTTGTACATAAAAATGAAAGTACCCTGCTACATGAAGAAAGCCATGGCTGAAACTGCGTAGTCATATGGAGACACTACAACATATAACATGAAAATATAATGATATATCAATGATATCTCAAGAAATAAGGGGGAGCAAGCTCTCAACCCCTGAAAACACTAGTACAACAATCCTTAGAAGGATTGACTACAATACATGTACAAAATGGGAAAATACAATAATGCCGGAGTTACTGGGCAGCAGCAACCCATAAAAAAAAATAGGAGGAAATGGCTGAATGATATCCTCAATCTGAAATGGCCTCCTCCAATGAGAAATCTGAAGTGAAAGACTGATTCTTTCACCTAAGATTCCACCCTCCAACTATCTGCAAACCCCTCACAACAAATGCTCTCCAAGAATAACGTTGTCTAAGAGGGGGACTGCACTGCATATGATGGAAAGTGGTTGGCGTGATGCCAAAGATTGTGGAATAATCTCATAAACCACCTTTTCTAATCTCCTGAAAAGATGGAAACTCCCTTATCTGAAAAACTAGCCAAGGATGGTGTTGTGGAAAACCTCCCCATGCAACACCCAACAACACTGCACAAACTCCACTTGGAACTATGCTGATGAAGATGGATGATACTTGACCTCAATGTCTGAATATGGGGAATAGAGTGCAACCCTCCAAGAGCTACTCAAGAAGGAGAGGAAATCATCCCTCGACAATTCTTGCTAACCATCAAGATGTTGCTGCAAGTCCACTGGACCAAAGATGAATAATACTCAAGATGATTTGCAATGGTAGCCATGCCCTCCTTTTAAAAAATTTGAGCTCCCTCTCAATGGACCCCACTCATTAGGATTTCCTTCCTCTAGAAGCTTCCCTCCTTATCCCACTATGCTGGCCCACAATGTGCTCTCCACCTCATGCTACTGTGTAGTTCGACTTGGTTAAACTTGACCTAGCCTTCTTGCAAAAGCCCCCTTTCACACATGGAGGTGTGAAATCAAGCTCCAAAGGTGATCTTCCCTCATTCCAAGAGGATTTTTTTTCTCTATCCAAGGAATAAATAGGTCTCCTACCCATTTTATTTATTTCTTATGTGAAAATGGCAAAATTAATGTTCCAATTTTCTCCATGAAAAATTGGGAACATTAGAGTCCTCCCCTCTCAAAGATTGCTTGTCCTCAAGAAAGTGCAAGGATAGACTAAGTTATTCTCTTCTCCTCTCCCTGTAGCATCCCTATATGATGATCTCCTTTGAGGAAAGTGATGCTATCTCATCAATCAAATCTCCACAATGCTCGTCCTCAGTATGTAAGTAAGCTATCAAGCCATCATCATGTAAAGGTGAAATACTCAAGAGGATAGAAAAGTGATGTATAGAGGTCCCCTTGAAGAATTGGATCTGCAAAAAAATGGGAACTATCTTTCCCATATGGATCCTCCATCTCCAAGCTAGGAGCCATGCAAAATGAGCTACCTTCCAGCTAGGAAACTCCTGAAAGCTGCCATCCACCTTTGGCTCCGGAAAAGTAGGTGGGATGAAAATCTGCACATGGTAAGAAATATATCCTACCCCACGCTGTCCATCTCTCCACATAGGATAAGTGTAGAGTGCTAGTTGTCCATGGGCTACAATAAGTTTTCTCTCAAGTGGCAAGATGAGGACTAGACCCCCAAAGATCTCTCCTCCAACGCTGTCAATCAAGCTGGCCCAAGTATCTCCATATATGATGAGTTGGAAGTCATCAACATATGGCATGTCATCCATCATATGGCTCACCTCATATGGAAACAAGTGAGTTTCTCTAGTGGCCATAACATATCCTATGTTCCCCTTAGAACATGTAGTGCAAAAATGGTGAGGAATTTCTCCCTCAAAGGACACATCCACACAATGTGTCTCTCTCCCAAGCATGCTCCTCATAAAGACAGCAACAATAGAACCATAGGGAGAAAATATGAGAATCATTCTTTCTGCCATATGTAACAAATGTGAAGGACAATGGTCCCTCAAGTGCAACCAACGCAGCTTGACCCTCACTGCAATGGAGACTGATAAAATGAGTGGCTTCTAAACCACCTGCCTGCTGCTCTAATCTCCTCATAAGTATGGAGGAAATGAATAATGCAAGGTGTACAATGAGCATGTCCTCCATAACTCCTCTCTTCCCCAAGTCCTCCTAGGGAATGGCCATCAATCATGCTTATCGCCTCATCTAAACCATGTGGTCTAGAAAAAATAATGCTCCTCCTTGGAGCATCATCCTACACATGTATGGTTAAGGGACATATACATACATCATATAAATAATCATATAAACCATAATGAATACCCTCACCATATCTCCTGCTCATACAAATGGAGTGGCTCATAAATGAGTCTTCTCTCCTCCTCAAAGAGAAAAGAGGTGGCTGTGGTAACTCTCTAAAAGATTCATGTCTCTCCTCCATCTCCATATCGACCATGCATCTACTCATATGCTAATGTATCTCCTCCTTAAGGCCCATCTGAAAATACCCCTCCATGATGGTGTGGTATGCTCTCATAGTACAAGTGGGGCTGAAAAGGAAATCCTCCCGAGCTACTTGTATCAACTTCTCTTTGAGCGTGGAAGCTCTAGGAAAGAAGTTCCTACCATGATAAATGATGACCCCATCTCTGACTGAATACTCCTCCAAGTGAAACTGGCCATCCAAGATCATGCAATAAAAATATCCTTGGAATACTCCACCAACAGCTAGGAGCTCCAATGTGGATCTAATATCCATAGTGATAGTGTTGATGATCTCTCATGAAGAGCACATGTCATATGGTCATCATCTTCTTTGACATCCATCATGCCAAAGATGCAAGTTGGAAGGCTGCTATCCTTCCCATGCTACTCCTGCCATAGCGCAGAATCTGAAATGGAAGTGGGTACTGATGATGTTGAGAGAATGCTCTCTCTCTCCTTGAGTCTAACCCAGACTCCCAATGCTGTATCAAGCTCTCTCTAGGTCTCCAACCTCTTGAAATCAATGATTGATGCCCCAACATGTGAAGCATCTATACTCCTCTACTGATCTAGTGGTCTCCCTAGAAAAATGTCTCGAAGCAATGAGACATCATCATCAAGAGATGACTGCATATATGAATGGAGAAATATCTCTATGCTTCCACTGCGCAATCCAATCACCTCCTTAGGTGCATCAACCTCCATAGATGAATATGGATGTGTACTCATCATCTCATGATGCTGGGTCTTCTCCCTACTTCCTCTTTGTGTCTCCATGGTTCCACACCTCCTCAACAATGGCACAGATAAATCATGAGTTGTGCCTTGATATTCATACATGAGATCTTGGGGACTTCCTTGCCAAGATGCAAGCATCCATCTATGTGGTGCAAGAGCTACTCTTTCCTATGCATGAAGCACCATATCAACTCCAGATCTAACAACGTTGTTGCCCTCAATAACTGCAAAATGAGTGGGAAACCTCCCAATGATTTGATTTTTTTTTTAAAAAGAGACCCTCATGCCTCATTGCTCAAAAGTATGAGAAGAAATTTTCTCTTCCAGGAAAGTATGGTGCAAGTTTTCAGCCTTCCCCATTGTTTTCTGAGATGGTACTGTGTTTTTGTGCAAGGGTTTTGTTTGAGTTTTCTGATTCAGCTCCTCCATGTGTGTCTCATTGATCCTTCTATCAAATCTTTTCACTAATGCCTTAGTGAAACTTACATAAGATGAAATGTTTACATTTCTTAAAGAAAAGGATTAAAAAATCCACCAGACAAAAGCCTTACCTCTCAAATGCAGCGCTGCAATTCTGATGGCTTCATCCTCTGGTATTTGGTGCAGCTACAAAAATGTCTCTAACTCTTCATCCCAATATTTGGCTGAACATATAGGTGAATCTCCAAATGTAGATAGATGGAATTTATCCTGCTGCTCTCTTTCCTTCACCTTCATCTTGCAAAACTCTGAAAAACTGAGATGATCTCTGAATTTTTGAGTTTGAGACTCATAATTTTTCAAGAAATCACTAAGGGTTTCCCTCCTAGAAACCTCTTCTTCTCTTCCCATCTCTCTTCTGACAATCCTGGGCATGTGACTGCATTTTACAAGATGGTGTGTAGCTGCATGCTCAGACTCCTCCAATCTAGAGTTTTCTTTTGAATCAAACCCTTTAGGATATTCTCTATAATTTTTCCGGATCTCCTCAAATTATTCATGGATTATACGTACAGATTTAGGAAGAAGCTTGGTAAGCTTATCCCATTTTTCTTTTTCTCCTCCAAAAGATGGAGTCTTTCTCCTGCTTATTTCTTGGTCTCCTTAATGAGAATAGGAAGTGTAGGGCTCTTCCTCTTCTTTCTACATATCCTCCTTGGGGAGGCTCTTCTCCATTCTGAAAATAGATGAGACCAAGCTCATCTTCTGCATCATATGCTTCAATCTTCTAATCTTCTTGGCGAAGACTCACAGGCTGAGCCAAGAAAGTTGCTCTGATACCACTGTGATGTTACTTTTTCAGGAACTTGCTACAACTATGAGAATATCTCAAGATATCCTAGAGTTGGAGCTCCTTTTTCCAAAATATCACAAGTCTATTCCAGAGATAGATTGTGGGGGAATTTTCCTAATATGTCACCTTCACAAGGAAGGGTGAGATCAAGAGGCTACCTGTCCCTTCACAGACTCTATCTATAGATATGTGAAATTCCTTCCTCAGGAATTGCCCAAAGAATGGGGCTGCAACAATGTATGAACATACAATGGGTTCACTGCATTATGAGCCTGCACATATGAAGATACAATAGCCAATAAATGTGTATTACAGCAGCAAAGATTACAATAATTGAGGATTCAATATCTCAAGTTAGGCAATGAAGGCCTCTATGAATCTTGTACATAAAAATGAAAGCACCCTGCTACATGAAGAAAGCCATGGCTGAAACTGCACAGTCATATGGAGACACTACAACATATAACATGAAAATATAATGATATATCAATGATATCTCAATAAATAATGGGGAGAAAGCTCTCAACCCCTGAAAAAAATAGTACAACAATCCTTAGAAGGATTGACTACAATACATGTACAAAATGGGAAAATACAATAATGCCGAAGTTGATGGGAAGAAGCAACTCATAAAAAAAATAGGAGGAAATGGCTGAATGAGATCCTCAATCTGAAATGGCCTCATCCAATGAGAAATCTGAAGTGAAATACTGATTCTTTCACCTAAGATTTCACCCTCCAACTATCTGCAAACCCCTCACAGCAAATGCTCTCCAGGAATAACGTTGTCTAAGAGAGGGAATTATGATGGAAAGTGGTTGGCCTGATGCCAAATATTGTGGAATAAGCTCATAAACCACCTTTACTGATCTCCCGAAGAGATGGAAACTCCCTCCTCTAAAAAACTAGACAAGGATGGTGTTGTGGAAAACCTCCCCATGCAACAGTGCACAACCTCCACCTAGAACTGCGTTGATGAAGATGGATGATACTTGACCTCAATGTCTGAATATCATGAATAGAGTGCAATCCTCCAAGAGCTACTCAAGAAGGAGAGGAAATCCTAAATAGGAAATCCCTTGACAATTCTTGCTAACTAGTAAGATGTTGCTGCAATTCCACTGGACCAAAGATGAATAATACTCAAGATGATTTGCAATGGTAGCCTTGCCCTCCTTTTAAACAATGTGAGCTCCCTCTCAATGGACCCCACTCATTAGGTTTTCCTTCCTCTAGAAGCTTCCCTCCTTATCCCACTGCGCTAGCCCACAATGTGCTCTCCACCTCATGCTACTGCGAAGTTTGACTTGGTCAAACTTGACCTAGCCTTCTTGCAAAAGCCCCCTTTCACACATGGAGGTGTGACATAAAGCTCCAAAAGTGATCCTTCCTCATTCCAAGAGGATTTTTATTCTCTATCCAAGGAAGAAATGGGTCTCCTACCCATTTTATTTATTTCTTATGTGAAAATGGAAAAATTAATATTCCAATTTTCTCCATGAAAAATTGGGAACATTACATAGGAGAAGAGATAGAAGGTGAATATCCTTGTGGTGAAGGCAGGTGTGGAGATGATGGAGGAGTGGAGGTAGGTGGGTGAGAAGTGGAAGGAAGATTCTGCTGAATGAAGGCTTGGGGATTGGAAAATACATCATGAGAGATAAAAACCTCCCAAGGTATTCCTTGCTCCTCTAGCTGGTGTAAAACAATCATCTTGACCAAAGAGTGGTGAAAAAGGCTCTGCATTTGGTGGGCATAACTCCTCTTTTTGACCACTGAAGCCATTTTTTCAATACTCTGATATAGGTAGTATGGTAGGTTCAATAACTTAACCCTGGTGAAGTGCATAAGAAGCCTTATGTGATAAGAGTAAACCCTGGAGTACCTCCCCTCACAAGTGAAGTACTTGATAGTTTGCCTCATCAACAAGGCATACCTCTCTAGCAGGTGGGAAAAGGGGAAGAAATCCTTGCTGACAGCTAGGTTTGAGGTAGGAATCATAATAACTCAAATACAATTTCTTTTGTTTAAACCATATCTCACCAATGTCTGGTATCCCTATGGCTTTAGCAATGGATTGAGATGAGAGTTCAAAATTCACTCCTACTTGGTTGACTTGGTGATTTTGAAAACTGAGGATGAACAACCTAGTCAAATCTGAGTGGCTTTGGACTTGCTTGAACTTCTCACAAAATTGATAACATCCAACATCTTGGAAAAAAGTAAGTATCATTTGGAGAGGAGGTGATTTGAATGGTGTCCAAGGGTTCAAACCTATTAACTCTTCCTCCCTTGTGCTTAGGCCTGGTAGGCCTTTGACTTTCATCACTGCTAGTATGAATCTCTTCTTCAGACATGGTGACTGGTTTTTAGCATAGAAGGCCCTTTTTAAAGTTGTTTGAGAGCCTTTAGGTCAAAGGGTGGAAATGAGTGATGTGATGGAAATTTTTTGCAAATGAGGGTAAGATGAAGCATCAAAGGAGTGTTTTTAGTTTTGTGAGGAGGACAAAAAATTGATTTTTATGCAGCCTAGGGTTTGGTCATATTAGGCCAAAGATGCCTTTCTAGATTATGCAAAGAATAGTTCGTAAGTGAGGAAAAGGAGTTACCAACCTTATTTGACTATTTTCAGAAGAGTTAGAGGGAAAAAGCATTGATTTTGGCCCTTTTTGAGAAATTTGGGACAAACCCTGTGTGTGCATAGTGCCTGCCCGACTACATGTCTAGGTCAGGATGGGCTAGCCTGTCAGAGTGTAGCACCAGGTCACTTCGGGCCAGGAAGGGCCAGGAAGGGCCTGTCGGAGCACAACGTCGGGTTCATTTTATGTGTAGTCGGTCTTCCCCTATGCCTGTGCGTAGCGCCCGCCCAGGTGCATAGCATCGGGCTCCTGGTGCGCATCGTAGTGTTAAATAACACTACTACTACCTCATCTGAGAGCAGCGCCAATGGCCAGGTGCGTAGCACCGACCTCGGTGCGCAGCGCTTGCAAATTTTTACCAGTTTTACACAGAAACCCTTAAAATTCCTTCAACGGTTCTCTCTCTTTTGAAAATGATAAATGAGGTGGGGAGATACTCAAAAAGATTTTTATAACCTTTTGAAGAATAAATTTGAAAGCCAAAACTCATTCTTATAATTTTTGCTTTCTCTTTATTTTTCTTATTGTGCCCTTTTATCCTTTTGGTCCTGTAGGTGGAAAAAATGGCTTTTTCTTTGTAGGAAGCCTTTAAATGTTCTTTTTAGATTGATAAACTTCCTAAAGAGGGAACAACTATTCTTCTCATCTATATTTTGAAAATGAACCCCTTTCATGATTCTTACCACTTATACACAATAAATTTTGCCATATTTTTCCATTTATTTCCTCTGATTTACATTTTGTCCTGTTTTTCTATGAATTAGTGAGGAGAATCCCCTTGGTGGGAGAAAAAACTAGTAGTAAGCACTAATGAAATTTTTAATCTTTATGTGTTGTTATCACTACAAACATTCATTTGGCACTTATGCTCTTATTAACTCTTCCTATAGGTAGCCATCCTTGATAGTTTGTAGAAGTGTTATTTATGGCATGATCCATCTCTTGTAGAATATTCATTTGATAGGGTGACCCTTGTTGGAGGTTTTATTGCTCTGCTATAAATCAGTGGCATATTTTTTCTTTATACCACTTTGATAATGATGTAGGTTTAATGAGAGAGGCTAGCTAGTTTAAACCATTTTTTGTGTCCTTCATGGCCACTTTTGTTTTTGCAAGTGCCTACACAATTTCTGCCTTTTGATCACTACCTCTTTTGATCCCTTTAGATTTATGATTTCAACCCTTGAGGATGTGGAGTCAAGGCCTCTTTGCAAAATCTTATAGGGCAGATTGAAACCCTCTGAAACCCTCTATTGCTATGAAGGAGGTTCTGTTATCACTCTTTGACCAGTTTTGTCAACTTTCCCAAACTGTTAGGTTTTAGGGCTGCTTAGGAAAAATTATATAGTGTTGTCTTCTAAGTTCCCTAAAGCTACTCAAACTCATTCATTATTTTTAAAATTCTTCAAAGTGCCCTTGATGGAGTTTGAGGTGACCTTTACTTCTTGCAACCCTAGTACTAGTTTACTACTTGGTCAAAACAGTCATAAAACCTTGATTTTCAACAAACATGTGCTTGTTTCTTTCTTCTTGTTATGAATGGTCTTCTTGTGATGATTTTATCATTACCTTATCCATTGCTAGTCTGATGGTCATTTGATTTTCTTGCAAAAATGTGAGCAAAGGGTAGCTGTCCCTTGGCTAGATTCATGCTTTTAGGCCAAAAACCTTCCTTCAATGACCTTTATGATAAGCTTTCGACAAGATCACTTGTCCTTTTCTTCTTTGAATGTATTTTCTTCATATAGGAAAAATAGAGTTTGTAGGGCACCAAATCCACCCTATGACTTTTTAAAACCCTAGGTGACCCAATGGAGGCTTACTTGGACTTGGTTTTTGGATTGAGACCTAGAATTTGGGATTACTAAGTGCAAGATAGAGTTTATGATAGACTCATGTATTGAAGATCCAAAATCCAATGTACTTGATTTATCTAAAAAGTCTACAGAGATAGTTTTAGACCATCAGTGTTTGAGAGTGTTTTGGGAGACACAAAAAAGTTGTTTGATCGGTGGGCTTAGGTAGCAGTGGGGGTTTTTTACGCAAAACAAAATAGAGGATTTGGGCCAAAGGTGAAAGCATATAGACAGGAAGAGTGACATAAGCCACTAATGGGTTTTTTGGGACTGATAAACACTACTAGACATGATGGAAAGATGAAATAGTGAAAAAATATTTTTAAGGATGATGAAGGTAGTAAGATTTATGGAACTCACAATGTTCAAGAACTTTGTTTCTAGAAATCTAGGGAAAACATTTAGTCATCTATGCAGGAAAAAATTACTGATGACTAACACACTTTAGGGATGAAGAGTAGTGCATGAAAAAGGCGTGCTTGTGCCTTGATCGCCCGCACGATCAAGGCAGAAACTGACCCAGAATCTGTACAAACCCATCCTGTATGGGACTTGACACCGACACACTGAAAAAATTAAAATGTAGGACGTTATGGGGCTTACCTAGCTTAAGAATCGCGAGTCCTGGGTACTCAAGCTGACTGCAACGGCAAGAACAGCTCCGAAAAAGCCTCTAACCTCTCAAAACCTAAAACACTCAAATGTCACAAATGAATTGAAATGAGCCATATTGGCCTATATGTTTCCCTTTTCATAATTTTTAAAGGACCTTAATGAGAGCTCAGAAGGCCCAATTTCAGAACCAAAAGCAACACATCAATCAACACTTCATAATTCCCAAAGGAGGTGCCTCACATTCACACTTATGAAAAAATAGTTTTCAGTGCTGGAGGTATTCCCTTTCTCATATTCTTTTAGCTCAGCGCATGTCTTTCAATACTATTTGAATGAAGAAGATGCTTTCACTTGGGGTAGTTTGTTGTAGGTATTATGAAAACCATCCATTGCTTCATATACTAAAAGTTCCAGAGCAAGTATCATTCTAACCTCAACATGATAGAGTCCCAAAAAACTCTGCATATCCTTAATCATCTCTCCATAAGAAATTAACAATAGGTTCCAAGCACCCGATCATGTTTATAATCTCCCCACCTTGCACATGGTAAACATCCTTGTTGTTCGGTAAAGCCTCCCCTCCATGATACTCGTCACTAAAAGTAGATCATGTATCATAAAAATCATGATGCCATGGCCATACCACTTTAGTCCGGGAAGCACTTCATGCCCATTCACCCACCATGCATCAAGTCAAGTCGTACCATATCAAAATTTTGGAAATATTGTCATTGATGGCAAAGGATATGGCAAAGGAATTTTCATCTAAATGTAGCAGAGAAGAACAGAAAGAATGCATCTACAGTTTGCGTTACAGAGCTGCAGTATCAGTCAAGGAAACAAGGACAAAGAGGTTATAGCAAAATTGAAGATGGAATATGTATGCATCCTGTTGGAGGATAAAGAAAATCTGTGTATGGTTGAGTTTCAATGATACTCTGTTAAGTGGAGAATACCCAGAGCAATTGGGGTATTGATTGGTTCATTTCTCGTATGAAATTCCCTACAACTATGTGTAGTGATCTATGGATAGATTCATGATTTTGTATACGATATCGGGTTGCTAAGGTCACGGCATAGTGAAGTGAATCTGCATAATGGAGGGGTTTAATGGTGCTCGGGTTCTGTAAGTTGTTCGAGGAACCAATATGATCAACAGTAGAGTTATATATATATATATATATATATATTCATTGAATATATGATATGAACCTTGGTGACTGGGTTTTTGAACCCCTGAATGCTCGAAGTTATTCGCCTTTGCCTTTGCATAAGTATGAAAGGTCTACGAGTCTCGGCGTTGACTGTGTAATAGAACCTGGAGTATGAATAAACCAAATATATAAAGAAACATTGAAGCGGACCTTTAAATCGTTTGAATAATAAGGTTGACGGAACCATGTGCTAAGATGGAACCATGACCGAGAGGAACAATGACGACGGTGTGGAGCGAAACCGTGGGTTTTTTCGCACCACCTTTCAACGATACGCGGTATTTCCTTGATGGGGAGCGATTCCATACAGGTGTTGAAATGCGTCCCTGCAAAACCATCGAGCGCATGATAACGATCGTCCATCGCACGTTAAAAATCGACCCAGGATGGCCAGTGAAATTGCTTTTGCGCCGTCGATCTGAAAGGGGGGCAATCGAACGGTGATTGTGCGTCAGACTTGCCCGGAGTTTAATCAAGATGCGCGAAGAATAACACAATTACGACATGCCATCACGTGTTATTGCTCGTGCAAGTTGCCCAAGCGATATCCATCGATCTTGGAGGCTCGCGATCTAACGGTGATCGGGCAATGGACCTGTGCGAAGTTTAGTTTGGTACGGAGGGGCACATATGTGGGCCAGGGGTCAAAGTTTTATTAATATTAAACTATTCGAAAGAATTGGATTTTTTTATATAAAGCCTGGATTAAAAGTTCATTGAATTTTTAATTAAAAATAATATTACGGGGGCAGTGTAAAGATTTAAAAACCAGAAGGGATGCCTCCATAGTTGAACAAGCAATCAAGCGTTGACTGGAAATTGACGGTGGAGATTAAGTGTGGGGGCACCAGCCAAAATTTTCATCCGTATCGCAAGAGCCCCGCAGTGACGTAATGATTACTATGCAATATTTGTTTATCAATTGATAAATAATTTAATAAGAAATAAAAACCCCGAGGGCCAAACTATTGGAAATATTGTAAAAGGAATACCATTAGCAGTTGAAATGGTTTTTGACTCACGGTTTTAATAAAGGTGAGAGCTATATAAATGAAAAAATTATTATTCGATCGGGTATTGGGTTGGTTGATGTAGAAGGAATTCCTTTGAGGAATATCTGTATGGACAGACGACATGATTAATCGATGATTCTGATTCCATCGAGATATTGATCTAAAGGTGATGAGTTTTGAGATCATTCAACAGAAGAAATAATGAATGTTTGTTGAAGAGCACATATGGATCTGGTTGAAGTTTCTGAAGAATAATATACACAGAATGATACACGGGATGTTGAATGCTTATATTCTCTGAAAATATGGTTACAGTGGTCTCACTGTTTTGTTATGAAGAACTGGGCAAAATATGTTTGTTGATAATTGAACAAAGGGTTGAAACTATTTGATCCAGTGTGAAAATTGATGAAAAGTGGTCTGCAGTGAGTTTGAGGGTTGAAGCCTTAATTTTGGAAGTAGAAGTTTCCTGCCAGTAGAAATTGGTGTTATGTTCAGGGGGTTGAAGCTCCCTTCCAGGAGAGGCTGGTAAACGAGAGAAGGTTGTAGCCTTCTGCAGGTGGGTGCCTGCGTGCTGGTATGAGTCTGAACCAGCATATATTGTAAGAATTTTTCTCTATAATAAAATATTGAAGACTGAGATTACAGCAGCGGTGGTTTTTCTCCCAAATTGGGTTTCCACCTTAAATCCTGGTGTCCATATGTGTAGTTCATGTTTGATGGTTTGTTCTGTTATTTCTGTTCATGGTTAATGCTTATCTGATGCAATGCTCTAATTAAAGACATAATAAGATATCTGGACATACATGTTGGATGCAGTTATGTAACATATGGTTTTAAGAGAAAAGAAAGAAAAATTGTTCAGCCTTAAATACTGATTCACCCCCCCCCCTCTCAATATTTTTTCAAAAATTGGTATCAGAGCCAGGTCCTTCTGAAAAAGCTTAGCCGCTAGAAGGAAGATCAATCAATATGAGCACTCAAGATGGAACAACATCTATCAGGCCTCCTCTCTTCAACAGAAACAACTTAATATTTTGGAAAACAAGGATGAGGTCCTATCTTCAGTCTCTGGGAGCAGATGTATGGGCAATTGTTGAACAAGGATATCAATATCCAGCTGCAGTGCCAACAGATCTGACTGAAAGAAAGAACTATGAAACAAATGCAAAGGCGATCAATGCTCTATTGGGAAGTCTAACTGAATCAGAATTTGTCAAAGTCATGCAGCTGAATACAACAAAGGCAATATGGGACAAAATCATTCTAAGCTATGAAGGTGATGCAAAGGTAAAAAGTGCTAAACTTCAAACTCTCAGAATTCAATATGAGAATCTAAAAATGCTTAATGAAGAAAGCATTGCAAATTTCTTTCTACATCTTGATGATATTGTAAATCGCATGAGAAATCTGGGAGAAACTATAACCGAATCTACTTTGGTTGAGAAAATTTTAAGATCTCTAACAGCAAAATTTGAGTCAAAAGTTTTAGCTCTTGAAGAAAAGCAGGATCTTCAAAATCTTACTGTGGTACAACTTCATGGCATACTAACTGCATATGAAATGAGAAGAGGAGGACCATCTAAAGTCAAAGAAGCAGTCTTTAGAACTTCTACAAAAGGGAAGGAAGTACAAATAACAGAAGGATCAGGATATGTCTCAGAAGAAGATGAGATAAACTTCATAAAGAAACTTCAACTTGGTATAGGACGGTTTAGAGGTAACCTTCCTTTCAAATGTTTTTATTGTGGAAGAGTTGGTCATTATGCTGCTAAGTGTCCTTATAAAGAAACACATAAAAAGGGGAAGGAAGTAGCAAGAAGGAATAAGAATCATGTTAGCTCCAAAAAGAATTTCTATACTCATGAAGATAGTGATGGGTTATCTGATAGTGAGGAAGAATGTGAAAAAGATCTTAGACTTCTCATGGCATTTGAAAAATAATCTAGAGAAGAAAAGGATACTTTTTTGGGTGCTCTAGAAGACAGTGATTTTTTTGATGAAAACAATAAACTCAAAATATGCCTAGAAGAGAGTAAAATAATCATAGAAACTCTAAAAAATCAGCTTGAAGAAAAGGGGAAACACAATGAGAAATTAGAGTATGAAGTAGTAAGTCTAAGAAAAGAACTTGAGAAAGTAAAGACTCTGAATCTTAGATTTGCTAAAGGATTTGAAACCTTAGATGAAATTATCAAGGTACAATGTTCTCCTCTTATAAAAACAGGTCTTGGATATACCAGAGAATCTTCTCAGCCTTCAGCACCAAATTATCTAAAAGCAGTTACAGCTGGTTTACAATATGCTGCCACTCAGGGAGGGAATAAAGAATCTTTACAAGTAAAGCATGATCATCTCAATTCAAAGAACACTAACAGGAATGTCTTTCATGGAAACACAAATCAACAAGTAAATTCATATAGAAGATTTTATGATCGCAGAAATCTCTTCTTCAATGGACAATGTTTCTCATGTCACAATTTTGGTCATAAAGCTGTTCAATGTGTTGCATATAAAACCATCATGACAAGATAAGAAAGAAAGAAAATGATTGATATTGAAACAAAGAAGAATACTTATAACAACTTTTCTACTCTTCAAAATGAAGTTGAATGTGCTTACTGCAATAACTTTGGCCATGAAGAATCCGAATGCAGGAGCAAAGTTCAGCTAAAGAACATGTTCCTTCAAGCTCCAAAGTATGGAAAAAGAAGGAATTACAGGTTGAAAATTGTGGCATAGCGTTATTTGCAGAAGATGAAGAAAACCAATGGTACATTGATAGTGGATGCTCAAGACACATGACAGGTGATAAAGACAAACTTCTTGCATATAATGCTCTAGAAAAGGAAAAGAAGGTTACATTTGGAAATGATACTCCTGCGGTCATTAAAGGAAAAGGGTCTGTTTTTCTAAAAGAAAATGTGAAAGCTAATGAAGTCATGTATGTGGATGGATTAAGGCATAACTTGTTAAGTGTAAGTCAAATGTGTGATCAAGGAACTGAAGTTGTTTTTAGTTCAAAAGAATGTGTGGTACGTGATCTTGATACAGGTAAAGCAATTATCAAAGGGAAAAGAACTCCAAACAACCTATATATATTGAAGAACTGCAAAGAACAATGTTATTTGAGTAAATCTTTAGAAAATTGGCTATGGCATAGAAGGTTGGGGCATTTGAGCTTCTCTCAAATCAACAAATCAAGCAGACTTAAAGCTGTTCGTGATCTTCCCAATATTACTCTACCTAAAAATATCATATGCAAATCTTGCCAATTCGGTAAGCAAACTAGAGTACAATTTAATGCCAAGGAAGGATCATCAAGTAAGCCTCTTGAACTCATTCATACTGACATATGTGGACCTATGAGGAAAAATTCACCACGTGGTGAAGAATACTATATCTTATTCATTGATGATTTTTCAAGAATGTGTTGGATTGGGCTGCTTAAACACAAAGATGAAGCATTTGAGAAATTTCAGATCTTCAAAGCACTAGTTGAGAATGAATTAGATCTAAAAATCAAGTGTCTCAGATGTGATTGAGGAGGAGAATATACATCAGATGAATTTCTTGAATTTTGTGAACAACATGGCATAAAAACACAGTTTTTTGTAGCTGGCAGTCTACAAAAAAAAGGTGTTGCAGAAAGAATGAATAGAACAGTTCAACAAATGGCTAGAGCTATGCTGGATGATTCCGGAACACCTAAAACATTTTGGGGAGAAGCAGCACATACAACAGTAAACATTCTCAACAAGGCACATGTTCGTGTAAATAGTGATAAAACTCCATATGAACTCTGGTATGGTAATCCTCCCACTATAAAACATTTTAGAATTTTTGGAAGAAAATGCTTCATCAAGAATAATGATGAAAAACTTGGCAAGTTTGAACCCAGAGTAGATGAAGGGATATTTCTTGGATACTCCTCTAGGAGTAGGGCCTATAAATGTTACAATAAAAGACTTCGGAAGATTTTTGAATGTATTGATGTTGTTATTGATGAGTCTTCTGCAGCTCCAAAAGAAGAAAAGCAAACTACAGATGAAGATGATGATGACACATATCCTTCTACATCAAATAGTAATAATACAAACAATGAACCCAGTGAAGAACCCGAAGATGGATTGTCTGAAAAGGCTCCCTCCAGATATGTTCAAAAGAATCATCCAGAATCTCAAATTTTGGGAGAAAAGGGATCAGGTGTACAAACAAGAAGAACTCTTATGGGATCTTCTAGCAATCTGGCATTTCTGTCCACTATTGAACCTCACAGTGTTAGTCAAGCTAGCAAAGATGATTGTTGGATTCAAGCCATGAATGAAGAGCTTGATCAAATTGAAAAGAATCACACTTGGGAATTAGTACCAAGACCTCATGACAAAAATTTCATTGGAACTAAATGGATATTCAAAAACAAGTTAAATGAGAATGGGGATGTTATAAGAAATAAATCTAGACTTGTTTGCAAGGGGTATGCTCAACAAGAAGGTATAGAATTTGAAGAAACCTTTGCTCCTGTAGCTAGACTTGAAGCCATAAGAATGTTTCTTGCTTATTCAAGCTTCCAACAAATCAGAGTTTATCAAATGGATGTTAAATCTGCTTTTCTCAATGGTGATCTAGAAGAAGAAGTTTATATAGAACAACTAGAGGGAGTCATTTTGGGAAAGATGAAAAACTTGTTTGTAGACTTAAAAAGGCTCTATATGGTCTCAAATAAGCTCCAAGGGCATGGTACTATCGTCTTGACAAATAATTTCATCAACAAGGATTTTCAAAGGGTCTGCTGATAGCAACTTATACACAAAAACTGAAAATGAAAAACTGTTGATTGTGGTTGTATATGTCAATGATATCATTTTTGGAAGTAATAAAGAGTCTATGAGTTAGAAATTTTCTTCTGATATGCAGCAAGAATTTGAAATGTCTTTACTTGGGGAACTAACATTCTTTCTTGGCCTGCAAGTGCAACAAGCAACAGATGGTATATTCTTATCACAAGCAAAGTACCTCAAGCAAATCTTGAAGAAGTATGGCATGGAAGATTGCAAACCTGTAAGTACACCAATGATAACCGGATGTAATCTCAGTTCTAATGATGATTCCCCCACCATAAATCAACTAGAATATAGATCTATGATAGGAAGTCTACTTTATCTCACTGGGATAAGACCAGACATCATGCATGTAGTCGGGATTGTTGGACGATTCCAAGCTAATCCAAAAGAGTCTCATCTTCAGGCTGTGAAAAGAATATTCAAATATCTACAAGGAACTCAAGATTTTGGACTATGGTACCCAAAGAATGCTGAACTTACTCTTCATGCATACACAGATGCAGATTGGGCTGGAAGTATTGATGATCGGAAAAGCACTAGTGGTGGTGCATTCTTTATGGGGTCCCAGTTAGTATCTTGGTTCAGCAAGAAGCAAAGCTCCATTGCCTTATCTACAGTAGAAGCTAAATATGTGGCTGCAGCATCATGTTGCACTCAACTTCTTTGGATGATGCAAACCCTACAATATTTTCAAATCAATTGTTCACCCCCTCTCTCCATTATGTGTGATAATACCAGTGCCATCAGTATCTCAAAGAATCATGTTATGCATTCCAAGACCAAGCACATTCCCATCAAATATCACTTCTTACGAGAACAAGTGCTTGAGAAAAAGGTGAAATTAGAATATGTTTCCTCCAAAGAACAAGTTGCTGATATATTTACCAAACCTCTACCCAGGGAAGCATTCGAATATCTCAGACAGGAACTGGGAGTAGTCTCTGCCATGCAGAGGATTAGGTCTACTTAATTACAGAAGACTAAATTGGTTGTGAGGTGCTGTTGGGTATCTCTGAATGCACAGGCTAAGGGGGAGCATTGGTCATATGAAAAAGATGCATTGTTGGCCTTCATAAGTCATCTTGCTATATTATGAAGATGCATCATGATCTCAGGGGGGACATGGTAATGTCAACCCTTTGCCATTGATGTCAAAGGGGGAGGAAAAGCAACAAAGGGCCTGGGCCTCTATAAGACAATCAGCGGAAGAATATTTCCATCAATGCCAAAGGGGGAGATTGTTGGAAATATTGTCATTGATGGCAAAGGATATGGCAAAGGAATTGTCATCTAAATGTAGTAGAGAAGAACAGAAAGAATGCATCTACAGTTTGAGCT
The DNA here is from genome assembly GCA_034641835.2 of Pinus albicaulis. Classification (NCBI taxonomy): domain Eukaryota; kingdom Viridiplantae; phylum Streptophyta; class Pinopsida; order Pinales; family Pinaceae; genus Pinus; species Pinus albicaulis. Next base: position 747,864,713 of record CM076583.1, read on the forward strand.
ACAGAGTTACAGTATCAGTCAAGGAAACATGGACAAAGAGGTTATAGCAGAATTGAAGATGGAATATGTATGCATCCTGTTGGAAGATAAAGAAAATCTGTGTATGGTTGAGTTTCAATGATACTCTGTTAAGTGGAGAATACCCAGAGAAATTGGGGTATTGATTGGTTCATTTCTCATACGAAATTCCCTGCAACTCTGTGTAGTGATCTATGGATAGATTCATGCTTTTGTATACGATATCGGGTTGCTAAGGTCACGGCACAGTGAAGTGAATCTGCATAATGGAGGGGTTTAATGGTGCTCAGGTTTTGTAAGTTGTTCGAGGAACCAATACAATCGACAGTAGAGTTATATATATATATATTCATTGAATATATTATATGAACCTCGGTGACTGGGTTTTTGAACCCCTGAATGCTCGCAGTTATTCGCCTCTGCCTTTGCATAAGTATGAAAGGTCTACAAGTCTCGGCGTTGACTGTGTAATAGAACCTGGAGTATGAATAAACCAAATATATAAAGAAACATTGAAGCAGAGCTTTAAATCGTTTGAATAAGAAGGCTGATGGAACCATGTGCTAAGATGGAACCGTGACCAAGAGGAACAGTGACGACGGTGTGGAGCGAAACCGTGGGTTTTTTCGCAACACCTTTCAACGATACGCGGTATTTCCTAGATGGGGAGCGATTCCATACAATTTTTGACACGTGTCCCTGCAAAATTGCCAAGCGCACGATAACGATCATCCATCGCACGTTAACAATCGACTCAGGACGGCCAACGAAATTGATTTTGCGCCGTCGATATGAAAGGGGGTAATCGGACGGTGATCGTGCATTGGACTTGCCCAGAGTTTAATCAAGATGGGCGAAGAATAACACAAGTACGACGCGCCATCGCGCGTTATTGCTCGTGCAAGTTGCCCAAGCGATATCCGTCGATCTTGGGGGCTCGCGATCTAACGGTGGTTGGGCAATGGACCTGTGCGAAGTTTAGTTTGGTACGGAGAGGTGCATATGTGGGCCAGGGGTCAAAGTTTTATTAATATTAAACTATTCAAAAGCATTGGATTTTTTTATATAAAGCCCGGATTAAAATTTCATTGAATTTTTAATTAAAAATAATATTACGGGGGCAGTGTAAAGATTTAAAAACCAGAAGGGATGCCTCCGTAGTTGAACAAGCAATCAAGCGTTGACCGGAAATCGATGGTGGAGATTAAGTGCAGGGGCACCAGCCAAAATTTTCATCCGTATTGCAAGAGCCCCCGCAATGACATAATGATGACTATGCAATATTTGTTTATCAATTGATAAATAATTTAATAAGAAATAAAACCCCGAGGGCCAAACTATTGGAAATATTGTAAAAGGAATACCATTAACGGTTGAAATGGTTTTTGACTCATGGTTTTAATAAAGGTGAGAGCTATATAAATGAAAAAATTATTATTCGATCGGGTATTGGGTTGGTTGATGTAGAAGGAATTCCTCTGAGGAATATCTGTATGGACAGACGACGTGCTTAATCGATGATTCTGAGTCCATCGAGATATTGATCTAAAGGTGATGAGTTTTGAGATCATTCAACAGAAGAAATAATGAAGAGCTAGCGCATGTCTGCTGAAGAGCACATATGGATCTGGTTGAAGTTTCTAAAGAATAATATACACAGAAGGATACACAGGATGTTGAATTCTTATATTCTCTGAAAATCTGGTTACAGTGGTCTCACTGTTCTGTTATGAAGAACTGGGAAAAATATGTTTGTTGATAATTGAACAAAGGGTTGAAACTGTTTGATCCAGTGTGAAAATTGATGAAAAGTGGTTTGTAGTGAGTCTAAGGGTTGAAGCCTTCATTTTGGAAGTAGAAGTTTCCTGCCAGTAGAAACTGGTGTTATGTTTAGGGGGTTGAAGCTCCCTTCCAAGAGAGGCTGGTAAACCAGAGAAGGTTGTAGCCTTCTGCAGGTGGGTGCCTGCGTGCTGGTATGAGTCTGCACCAGCATATATTGTAAGAAATTTTCTCTATAATAAAATATTGAAGACTGAGATTACAACAGCGGTGTTTTTTTCTCCCAAATTGGGTTTCCACCTTAAATCCTGGTGTCCATATGTGTAGTTCATGTTTGATGGTTTCTTCTGTTATTTCTGTTCATGGTTAATGCTTATCTGATGCAATGCTCTAAGTAAATACATAATAAGATATCTGGACATACATGTTGGATGCAGTACTATAACATATGGTTTTAAGAGAAAATAAAGAAAAATTGTTCAGCCTTAAATACTGATTCACCCCCCCCCCCTCTCAGTATTTTTTCAACACAAAATAAAACCCCTTTCCCAGACTACCAGGTTTTGCAAGTAGATCGAAGCTGCACCACTGCACCTTGCATTTATCCTACCATACCTCCATCAACATAGCCCATCTGCAACATTTTCCATCTGCTTCATCAACCCCACACATGAGACCAACCAATGGGGACCCCACCCTTAGCAAAACACCTTTCTCACATCTTTAATGAGTGAACACTTTCATGTTTTGGGGCACCTGTCTTCATGTTTTGTACAATCCAAACCCCATTATTTCATTCTTTTGGTAAGTGTACAAAGACCACAAACGGTGAACCATGTCCCCCACTCATCCATCCATTTTTTCTCCCATGGAAGCAGTCCCTATTGAACCTTGGTTGGAGTATCAAATCCTTCACGCAAAAGTCACCATGACATTCATAATCAAGTATACCCACCCTGGACATCCTACCAACTCCAGGGATTTCCCCATCAAATATCGTTATTACTATTGCCAAACTGATTTTTATACTCCAACCTTGGGTGATCTGAAAATGGTCCGGATAACTTGTATGTATTTCAATAACCTACCACTTAGTTTAAATTAAATGATCTAGCTTGTACTTGACAATTTTGTGGAATTATTTACTTGAAAGTGTTGTATGAATTTTTACTGTTTATGTGTCTTAAGTTCATTTGTTCTTACTGAAATTTAACATGTATATCAACAACATAATGCAGCAAATAAATCATTTAAACACAACAACAAACTTAATCTATAATTTCACCCGAAATCTTGTGGGCTACGTCTCCTTTGAGCTTGGTCATCTTGACTCGGATCTTTGGGATTATGGTAAGTTTTTTTACAAGTAAATAATTAACTCCAATGAATACAAAAATGATCCAAAGGACTGAAAATACCATCAATATCCCTCTAATGGCTTTCCAAATTCTGAAAACAACTTTAGGCTCTTGTTGACATGATTCCTTTTTTCGGTGCACTAAGCTACTCTGAGCTTATAAATGGTGCAAAATCCATCAGAATTCTGTTCCTGTCACTAAAACCACTCCTTCTATATCCAACACACATCAGACACCAAATACCAACTGATAAATTTCTCAAATCGAGCACAGCATCCCCAAACTAGGCTATCCTCCACGGTTTGCCCAGGGCTGCCCAAAATTTCACATCAACTTATTGAGTTGTAGAAGTTATAAAAATGTTCTAAAACCACTTCCATTGGTTCCAAAATGTCTTAAATAGTCAATTTAGACTATTCATTCATCATAAATGGCCTCCGGCTACTCCGGTTTCACCTCAATCACCTATCGGCACCCCTTGGCACTCGGGTCAATGAAAATTTCTCTGCTGAGTTTTCGACCTCTAGAAGTATTCAACACTTGCTAAAACCTATTTCATTATATTTTGAATGATTTTTTCAATCAATAATGACCACTGGTTCATTGCATATGGTCTCAAGCAGCTCTGGCTAAGCCCTGCACTGCTACTGGAAAAAGTTGGCACTAATGGCCCCTGGAATTTTATTGAAGCTTTGTAGCCTTAAAAAATTCTCTACAGGCTCTGAAAACCATCTCATCAGATTCAAAACATCTTAATTATCCAATTTATACTATTTTAACTCTGGAAAAGGACTCTAGATCCCCTCACTAGGCCTCAAACTGATTTGGTCTCATGGTGGCCCTGATGGCCCCTTCATCTTCCTTGAAGAAAAAAGTTATGAAGATGACCTCTGTTCGACCTGAAACCTATGCCAAAATATTCAGAAGGTCGAAGAGACCCAAATTGACTAAAATTTCACCTTTTTTGGTCGAAAATTGAGAAATTTATGGAAATTTTTTTTTTTCCCAATGTCACTAAAAAACCTCCTCCAAAACTAGAGGAACTCTAGTTACAGTTGAAAAATATGGCAATCATCCTGAAATGGCAGAATTCACCCAAAAATAGCGGAAACCGCTAACTGTAACATTTATTTTTGTAGTTCGGTGGTCACATGACTCACCACGAAAATGTCGAGAAAATGTTAATAAATCTGTTGTTTGAACACCATGGCATAAAATGTTAGTATAAGACGTGGTTACATAGGTGGATAGATTTTAACCACCGGGAACTAAGCCCTTTGGTCACGGGCTCCTGGTCTCCAGCATTAGAGTCTCATGGTGAGTTGAGCTAGCCCCTTAAATTTTCCACCATATAATAAATCAAACCACAAAATGAACTCGGTGAAAATGGATAGTAAGGAATACCCATGTGGCATGTTGGTCGGGAATTTGTGTTGTTTGGTGGGAGGTATGTGGTTCAAATCTGTTGGGCCACAAAAATTTTATCACACCAAACCTTCTCCAGCCTAGGGCCACGTGGTGGCCTTTAGGCTTGCCACGTGGCACCCTCTGATTGGCCACAATAAACAAAGTCAAACTGCCATCGAATAAGAATCTGCCACTTGTCAAACCATGATATGCCCAAATGAAATATTCCAGGGAATATTTTGGGGAATATTCCTGGAATATTCTTTTTAAAATTTTTCCAAATTCATAAAAGTCAAATTTGGTCAACTAAATTTTGGAGTTTACTGGAGATTTAAAACCTCAATAAATTTTGCATATGACCTCGATTTTGAGAACCATTCATGGCACCAGAATCGCAGCGACGAGACATTTCCAGTTGTTTAGGTTTGGCACTTTTCAATTTTGGTCCATGATCCATTTCTGATCACATCTCCCCACTGGGAATCTTTTGGACCCAAAAAGACTAAAATACTGATCTGTACAGTAAATGAGAGTAAAACACCCTCTTCTCTTCAGCCTCCAAACACTTTCCTTGCATGGCTAGTGACTTTGAACCACAACTAGAAAGCAATTCACACTTCCCTTCCTCGATGCACTTGTCCTTCTATCAAGAATTGTCTTTTTTGCACTCACTCAGAAAATTTCTAGCAAGAAATTTGCAGAAGGAAACTGAACATCGCTGCCTTGATCAATGATCCAAGGTGGCTCAAACAAACGAGAGATTACAGCATAAAATACATGCATACAACTGAAATTTTCATATGTACAAAGGAGTATGGCTTACTGTGTTAAGAAGTCCATCCACTTCTTACCAAGCCACTTCCATGGAGACTTTTTCTGCTGCAACTCTTCTTCATGTGAAACCTCTATTTTTCACATCAATAATGGAATCCTTGGTTCCACCTCTGCCAATATTTCTATCCTCTTGCTACATGTGCTTGGGACGACTATTTAGATGCAAATTCCAACAATGGGAGACAACATGTCCCATCTTTTGGCAATCTGTGCAAATATTATGCACCTTTTTTGAAAGTTGCCTTTGCCTCATCTGCTTCTTATATGCCTTCTTCCTCATCCATCATCTCGAAACATCATGGTTAAAACGAGCACAATATGTACAACAAATATTTCTTCTATTTAAGCATGCAAAATTATCATGCCTTGCAGAAACACAATCAAATTGATCATGAGAAGAGTTATACCTCATGTGCTTCTTTGAATGTTCATCCTTTTTGCCTTCATGAGTAGATGAACTAGTAGAGGCTACAACTTTCATTTGCAGACTAACATCATCATTCTTGTCTTGAAAACTGTATGAACTTGCATGCTCGCCATAAGCTGCATGTCTACCATCTTCTTGCTGCAACAAAGGCTTAAAGCAACAGCAATCATCTTTGAGACAAATTTGACATATTTTCATCTTAGAACTTGGAACAAAAGTTCCCTTTGAAATAGCCTCACATGCCTTCATGGCTTTGGAGTCTTCACCATTAAATTGCACATAACCAAGACCAATATTCTTGGGTTGTTCCTCAACAAAAATAGGTTCAACCATGCCTTGTGCATGTTGTCCTAGACCTTTTCCTTCATAGCCCATTTTAATCATTAAATTGGACCCTATACCTCTCGTGTGCTTTTCAAAATAACCAACACATCTTTCTACTGAGGAAAATGAAGAAAAATTAGAATGGGTTACCTCTTCCTCACGCATTTTCTTGGTCAAAGCCTCTTGGGCTTGCTGGAGTCGTATCTCCATATCATGCAATTTTTGAAGAATTTCTTCCTTCTCTTCATTCATGGCAAACAAATGTTCACGAATTGTTGGAAATACTAAGAGGGGGGGGGGGTGAATCAGTATTCCTTTCAATTAGAGCATTAGTTAATATTCAATTATTATAAGTGTTTCTACAATGATAGCAGCAAACAAGAGGAACACAAATGAACACATTTTTTAAGGTGGAAATCCACTCAGGGACAAAAACCACCTAATTCTTTTCTAATAATTCTTTAATATTCAACTCCAATTGAAAATAAAGCTCCAACTTCCTAGAATCTAGAAAAGAATTCTTCTCCAGCTCCCACTGGATGGATGCTCCAATGACCGAGATTATTCAGTAGTCAATTGAATGGATGCCCCAACACCCAATGAGCTACAAGTCACCCTAGCACCACCCTACCACCCTATAGAAGAATAAAAGAAGAATGGACTCCCGTACTAGGGAAAATGGTCCATTTTACAATGATATAAAATGATGCAGAAGAAGAAGATATACTAGACCATAACCCCAACTTTGACACAACCATTGAATGATGATCCTAGACCTCCCAACATTGCCTTTTCAACCCTTGGTAGATAGACACTAGTACAATTTGTACAATAATGTATTTACAATGACTAAGTACAAAGATACCTTTACAATGATTGTATGCAATTTTGTCCACTTGAAGACTTCATATGATGAACTTCTTGCTGCTGTTATGCACTTTGGTTGTTTCTCTTGTCATGCTACCCTCTGTTGCACCATGCTTTGCTTTGCTTCCATAGAAATTCTGGTCCTTTGCAACCCTTGAAAACACATGATCTAGCTTTTTCCTGCCTTCTAGGAGCTCGATATTGAATCTAGTGTATCTCTGTTATTTTAGATTCTCAATATATGATTTTCAGTCCTGTAGTAGTACTCTGAGTCATCTTTCCAATGCCATAGGTCTGACCCAATTTGGATTCTTCAAGAGAGATTTATATCCAATGCCATAGGTCTGACCCAATTTGGATTCTTCAAGAGAGAGTTATACCCAATCTCTCACAATGCCCTAATTATGGACTATTTCAGTAGAGCGCACTTGTACAATGTGCCACGTGTCACTATTTATTTATTTGGCTCTGAAATTGATAGAGAGAAACGTGAAGACTATGCACTATCTACCACTTTTTGAGAAATTCCAATCTGGTACTCAGAGAGAGAGTTATGATGAAGTTACTAAGGTCACTTCTTTGAGATGAATTTCAGGAGCCTGCAAAACACCCTGACTTCCACAGATCATATCTCAAAAAAAATTGCGCACCTTGATTTGAAATTTTTACAACAGCTTCCTTAGGATTTCGGCTTCACCTCATAAAATTTTTAGCTTCTGAACCTTTGTAGAAAAAAATTTAGAGGGCAAATTCCACGATGACCTATTTCAGATGGCGAAATCCCTTGCCTAAGGAGGAAATGAAGATCACAATTTATATAAATGCTTAGGTTGAGAGGGACTTCAACAAGTGAACGTGGGAGGTATTTTAGGAGCATAAAAAATATTAATTATGACTTTTCAATGACCCATGCCCCAACTCCATGCGGTTTTAGCCCACTAACTGCAGGAAAAAATTTCAAACATGAATATCTCTCAAACCATGAAGAATTACATGGCGTGCCATATATCAATGGAAACATCTCGACAAGTAGAAACCATCAAAAGCATTATTAACCCAGAATATATTAATTTGGTAGGTAAAAATTCCCATGCAATATTGGGTTAGCTCGTGGTGCTACTTGGGTTGACATCAATGACAACCGCTGATCAACATGAAGTTCAGTGTTTTCTCTTTTATCGTCAAACAAAATCTTCACCATGTCATTCAATATAATAAAGTCATGCTTCATATCATCATCGAAGAATCTTGTGAAGGAGGAAAATTCACTTGTAGAAGATGTCATTATGATGTCAATGAACAAATTAACTTCAACAAAGCTCTCAAAGATTTTCAAAACAAATGACAAAACTTTTTTAACCAAATGGCTGTAGAGACAAACTCTTATTCAAGCAGCCAAACAACAAACAAACTCCAAGAGTTTCCTAACAAAAAATCGTAAAGAGGGTTTGTGTTCCAAGGGTGACTTTGAGGTCCTTTGTGGTAAGGAAGATGCCTTCAACTCTTTCTTCCTTTTTGTCCTCTTTAGGACTTAGCTAATCAGTAGTTATCATTTAACCTCAAGCAAACTCAAACAACAGTCAATTTGAAAATAGTAAAACAGACAATATTTTACACTGTTTAAACACCTTTCAAGCTATACAATCAAGCAACCTATTAGTCATCAATATTTTTCACTTGTTGTTGATGACTAGATTCCTAGCTGAGTTTTCTAGCAGTTGATCTCAAAATTTGTCAAATTTGCTAGCTAGAAAAGCACCCATAAATTTTTTTTCCCTCCTACCTTTTCAATCAGCCCATGATGAGATAAAACCTCATTTTCAAGCCCTATCTAGCTTCATCCATACTAGCTTATCCATCAGTTCCAAAGAGAACAATCCAAATATGTCCAAGAAGTCTCTCCTAAGTTAGGTAGTGGCACTTTAGGCATTTCTCCCTTGGAAAACTATCCTAAAGCCAAAGAATCTCTATATATTATCAACCAGTCCTAACAGACCTTCCTATTCTGCAAATAAAGTTTGGTTACACCCTTAAGTCACGCCACTAACAAGCCTTGAAGTCTTAGTAATACATATGCCACAGGTCAAGCTGATATTAGGTAAATGTACAGTTTTTCAATGTCTTTTTCAAAGAGCAGAAGTATACTAGTGTTCCAGAAGATAGTATTAAACTCAACATGAGAAGATAGCTGCTTCTCATGTGGTTTTAAACATGGGATGCAAATGCTGGACAGAGAGTTATCTCATTAAGCTCCTGCAATCACAGTCAAAGATTAGTGAATTATAAATGACAAGAAATTCTTGGCAGATACTAGCCAAATTTCTTGTGATGTTTAAAGAGACACAAAGGTATTTGAAAAGAAGAATTACATGTCTTAGAGAAATGCCCATCATGATTTATTATCAATTTGTCATCTTCATTTGCTTAAGCATAAATAGGCAGTGAAAGGAAAAATTACACTATTTAAAAGCTGATGAAATGGTATCACTGAGAAAACCTCCTCCATACATGAGCAGAGGGTTGACAGACTGAGAAAACCTCCTCCATACATGAGCAGAGGGTTGAAAGACTGAGAAAACCTCCTTCATTTTACAAGCAGAGGGTTGAAAGACTAAGAAAACCTCCTTCATTTTACAAGCAGAGGGTTTGGAAATGTGATAAAGGCCTCCTTCATCTAATAAGAAGAGGGCTAGGGATAGAGATTGATTATAGGGTTTTCACTGACTGAAAGGCAGATTTTAAGTGCAGTGGGAAAGCAACTAAAGGCTTATGGATAGAAAAATGGTGGTCAAAATAGAAGGAAAGCAATGGTACTGTGATAATCCAAGAGGTTTGATTTTTCTTCTATAAGAGTTTTCCTCCAAAGGAAATCTAAAGACAGATGAACAAATCCTGCTGAGGTATGTGATCTCATCAAAAGTTTCCAGAGATTTTCTCCTTGATCAACAGGCATGAAATCCAGCCATTATTATCCTTCAAGAAACAGAGTTGAAATTAGTGGAAATCCATTCAAGGTTCATAAGTGGGAAGCTGGGTCAAACATAAGGCAAAGAGTGATGTTAATACTCAAAGAAGGGTTGTTCTTCTTGTTCATGAAGGTATTTGTCAAAAAACTCATCAAAATGGATAAGGAGGCTTTGCAAATAGACACATAGGTTCATAAAAGTGAAGAAAGGATATGGCAAGTGTTTCAATTTCAGGGAAAATATTCAAAGAAATGAAGCATGATACTATCACAAACAAAACACTGTTTATAAAACATATGAAGATACCTAGCTGTTGCATATAATTCCAGGAGAAGCCTTTAGAAGATCTCATTTTTAATGAACATATGTTTGTCAAACCCAGGTAAATGCAACTAAAGTTCCCACAGTCAAAAAGAAATGTCATTTGAAGGGTGCATCTACAGTCATTATATGGCTTTGAGCAAGGTTTTCCTCTAAAAAGTAGATATAAACAGAGGAGAGAAATGTCCTCCCTTAATAGGCAAACAGTGAAAAGGAGTTTGGTCTTGGGATGATTTTCTTCACATTGGGAAGGGTCATATCTATCAAAAACTGTCCAAATAGCATGCACAACACTTCATTACCAATGTTAATGGAATATGAGCCCCTTTAGCATTTTCAAATTCATTCGGTTTTCACCATAACAAAGGCATTTGTTTTAAAAAAACGTTCAAACCCTCACAAAGAAATGTCAAAAGATTGTTGTCTTTTTCAACTATAAAAGGGAGTTAGAGAGCGTTGCAAGGCCTATTTTCAATTCAAAACGTGAGCAACACTCCCCTAGGCTGCTCATTGCAAGAAAAGAAGGATTTCGAGAAATTTACAGAAGTTTTTGAAGGTTTAAATCCGCACGGCGTGCCTAGAAAAGCGCTCGGCGCATTCAGACATAAATTTACATGGGCCTTACGCTACTGCGCGGCGCACGACGCACCTGTAGCGCCGGTCATCACCACCCGAAGGCCGACCTGACACCCTTTTCTCTATGCGACGCTCATCCTTTTGAACGTGTCGTGCTTTTTGAATGACCGAAACACCTTCAAAAGCATCTCTGAAGCTGCTCAACTCATCAAGAAAAGGCCACAAACCATCCTCAAGGTATTTTTATTTGCCTCCTTGGTGCTTTCGAAATTATAAAGGGCGATTGATGCCATGATTGTCAAGACTAAAGCAGTGGTAGGAGAGAAAATTGTTTGAGAAAAATCCGAGGTTTCTGTTGCCATAATTGCCCAAAATTAGTATAGTAAAAAGGCGTGTGTTTGCATTAGTTTCAAAAGGCCTAAAACTTCCCTAAAAAATAGTGATAATCCATAACACTAATTGCAAGGCAAGAACACAGTGGTAGAAGGTTTTCAAGTTGCTGAAGGTGTCCTAGCAGTGGTGAAAACAAAATTAATTCCTATTGGAAAATCTAAGGTCAAAACAATTTTTGTAAAAGGAAAGCAATGATCTTAAGGTCAAAACAGTGTTTAAAGGGTGAGGGTTTTGGTCCAAAATTAAAAGGTTTTATTGCTATAAATGCCAAGAGACAGATATTTATTAGAGGGCAGTATGTTTGAGCAAACTCAAAGTGTTTTGTTGCTATGATTGTTACACATTTTTACAATGTTGGGTGGATGCTTTAACCATCTAAAAATACCCTAACTTCCTTCAAAAAACATTGGTGTCCTAGCAGTGGTGAAAACAGTGTTTGTGAAGGGAAAATAATGATCCTAAGGTAAAAAAAGTGTTTGTAAAGTGAGGCAGTAGTCCTAAGGTGAACACAGTTTTTATAAGATGGAAGTTTGATCATTATAAAATGCCTCCTCTATGTTATGAAATAGAAAACTAGTGTTGCCTCCATTGTCCCATAAAGCAGAGTGTGGTGAAAGATCTTTTAACTCAATTTGAAGGTGTTTGGCTTACCTTTATATAGAAACCAGTGAACAGTAGAAGAAGCACTATTTGAGGAAGGGTGTTTTCGTTTTTATCTAAATACAAGGTTGTTTTGCTTCTGTCAAAACACAAAGAGATCTCTATTCTACAAAAAGCCACCATTTCCTCTTTTTCAAATTACCTTGCCCAAGTACAGTAATCATTTGATTGTGTGCTTTTTATTTGATAACTATTTGTTGATTGACATAAAAAGGGACAAAACAGTGATTTGTAAGGAGTAGAAATTTGGTGTTAAAGAACCTTTTCACACAACATTTGAAGCAGTTTTCCTTTATCAAACAATGACTAACAAGGAGGAAAGAGGTGTGTGCTTGATAAAAACATTCCAAAGGCCATTTGAGACAGCTTGGTGTTGAAAAGAACATTCAAAACAAGATGCCTCCCAGGCAAGATAGTAGGAGTGGCCTTTACAAGAGATTTGAGCCTGTTTCCACTGAAGAAGTGAATGCCCATCCATCAGTCTTCTTCAACTTCCACGAGGTTGGGTGTCTAGATTTTTTCCAAAGAGTTCAAGAGGTGAAGAGCTATTCTCCTTTGACACACCTTTGTGCTTTGAGGTTTCAAGAGAAGCATTTTCAGCTGGCAGGCCTAGATTTCAAATTCTCTCCAAAGTCCATCTCCAAGGCCACTAAAATCCCTTATGTCGGGGAGAAGTGGTTTAAACAAAGCCACCTGGACTCAGAAGAATACAAGCCCTTTTTGAAGCCTGAGCATAGAGATTCATGTCCATCCATTTTCCCCTTCTCATATCTTTTGACTAGCAATGCCCCCCTCATGAAGAGCATCATGAAATACTTCACTTGCGAGGGAAGATTCTCCCGAGTCTATGCCTATCATATCCGAATGCTCATGCATTTCACGAGTTCCAAATTGCTAAATCTCCCTTTCTTCCTACATAGAAGTATTGATAAAATGGCCTCCATTGTTCAGAAAAAGCCTCCTTCTCAGCAAAAAATCCTACCTCTTCCATCACTCCCTCATCAAAGTCATCATTCTTCATCAGCTTGAGAAGAAGGAGGTCTCTTGGGATACTTTCATCACACATCCGGATTTCTCCACTGTCCCTTCATTTCATACATCTCCACCTTCTACTCACCATCCTTCGCCTTCTTCTAGCAAACCTTTTCCCGATAAGCTCAAGTTAACCATAGAACAAAAAAAGAAGCATGATGAGGAAGAAGAGCATGAGAAAGAATAGGAAAGTGATAATGAGCAGTAGCATGATGAAACAGGGAAACAAGGGGATGATGAGGAAGATGATGATGAGCAACATCATAGTGAAACAGGGCAGCAAGAGGGAGAAGAAAACAGTGAGGCAGAACAGCAGACTCCAGGGCATGATAAATATGTGAAGCACAGTGAAGGTGAGAAGTCTCATGAAGATGATGAACAGAGGTAGCCACAACATGATGAACAGAGTCAGCCACAACATGATGAAAAATAGCCTCATGATGATGAACAGAGGTAGCTACATGATGATGAACAACAACCTCATAAAAAGGAACAGCACCCTCATGAAGAAGAAGGGCAGCATGATGAATAGCTACAACATAGTGAGGAGGATAGCCCTCAAAAATAAATGCACAAGGACAGTCAAGGCATCCATGAAGAAATGCAAGACAGTGGCAAGAATGATGAGAAAAATGACAAGGGTAAAGAGCCAATGTAGCATGTGCTAGCTACCTCTCCTAGGCAAGGGGCCATGCTCTCTTCTCTGAAAGTGGCCAAGCCCTAGACATCAAAGAAAAGGGTGCCTAGAGTTGTAACTTCAAATGTAACTAGGGCCCTCTGAAGTAAGGGAAAATTTCCCAAGAGGAGGAAGACTAAAAGAGCCACCCAAAGCAAAGGAAAGGACAAGGAAGAAAGCAGTCATGAAAAGGAAAGGGAATTTGACATCATTCAAATCCAAAGTGATGATAGTGAAAATGAAGCTTGGATCCTAGAAAATCTCTTGATCAATAGAGAAAACCAAATTGATGCTTTGAGGACTGATCTTAAGAGGGCTAGAAACTTCAATCACTTTCTACAAATTCAAAACAAACAGATGAGTGTCCATATGGCTATATATGAGACACGAGCCATCAAATACAAAAAGAAGGCCTCCAAACCACAAGTGAGAACTCATGGGTGAGTTCGATGAGAGTGAAGACGAAGATCAGCCCAGGCAAAAGAGGCCAAGAACCATGGGGCTGAAAAAGGCCCTTGAGAAACAAAAGGAAGAAGAAGATGCCCTTCTCCAATCTACCCCTCTCACTACATTGTTTGAACAAGAGATAGAGAACAATAGGGAAGCATGGCTTGAGAGAGTTAATGATCCCTTGGAGAAGAAACTGGAGAAGGCAAATAGGGACTTGGACCTTCAACGGAGGATGACTGGGCATTATAAAAAGCTCAATCAGTTTCCCCGGTGAAAATTGAAGGCCGCTCAGGAAAAACTCAAGGAGGCTAAAGGGAAGCTCCTGGCACAAAAATTGAGGAAAGACACCTCAAGGCTCCAAATTTTGGCCTCAGCTTCACAACATGTTTCTGAAAACCCTTGAGGGTCATGCTCGCCAAATTTGGGTGAAATTCGACAAATTTTGGTTTTTTGTCATTTTTGGGTTTTTGGCTAAAACTCATGGGCATTTCCATTTCAGTTTGCGGCATCCTCAAAGGATGAAAATGGTATCATTGGATGCCATAATTTCAGGGGCACATACTCAGTGATTTTCAGATCATTTTAAGATCATTTTCTCCCCCAAAATGGCAAAAACAACTCGCTTTTTCTACACTCTGCCCCGTTTATCAGCAAGGCCTATTTTTTGGTTTTTTACACACAGGTCTACTTTTGGAGGACTTCCAATGGTGATTTGGGAGAAAACTAAACATTTTCAGAAATTATACACTCATATCTTTCCAACAAGTCATCATGGGCCTCATTTTGACATCAGGAAGGCCTCCAAACGTTGCCGGCAAGTCAAGGGACCTTTTGCTGATGTATTTTTTGAGTATTTTTGTAAAAATTGAACCTTTCAAAAGTGACTTTTCCTCATGTGCGTTTAGCTATTTTTGTACATGATAAGTTATGAAAAGTCAATATATTTCCCTTTTTTAGCATTTTTGAGATATTTTATTAGATATTTTGTGCCTTGGGCTTTGCAAAGCCTCAAGGACAAAATTAGATATTTTGGATAGGCCAATGAGATTGCAAGTTGAACTAAGAGGTTTTCCTCACTTTGGCCTATTTATTCCAAAGGCTTTCATTGTAAACAAGGCTTAACTTGATGAATAGAAGCAATATATGGTCATATAAGCTTTGGAAGAAATACTTGTCTCATGCTTTTGGATAGTTTCTTGGATGTTCTTGGATGATGAAAGAGGATTGTTGTTGGATTCCATGAATTGGTAGAATGGTATAGTGTCTTTCTCTCTGTTTTGTTTCCTATTTTTCATTCATAAATCCATGTTTTTGCTTGCTATAAGACAGTAGAGAACAAATTTTGGACATGCCCTTGGAGGCACCTCAAATTTCTTGTTTCTTTATAGTTTCCATGTTTTTTTCATTCTTAGTCATGTTAAAGAATCCTTTATTTCTCTTTAATAACTGAAGAATATTGTTTTCTTGTTTCATTTATGGTTTTATGCATGCTAATTATGATTTACGATATGCCCTGCTTACTCATGGCTAGCCATAGCTCCACCTATGAGCCTTTCTCTTTGATTGATTAGATTATCATTTGTTGAACCAAGGAGGTCTTGTTTTGATCTTGCCCTTTGCCTAAAACTATGCAATCTTGTTTTCAAAGTGCCCAATAGCTTGAAGTACTATGTTTAGGTGTTCCTACATAGTGATTTGAGTTGTTTGTTTGTCTTAAGTGTATTTCCCCAAAGTATGATAGCCATTTCCTAAAGTTAGAGAGTCATTTATCTCTATGCATGGCTTGAATGTTTATTTCTATGCATTGATCATCTTATAGTTACATTTCTCATGATTAATGGTTTGCCCTACCATGTTTGTGTTATCTATTAAACTAGCTATGTTTGAAATCCTTTGTTCTTCACAAGTTTAATGTCCATCTCACTCCATTTTTCCCAAATATCCATTTTACCTCGAATCAAATCGGCCCTTCAACAACCTTGTATCACCATCTGAAAGCTTTCTTGACCTTTTCGATCCCTCAACCCAGTTGATCTAACATATTTTTACCTATCTTATGTATTTTATGATTTCATCCCTCACAACCTAAAAAAAAACCAAAACCAAAAACCTACTTCATAACTAGCCTAATATCAAGAACACAATAAGCAAACACATAGATATCCTTTACACAAATAGAGAGAGCCCTCTCTGAGTCCAGGAAGGCTACGTCCTTGGGCTCCAAAGATTGGTTTGATGTTACACTGTCATTTGGCTTGCCAATCAGCCAAATCACGGGACACTAACATAATGGCGATCACGGTGGGACTCTAAGTGATAAACAAACTTAGATTCCCTAAACATTTCAACAGCCTAATTAAGAATACTATCTGTTTGACTTATCCCACCGCTCCCTAACATAGTGGCGATCATGGTGGGGCCTTGAGTTAAAACATCCTCGGTATCCCTTAGGATCTCTCGAAGCCTCAATCAAACTTAGAAAACTTAGGTATTGTCTGAAGAGTAGAAACTAGCTCCTTCACCATCCTAGCAAAATGATGATTCAGATATAGGAAACTTTTCCAAACCTCAGGGCTACGCATAAAACTCAAAAAACCCCAAAAAATTCCTAGATTGGCTTTTCCCTAGTTACTGGAGGTGGACCATAGCTACATCCATACAGAAAAAACCAAGTTCCACCTGGCAACTCCACTAGCCTCCAGTAGGCCTAAAAACTCCATAAAAAAGACCAAAAAATTCATAAACCATACCTTTTCTATTGACTCATCCTTTCCAAAACTTAAAACTTATGGTGCAAACTCTATAATCAGTGACAAACTAAGTATAACTTAGCGATTTAGAAGACTTCACCTAAACATAGGAGATAAACGGAAATAACCTTGCAAATAGAACCATTAGCTTGTCTAGACAGCCTAGCAAACTGTTGAAGCCAATTAAATCACTCTTCCTTGCAAGTATTCATCTCAAAGCTTGCTAGAAATTTTTTTCCCAAAATCATCTTTGATAGTGTTGGTGGTGGACCATAGTTCTCGCAGAAATCCACCTGGCGACTCTGCTAGTCCTCATTTTTTTACCATCCTTCACATTAGTAAACCCCTAGACAGGCCATCAATCCTAAAACAATCACAAATACCATCCTCTCTAAACTCTGGATTCGAAATCTGGCTTCACAAAGAATCAACACCAGATCTCATCCAGACCCAAATCCCCCTATCATAGTAGATGATCCAGAGAAGATTTTGTGGCAAGCTTCCGAAGCTGGAAATTTAGCTACCGATAGGTCCATCCGTAAAGAAAGATCAGTATCTGAACACCTCATAGCCTTGCAAGATTCCTCCTTTGACTTAAAATCATCAAAAACAATTTTTAGAAGCCAGTCACAAAGTAAGATAGACTTTGACGATCTTGAGCCCCTAGATCTGCCACAGAGTCCTAGTAGAGAAGCCTCGCCTACTACACCTCTAGACTTTTATATTCTCCATCACTTTGGCTCCTACCACCCCAGATCTGATCAAAATCAGATCACTAGCCCAAGTACATCTTCCACACCCATCCAAACCACTACTGTTCAAACCACCTCAGCTCATCCTACAAGCCCTCATTTTGTACATCATCCATTAGCTCCCGCCATGGCAGCCTGGTATGCACCCTTGGTGTTGCCATAGCCTTTGGCTCCCTTACACAATGACTATCAGTCCAAAATCCAACACTTTACTAGAGTTGAGACTACCACAGCTCAACAACATGTAGATAGGATTAGCGATGCCTTTGAATACATGGAAATAGAAGACAAGACCATCAGAATGAGGATGTTCGCCCAAAGCCTGGTTGGAGAACCCAAAAAATGGTTTAAGAGCTTGAATCCCAATAGCATCCACGATCTCCTAGAACTTTACCAAACCTTCATAAACAAGTGGGAAATCCGAAAGAACCCCATTCAAATCCTGTCAGAGTATAACAATCTAAAACGGGAAAATGGGGAAAGTGTCTAGGGATACTGCACTAGGTTCAACAGTGTGTATAACACCCTTCCGCCTCACTTCAAACCTCCACTTGGCTCAACCTTGGAAAAGTTCCCTGAAGGCTTTGACCCAGACATGACTTATCAACTAAGAGACAAGGACCCCCCTACCTTAGAGGAAATGCAAAAATTGGCCATAAGTGCAGAAGCCAACTTAGCAGAAAAGAGAGCTAGGACCAGATCAGAAAGGAAAGTCACATACCAGGATGAGGTCTCCACTTCAGCCCCTCCCTTAGATCCTAGAATAGATGACTTGGTTAGGTCCATGGCCAAAATGTGGGAAAAGATAAGTGAAAAGACCCCCCTTAGGGACAACCAGCCAAATCCTCCAAACAGAAACCAAAACCAAAATTTTAGGAGGGAATAACCTCAAAACAAACCAAGGGAAAATGACCAACAAATTAGGCCACCCTTTAATGAAAATTATGTGGAAGAAGATGATAGGGATACAAAACCCATTGATGAAAATCATTTGAACCTCATAGGGTCTGATAACAAGAGTGAGGTTTACCTCACAAAAGAAGAACAAGCGTTCTTCTCTCCGAATCAGGGTGAAACCAACTATGAAGATCCCAAAGATCCTGCCATAGATTTTCAAAATGCCATCATAGAAGCTCATAGGCAGTATGACCTTAGAAGCAGGAAAAACCTGGACAACTCCAAGAAAGGTAGCTCGGACACTGCTAAAATCCCTCATACCATCCTTAAAAAAGCAGTGGACAACAACAAAATCATGGTCAAGAAAACTGACCAAAACAAAGATAAAGCTATTCAAACAAGTCTTGGCTCAGATTCTCCTAGTACCTCCACAAAGATTCTCGAGGTGGCTGTGTCAAACAAAATCTCGAAACAAAGTCAGCAAACTCAGAACATAGAGAAATTCATGGCTGAAAAAACTGAAGCAAACCTGTCTAAACTACAAACACCTTTCAGTTTTGAGGGAGAAATCTCCAAAATAAAGATTACCATGCCCCTCACTGAACTTATCGCCCTAGGCTCTTATAAGTCTCAAGTGTTAAAGGTCCTAAATATAGGAAATGATGCAAACACCCTTAATCTGGCTGATGACACTCTTGAAGTATTGTTTGGTCCAAAAATAGAAGGAAAATTCCAAGAAGGAACCACTCTTCCCTTTTACATCAGTCTGAATATCCATGACCAAATCCTACACAATTCCATGCTAGATTCTAGGGCCTCGCATAACCTCATGCCGAAGGTTGTGATGGAAAGACTAGGCCTAGAAATCATAAGACCATATAAAGACTTATATTCATTCGATTCGAGTAGAGTCAAATGTCTAGGCTTAATCAAAGATATTTGTTTCAATTTAGCCCAAGTACCTACAAAACATCTGATCATGGACATAGTGGTAGCAGACATCCCTCCCAAGTGTGGAATGCTTTTATCCATATCTTGAGGAGCCAAGCTTCAAGGAAATATTCAACTTGATATGTCCTACGCCACTATTCCTGTGTTTGACCAAACTAGAATACTCTATCGAGAATCACACATGAAATATATGATCAGCAGCCAAGAGAGGCCAGATAACATCCCGATGTACTCCTTTTATTTTGATTTGAACTCTTTCATTTTACACACTGATGAAGACATTGAAGAACAGTCAGAAGGATTTGAAACAAACTTAGACCCACCACATCAGCTTCGCTAAGTTCTCTATGATGAACTAGACACTCAAAAATATCATGATCATGAGCAGCTATGTCTTGAGGAAAGAGATTGTGTTCCTTTAGAAACAGGGATAGAGCTAGAAGAAAAAACCATTATGTACTATCAAGCAAATTTCTCAAACCTTAGGCAAACATCAGTAGTAACATCAGGAAACTTTTTCAAAACAGAGGCATTAGAAGACTTACATATCAAAAACCTCTTTGGAACTCAGGGGAAGGGGAGCTTAATGTTATTACCATACCTTAAGGATTTACCATCACATAACTCTACCATTTCAAATGAAACCTTGACTGTAGCCATAACAGCTCAAAATCCAGAAAAAATGCCTGATTAACTTCTTATGAGAGGATATGATGACTGCAGTCCAAATATACCTGAGCTACTTGAATTGGCTAACATTATATCACTCCACCAAAGATTTAGAACTGCTAGGATTTGCAATATTATTCAAAATACTGCTTCATATAGAGAAAACAGTGAGAAACACTATGCCACTGCCATCACTCCAAGAAACAACTTCGACAAAGAATATACAAAAATCTGAACAAATCAATAATATTCAAAGATAAAATAGTTGGTCATAGGGTCTGTTTTGATTTTAGAAACACTAATACACACCCTTGTGACAAAAGTTTCATCCTTCCTGCCCAAGACCATGATATACCAATGATAAGTGCTTTTAATCATATGTATTTGCAAGATGATTTTTCAGGTTATAGCCAAATAATTCCTTTGCAAAGCAGGCAGCTCAAAGAATTTTTCAAGTATGCTGGAAGTAGTTCCATTTTCAAACCCAAAATTGAAAAACCACCGAATATCAAAAATATTCTCCTAAAAGCCATGTTTCTAGTTCTAAATTTCTGCAGTTTGATGTACCTTGATGATGCCATCATATACTTCAAAAATGACAAAGAATATCTGTATTATTTGAAAAATATGTACAACAAAGGAAGGAGTGGAAATCATAGGTATAAAGAGGTACATCGGGAAGATACGGGGTTGTTCAGAGATTCATTCATGAATCCTCATGTCATGCTTGAAAGAAAAAAAAATCAATTTTTTCTTTTCAAGAGTTGAGTGGACCAAGAGTGGTAGGAGATGCTTATGAGGATAAGATGCTTAAGTTTCGCCATTTCTAAGATTTCTGAGTCAAAAATTTTTCAATCATTGTATATACCATTGTTTAAAAAACAAATAAAAAACAGAAAGTTCAAAAACAATAGAAAAATAGCAAAAGAGGGCGGTTTGAAAAATAGAAAGAAGGCCCCATGTTCAAAAAATAGTCATTCGGAAAGCACGCAAGTCTAAATGCCGCTACTAGTGCTCAAATGTCTTGTTCAATTATCTAGCCTAATCATAACTGAACATGTTTTAAATTTATTTGTTGATAAGTTAGTGAGTGGGAAAGATGGTCAACATTGTGTAAGCTTGACTTATCAAAGAGAGTAGATTAGGAAAATATACTGGTTCCACATGCTCAAAACAGAACCAAAGAGGGAAGCAGAGATGAAAAAAAAATTGTGTATCCTAGCCCTGCTTTTCTAGATTTTATTTTATGCAAAATAATATTTGTGTGCAGATTGTCTTTCATGCCACAAGTACATGACAAATCAGACTATCTAATCCTATTTTGGTCATCTTTCAATTTCATGTTTTAGAATAAAGAATGAAATCCTGTCAAACAGCTTAACCTTGACAGTCGATCTAGCATAGGTAGAGAAACAAAGGAGTTCATCAGCTTAATCTGAACTCCTGGTAGATATAAGTGTATAACTAGATAGTTTCATTTTTCAAAAATACTATGTCAAAGGGTTGCTAGCCCAAATGCACCCAAAAGAAGAAAAAATGTTAGGAAATATAGTGGGGTAGGTAGAAATATCATTGATGCTAATCATGCTGTCAATTTTCAGAAATAACATCAAGGAAGAAATATATTTGTGCCAATGGATAAAGGCACTGGTCTTCAAAGAACCAAGATCTAAAATTCTGGACACCTCCTAAAAAGGAGCTGCCCTCCCCAAATGGAGCCACTGTTAGTCATCAGTGTTTTTCACCTGTTGTTGATGACTAGATTCCTAGCTAAGTTTTCAAGCAGCTGATCTCAAAATTTGTCAAATTTTCCAGCTGGAAAAGCACCCATAAATATTTTTTCCCTCCTACCTTTTCAATCAGCCCATTACGAGATAAAACCTCATTGCCAAGCCCTATCTAGCTTCAGCCATACTAGCTTGTCCATCAGCTCCAAGGAGAACAATCCAAATCTGTCCAAGAAATCTCCCCTAAGTTAGGGGCACTTTAGGCATTTCTCCCTTGGAAAACTATCCTAAAGCCAAAGAACCTCTATCTATTATCAACTAGTCCTAACGGACCTTCCTATTCTGCAAATAAAGTTTGGTTACACCCTTAAGTCACGCCACTAACAGGCCTTGAAGTCTCAGTAATACATATGCCACAGGTCAAGCTGATATTAGGTAAATGTACAATGTTTCAATGTCTTTTTCAAAGAGCAGAAATATACTAGTGTTCCAGAAGACAGTATTAAACTCAACATGAGAAGATAACTGCTTCTCATGTGGTTTTGAACCTGGGATGCAAATGCTGGATAGAGAGTTATCTCATTAAGCTCCTACAATCACAGTCAAAGGTTAGTGAATTATAAATGACAAGAAATGCTTTGTAGATACTGGCCAAATTGCTTGTGATGTCTAAAGAGACACAAAGGTATTTGAAAAGCAGAGTTACATGTATCAGAGAAATGCCCATCATGACTTATTGTCAATTTGTCATCTTCATTTGCTTAAGCATAAATAGGCAGTGAAAGGAAAGATAACACTGTTTAAAATCTGATGAAATGGTGTCACTGAGAAAACCTCCTCCATACATGAGCAGAGGGTTGAAATACTGAGAAAACCTCCTCCATACATGAGCAGAGGGTTGAAAGACTGAGAAAACCTCCTTCATTTTACAAGCAGAGGGTTGAAAGACTAAGAAAACCTCCTTCATTTTACAAGCAGAGGGTTTGGAAATGTGATAAAGGCCTCCTTCATCTAATAAGCAGAGGGCCAGGGATAGAGATTGATTATAGGGTTTTCACTGACTGAAAGGAAAATTTTAAGTGCAGTGGGAAAGCAACTAAAGGCTTATGGATATAAAAATGGTGGTCGAAATAGAAGGAAAGCAGTGGTACTGTGATAATCCAAGAGGTTTGATTTTTCTTCTATCAGAGTTTTCCTCCAAAGGCAATCTAAAGACAAATGAACAAATTCTGCTGAGGTATGTGATTTCATCAAAAGTTTCCAGAGATTTTCTCCTTGATCAACATGCATGAAATCCATCCATTATTTTCCTTCAAGAAACAAAGTTGAAACTAATGGAAATCCATTCAAGGTTCATAAGTGGGAAACTGGGTCAAACATAAACCAAAGAGTGATGTTAATACTCAAATAAGGTTTTTTCTTCCTGTTCACGAAGGTCTTTGTCAAAAAACTCATCAAAATGGACAAGGAGGCTTTGCAAATAGACACATAGGTTCATAAAAGTGAAGAAAGGATATGGCAAGTGTTTCAATTTCAGGGACAATATTCAAAGAAATGAAGCATGATACTGTCACAAACAAAAGACTGTTTAAAAAACATATGAAGATACCTAGCTGTTGCATATAATTGCAGGAGAAGCCTTTAGAAGATCTCCTTTTTAATGAACATATGTTTGTCAAACCCAGGTAAATGCAACTAAAGTTCCCACAGTAAAAAAGAAATGTCATTTTAAGGGTGCATCTACAGTCATTATATGGCTTTGAGCAAGGTTTTCCTCTAAAAAGCAGATATAAACAGAGGAGAGAAACGTCCTCCCTTAATAGGAAAACAGTGAAAAGGAGCTTGGCCTTGGGATGATTTTCTTCACATTGGGAAGGGTCATATCTATCAAAAACTGTCCAAATAGCATGCACATCACTTCATTACCAACGATAATGGAATATGAGCCCCTTTAGCATTTTCAAAGTCATTCGGTTTTCATCATAACAAAGGCATTTGTTTTAAAAAAACGTTCAAAACTTCACAAAGAAGTGTCAAAATATCGTTGGCTTTTTCAACTATAAAAGGGAGTTAGAGACCATTGCAAGGCCTATTTGCAATTCAAAACGTGAGCAACACTCCCCTACGCTGCTCACTGCAAGAAAACAAGGATTTCGAGCAATTTGCAAAATTTTTTGAACGTTTAAAGCCGCACGGCGTGCCTGGAAAAGCGCACGACGCGTTCAGACAGAAATTTATACAAGCCTTACACTACTGCGCGACGTGCTTGTAGCACCGCGCGGCACACCTATAGCGCCGGTCATCATTGCCCGAAGGCCGACTTGACACCCTTTTCTCTACGCAAAGCTCATCCTTTTGAATGTGTCGCGCCTATTGAATGACCGAAACACCTTCAAAAGCATCTCTGAAGCTGCTCAACTCATCAAGAAAAGGCCACAAACCATCCCCAAGGTATTTTTATTTTCCTCCTTGTTGCTTTCGAAATTCTAAAGGGCGATTGATGCCATGATTGTCAAGAATAAAACAGTGGTAGGAGAGAAAATTGTTTGAGCAAAATCTGAGGTTTCTGTTTCCATAATTTCCCAAGATTAGTATAGTAAAAAGGGGTGTGTTTGCATTAGTTTCAAAAGGCCTAAAACTGCCCTCAAATATAGTGATAAGCCATAACACTAATTTCAAGGCAAGAACACAGTGGTATAATGTTTTCAAGTTGCTAAATGTGTCCTAGCAGTGGTGAAATCAAAATTAATCCCTATTGGCAAATCTAAGGTCAAAACAATGTTTGTAAAAGGAATGCATTGATATTAAGGTCAAAAAAGTGTTTAAAAGGTGAGGGATTTGGTACAAAATTAAAAGGTTTTATTGCTATAAATGCCAAGAGAGAGAGATTGATTAGAGGGCAGTATGTTTGAGCAAACTCAAAGTTTTTTGTTGCTATGATTGTTACACATTTTTACAATGTTGGGTGGATGCTTTAACCATCTAAAAGGACCGTAACTGCCTTCAAAAAACATTGGTGTCCTAGCAGTGGTGAAAACAGTGTTTGTGAAGGGAAAATAGTGATCCCAAGGTAAAAACAGTGTTTGTAAAGTGAGGCAGTAGTCCTAAAGTGAACACAGTTTTTATAAGATGGAAGTTTGATTATTATAAAATGCCTCCTCTGTGTTATGAAACAATAAACTAGTGCTGCCTCCATTTTCCCATAAAGCAGAGTGTGGTGAAAGATCTTTTAATTCAATTTGAAGGTATTTGGCTTACCTTTTTATAGGAACCAGTGAACAACATAAGAAGCACTATTTGAGGAAGGGTGTTTTTGTTTTTCTCTAAATACAAGGTTATTTTGCTTCTGTCAAAACACAAGGAGATGTCTGTTCTACAAAAAGCCACCATTTCATCTTTTTTAAACTACCTTGCCCAAGCACAGTAATCGTTTGACTGTGTGCTTTTTATTTGATAACTATTTTTTGATTGGCATAAAAAGGGACAAAACAGTGATTTGTAAGGAGTAGAAAGTTGGTGTTAAAGAACCTTTTCACACAACATTTGAAGCAGTTTTCCTTGGTCAAACAATGACTAACAAGGAGGATAGAGGTGTGTGCTTGAGAAAAACATTCCAAAGGCCATTTGAGATAGCTTGGTGTTGAAAAGAACATTCAAAACAAGATGCCTCCCAGACAAGACAGTAGGAGTGGCCTTCATAAGAGATTTGAGCCTATTTCCACTGAAGAAGTGAATGCCCATGCATAAGTCTTGTCTAACTTCCACGAGGTTGGGTGTCTAGATTTTTTCCAAAGAGTTCAAGAGGTGAAGAGCTATTCCCCTTTGACACACCTTTGTGCTTTGAGGTTTCAAGAGAAGCATTTTCAGCTGGCAGGCCTAGATTTCAAATTCTCTCCAAGGTCCATCTCCAAGGCCACTAAAATCCCTTATGTCGGGGAGAAGTGGTTTAAACAAAGCCACTTGGACTCAGAAGAATACAAGCCCTTTCTGAAGCCTGAGCATAGAGATTCATGTCCATCCATTTTCCCTTCTCATATCTTTTGACTAGAAATTCCCCCCTCATGAAGATCATCATGAAATAATTCACTTGCAAGGGAAGATTCTCCCGAGTCTATGCCTATCATATCCAAATGCTCATCCATTTCATGAGTTCCAAATTGCTAAATCTCCCTTTCTTCCTACATAGAAGTATTGAGAAAATGGCCTCCATTGTTCAAAAAAAGCCTCCTTCTCAGCAAAAAAGTCTACCTCTTCCATCACTCCCTCATCAAAGTCATCATTCTTCATTAGCTTGAGAAGAATGAGGTCTCTTGGGATACTTTCATCACACATCCAGATTTCTCCACTGTCCCTTCATTTCATACATCTCCTTCACCTTCTACTCACCATCCTTCGCCTTCTTCTAGCAAACCTATTCCCAATAAGCTCAAGTTAACCATAGAACAAAAAAAAGAGCATGATGAGGAAGAAGAGCATGAGAAAGAAGAGGAAAGTGATGATGAGCAGTATCATGATGAGGAAGATGATGATGAGCAACATCATAGTGAAACAGGGCAGCAAGAGGGAGAAGAAAACAGTGAGGCAGAACAGCAGACTCCAGGGCATGATAAAGATGTGAAGCACATTGAAGGTGATCAGTCTCATGAAGATGATGA